>OX104117.1:17377779-17765936 GCA_944474755.1 Limnoperna fortunei
TATTTTTGTGTAATTTTAAGTTCTGAAATTTTCCCAGTGAAATCAGAGCAGTAGCTATAGTCAAAATGAAAAGGATGCACACATGTCTGCGGCTGCCTTAAGTGCTCTGTAGATCCAGGACAGAGCAGAGTCCTGTTAAGTGGTACGTGTTACAAGAGGGATCTCTCCCCTTCCCCCTTTGGAATCTCTGCAAATGTAGCATATTAATGTGTCTACTTTGTAAAAATATAAGACAATTTCTTTCTTTTGTTATACGTCATACTTTTTTTGATAATCTATCTAATATAACTGATATAAACAAAAGTAGACAAAAATAAAACAACAAATAATTTTAAATTGTTATGATGATTCCCAAAGAAATAGACCAATCATGAACCGATAAACCAAGTATTGGGTACATTTAATTTGTCTTGACTCCACGTTTTTTCCACTTTTTCTGTTTTTTAAAGGATTTGGTGAAAACACTTGTTTCTGTGCCTCGAGCTTCAATCCTGGAAATAATATGACATTAATAATTGTTTTCTATGTTGTGCATTAATCATAGTTCGACTTATGTTTCCGTCCACTGACAAACAAGCGCCATAACAAATGCACGCAATAATTCCTAAATTAATTTTAGCTTAAAGAATTAAAGCTGATTATCTTATTCTTACCTAATAAAGTAGGTCATGATCATTGGTAATGATAGATTTACGTTGTATATCTTATCTTATAAAAGTAAGCTGTTGTTATATCTAAGACTTTTATCCCATTGGGGGCTTGCTTTAAATGTCACTCTGAATCAAACATATTAGAAATAAGGAAGTTGTTTTAAGTGTTTCTGAAACAAATCATTAAAATGTTTTTTCTTAATTCATTGGGAATAGTTAAGGCAAAAAGAAAAAAAAAGAATTTTATTGAAACGTGACACATAATTGTACACAGAATAGCTAAAATGTCACGAAAAACGTGTCGTTATTATGTAATCAATTTTTTGTATATATTTACCATCGTAATACCCTATTGGTTATGCAATTTTACTGGACACCTCTGAAAACATTTTGTGTTTAAATAATTGGGTAATCCTGTTACATAAATATAGTGACTTGGGACCAGAATTTGTATAAAGAAAACTAGTGCAATTTATTTGTATCAGTTGTTTACAATACCTGTAAAATCAACCAAAATATTCACAACAAATCATGTTCTTAGTTCGCTAAGTTTTCTTATGTGTAAGCTGTATGTTTCTAATGGTTTTGTAGTGAAAATGTTAGTAAATAACACTAAAGGAATCTATATAGATATCACGTCTGAAACACATCTGGCGCAGACATCTTGATCAAGAAGTAATTGCAATAATTATACTCATTCAAATTAATATAAACTAGTAATTATTATCCGGAAAATGAGACTATAAAAGCTTATTCGGACCACTTTAAGCGCAATCTTTTTGGTTTTTAACGCAAACGTTTGCAAATAAACGCAATAATTATTGCAAATAAATACAAAAACTCGTTGCGTTTAAACGCAAAAGAATATTTGACTAAATGTATACTGAATATTACATTTCAGAATCTATATCACTAACTGTATTAACCCAAGAACCTTATAAGCCCTCAAGAGTGACCCGAGGGGTGATATGGATCGGAGTTGACATGATAGTTTATTATATCATATTTCAACCATACAATTTATTGTACATGTATGCGACATAGAAACAAGAGTTCGACATAGTGTATACGATATACGGTATGTGCTACAGCGTGAAATAACAGCTGTATGCGACATAGAAACAAGAGTTCGACATAGTGTATGCGATATACGGTATGTGCTACCGTGAAATAACAGCTGCATTATTATCTAAAAATATAAAATATTATGGTTATACTTTTTGTAATAGGTGACTTCGGTAATTTTGTTTTCCAGATTTTTCACCAACTTTTAAGAGCAAAATAAATAACCAAGAGACAAATGAATGGATTTACCATTAGTTTTTACTTCAAATCAAACGAAATTCTGGGTTGAATCCTTTTTTTCGCAATATTTTTGCGTTTAAACCCAATGAGATTTTGCGTTTATTCGATTTTGCGTTTATTCGCAGTAATTATTAAGTTTGATTTTATTTGTAAACTTTCGCAATAAGTGTTGTTTGGGTCCAAATTCCATTTGCAAGCAGAATAAAATGTATACATTACGAAGCAGAAGAATACACATCAATGATTTATTTGTTCCTGTTCACACAACGTTAACACACGGTTAACACGAATACTTAAAATTAACTCCTATCAATATTATACATCAATTTCTTTTTTTGTCCTGTTTTCAGTTAAACTAAAAGCGACTAAAAAGGCCAAAATAAAGTTAGGAAATATAATTGTGTATTTGTGTATTGACGTTATTGAAAACAATTGCTTCAAAATATCTACATGTAAACATGCAAAGCAGAACAAAAGATCGCTGAATTTCTAAATTAAAATTAAAAAAAAAACAGAAAAGAAAAACCACAATACCCACAGTGATAGTACTAAGAAGGTATTAAAACTAAATTATGCAGTCCAGACCTACTACACTGTAGAATGCTAGAATAATAAAAAATAAATATAGACTCCCGTAACTAAATATTATGTCAATTCAGATTTATAAATGATTAAAACTCAGAAACCGTGTACACATTTTGTCGTACATAACAACTAGTAGATTAGAACGATAACAATTAAGTGACTTATACAGTCCTACATAATGTCACAGTCGTTTAGGGGAAGTTTTAATGTAAATACTTGCGTTTTCGTACTTATATGCCTCTTCAGACAGCCTTTAAATGAATTGTTTTCCGTTTTCAATATCATCATCTAACATACACTCGAATGCTTAGTTTATTTCCTGGTATATTTTAACCAGACTTTGAACCAAATTAGTAGTGTGACCAATGTTGTCTTGACAACGATGTGTACTTTACACGAAACCTTCAAAGATTTTATATGACACATAACGGACACTTCGTCGCGGGATATGTTCTAATTAATCAGTGATTCTGGTTCCTACTGTTTGTTATAAAGGATTTTAATGAACCTGTCTGGTAAAAAAGAGAATTTATATTAAAATTTGATAGAAATTTCTTATACAGCACGAACTTATCTAACTAAATTATCCGCATTCCAGATCTACTATTAACAGAACTGAATAATAATAATAATAATAATAATAATAATAATAATAATAATAATAATAATAATAATAATAATAAATGTAGACAGCCATTACAAAATATCTTGCTTACTTTAGATTTATAAATGATGCAAAAACCCAGAAATGTACTTATTTTGTAGTACATTACATCGCGTAGATTAGAAAGATAATGAAGTGACATTGCCACTAATACAGTCCTACTAAATGTCATATCAATATAGAAATAATAAACAAAATTTAATTTTTACGCGAATAAACATATATGCTGAATTTTATATGACATAATGAACGGAAATCGAGATGTCTTGAGATCATGAAGCTACTGTTAAACACGAACATTATTTTAAATAATTTCATTTGTTTATATCAACTATCGTGGAAAAGAAAATGTCCAAATCGATTGTATTCATTTTGCAGTTAATAACTTCGAAATGGTTTAATTGTAAACATAAAGAAATTCTTTCTGTTTTTGTATTTGTGTCAAATTAATTGATTAAGAAGGTAAAATTGTAAACATATCTATATATATATATATATATATATATAGATTGTTAGCTATACATATAAACAATGATAACGTATGAGTAACGGATAAACATCAAAGATGTTAAAGTATAAACACACAGACATGTCCAGACGCCTAGTTTGTGTTGTGTTTATGGAGAACCGCTAACTGTTTCCTTTGACCCGAGATCATTTTGAGAGAGTGAGAATTATTGTTCAATATCGGGTCTTAAATAGGCATTGCGCGATTCATGCTTTGTATTAAGTCATACCAGGCTATGTGATCAGTTTTTACAATGTATCGAGACCACATTATGCAGACATGTTAAAGTGTTTGATTGATTGATTTAAAGTTTAGCGCACATAATCTACGATGTATTTAGGACTATTACAAGTCACTAAAGATAATTAGGAGAAATGTAATGAGCTTATGGTCGGTAAATTGTTTACTGTTACTGGAACAGCATTAAGGAGTTTCCTATTGACTGAGAATTCGGCTTGTTTTAGTGTTCGGCAGTGCTTTTTCAAAATCGAAGAGAGATTCTATAGAAGAGGGTGTCACTCTCCATTGTAATCCGTTATACGGCTAACCTTATTACCACATCCCAACGACAGGACATCCCTTATCTACACATAGGGACGGGCTAAGCAGTTCTGTGGATTGGTTTCTAGGAACCACCTAAGGACTTAGTTTAAAGCGTACCTTTAAACCATATAATAAATATATTGTTTTAATTATTGTTAGCGCGTTTCATTTTTTATGTCTTAAAAGACATGGCCCAAGTTCAGATATGGCATTTGATGACAAATTTGTAGATGGTTTAAAGGCAATTTTTTCAATCAAATCTGTATTTCCATCAATCCAGATAATACTTTTAGGGGAAAGTTTTAATGTAAATACTTGTTTTTTATTCTTATAAGTCTCTTCAGACAGCCTTTAAATGAAGTTTTATCCGTTTTTCAATATCATCATCTAACATACACTTGAACGTTTATTTCCTGGTCCGTTTTAAACAGAAATTTGAACCATTATTAGTATTGACTTGAACAACGACGTGTACTTTACACAAAACCGTCTGGACATAGATTGTATATTACAGACAATTTCAAATTTAAAGTCTGTTAGTAATTTTGTCGTAGAATATTTCCCATTTAATCAGTGATTTTGGATCATACTATTTGTTCAGTAAGATTCTGTAGTATAAATGCAACACCTTGTATCAGTATTAGACAGAAACATCTTATATGTTCATTAATAGAGTATTAATAATAGCACAAGTTTAATATATCTGGTGTCCTTTAACGTTGCTTTGTGATATATCTGTGATGTTCGTTGACATTAGTCAATGACTCTATAGTTGTTTGTTTTCTAATGATTTAGTAGTTATGACTAGGGACGTTTTGGTAAAAATTTCGACGTATTGATATCCTGAAGTTCTTTGATTTGGGATTAGCGTAGGAGGACAATTGATATGTTGTTTTTAGGTCGGGGTCAATATTCGCTGCCGTTTATTACGAATACTAACATTTTATTGTGGGTGGATTTTGTCTATTTTCAGTTAAAATATTATACAGTCGAATTCGTTATACAATACTGGGACCCTACTGGGAGGGTTCCCAGTGCTCGACCCACAGAGCAGCCCAGCGCGTCCCCGGGTGGCGAATAGGGGAGACCCTCTCGTTGGGGGGTTGTCAGGTTATAATACGGAAAGCCTGACCGCGGACAGTAGTGGGTAACGTGTTTGAAGTGTGCCACGCTCCTTGCACGATAAAGACCCCTTTTGTAGATTTCGAAAAGGAGTAGGCTCATTGTAGCCGCTACAAAAGGCTAAATTTTCTGCCCCTACCCAAAACTCCATACTTTTCCAGTGGCAGTCCTAATTGTATTCCCACCCCCATTTTCCTTTGATTTATTGTTTGTTAACTTGTTCCTGTCCTGAATATAGCAGAAAAACTGCTCGTTGGACATTAAGCAGACATCGAATCAACAATCAAATCGTTATACAATTTTCACCCAATCACGACCAAACAGTCTTATAAAAACAGCTGGTCTTTAAATACGTATTCAGTTAATATGGAAATCCCCCAGGTGGACCAGAATAACAATGGTCTTATAATTTTAAGACTCTCATTTGCTAAATACTTGCATTCTTCTGCACATATCTGAATGCAAATCCAAGAGGAATTTGAAGATTGGGTTTGCATAATCTCATTTTTTAAGAATATGCGAAATTAAAAAAAAACCAACTATTACGGTTTTTTTGTAAGTAGCGAGCATATTACTCCTATCTATAGTTTACACACTATTCGCTATCTTAAATGACATTTTTAGTTCCTTTTTTAAATATTTTATATTTAATAAAGATATGTTAGATTTAGCATATATGATACTGACAGCGGTTGTAGAACCATATCGCCAAGGGGTGTACACCCCTGTCCATGACAGATATGGATATCCGATATACTTTCAATGGGGATCCATATCAAACCTGTAAGGAAAGATATGGATTTTCTTTATAAACTTGCGATTTTAAGTAAATGATAAAAAGGTCATGATATGGCGACATCCATTTCCGTCCCATGTCAACCCTCGACCCATATCTGCCCTCGGACCTAAAGACCCTCAGTAAGATGAGGAGGTCTCGTGTTGATTCGGGATGTGATAGGGATATTGTCAATGAATAGTCTCTTATTATATGTGTATTTTTACATATTTAGTGTAAATATAAGAAAATAGGTGCATATAATAAAGGCTGAAAGTCGATATCTCTTTTAGCCCTCAGGGCGAACATCGATATTAGCCCTGGAGACATATTTAAATATGTAATATATAGATTATTAACCAGTTGAGAAAAATGGAGAGGAAATATGGATATAGAGAACATAATCAATATAGAAAAAATTAAAACCAATATAGAAAAAACTGGGCCAATACGAAAAAACAAGCCCACAACTGAAAACCAGGAATTTCTCATGCTGTATTCTACATTTAAATGTTTATTTTTAAAACAAAAAGATTGTGTAAATTCATGATGAGAAACTTTCTCAACTTTTCCATGGTTTCATGTTGCAGACCTAATATGAAACTTTCCTAATAACACTGTGGTCAAAGCAAATGTAAGATCACACACAGAAAACATTGCATTTGCATGTTGAGGGTTTTAATTTTGAACCTGTATTATGTCCAAGCGAAGCCGCTATAGCTATTATATAGCTAAAGTGGCCAGAGACAAAACAGCACTTAAATTTAATTTGTTGCCACGGGCCAATATAGCTTCCTTTTAACATAACACAGGTCAAATGTTTAAAAAACAATTTAATAATAACACTATATTACATTTCCTGATATTTTCTATGTTACAAAAAAGACACAAGAAACCTATATCTATTAGCAATCAGTCACATATTATGTTTTATATTCTATCACTTGTGTTGTGAACACAGTCACTGAGTCCAATACAATTCAATTGAAAATTAATTTGTTGGAGTTTTGACAAATTCGAATAAATCGGTCTCGAATCCAGAATTGTTCTAAGTGTGGGAAGGTACCAGGAGATGGAGGTAGAAAAAAGTTTTTTTCTGGCTACATTTTAGAAAATTATACAATATTTCCGTGAAATTTGTATACTTAAATGGCGAAACTCCGGTACAGTTAAATTAAGTTTAGCAGGGAGAAATTACTAGATAATTTATAAATCATTTTATGAACATCTATGACAAAAGTGAAATAAATGTTAAATACAATAGAATAATAGAAATTCCTGAAAATTTAAAACAAATTCAATAAAATGTTGATAATCATGCGGGTGCTTCCTTATTGGTAATTAACAATAATTTTATTTGCTTTCTTAAGCTGAAATCTGATCGGTTAATTAAATTCGAGCAACCCACATTATAAGATAAAACTTGCGTGACTTATGACCTTATCTTACGCTGTTAAATTCAAGGAGTTCCACGATCCATGACATCATCGACGTTTTTACCATACAAATTGCAAACATTTATAATTAAAATTAAATTATAATGAATATTTCAAATTTGAAGTATTCCTTAATTATCTACAACTCGATACTCTAGGACAAATTATTATGTCTAAGATATAAAATACAAGATGGAAACTATAATTATCCCATGTTTCATAAAAAATGTTACTTACTATTTGTTTGTTGCTACAATTAAACGTATAGAAATAATCAAAATAAGTTGTAGGAAACAAAAATCCTACATTAATAAATGTGTTGTGGTAAGGAACCAACTGTTTGTTGTAATGATCATTTTAGAAACAATGAACTGGACATTCGTACGGGGTAAGCAACTCTATTTATGCAGCATAATGCATTGGAATGTGTTGGCAAAAAGCAGCAATTGTATTACCATTAGTTTCGGCTCTGGTTAACTGGTGTGTTTAGATTAGTTTTACCCGCGACAATTGTTGTCTTCGCATGAGTTTTAACCCATCAGCTAGATTTTGTTTTTAATATTTGTTTTACCCTGGTTAAGCTGTTTTTTTACTTTTTGTTTTAACCTGGTTAAGCTGTTGTTTTTACTATTTGTTTTACCCTGGTTAACCTGTTGTGTTAACTATTTGTTTTACCCTGGTTTAGATATTGTGTGTACTATTTGTTGTTGTGTCAACTATTTGTTTTACCCTGGTTAAGCTGTTGTGTTTTCTATTTTGTTACCCTGGTTATGCTGTTGTGTGTACATTAGTTTTTCGCTGAACCCACTGTTAGTTAGATAAGCTGTTGTGTGTAAATTAGTTTTCCACTGAACCATCTGTGTTCTCAATATTAATTTTACCCTCGGTTATGCTGTTGTGTTTGTTTTACCCTTGGTTATGCTGTTGTGTTTGTTTTACCCTTGTTTATGCTGTTGTGTTTGCTTTACCCTTGGTTATGCTGTTGTATTTGTTTAACCCTTGGTTAAGCTGTTGTGTTGTACCCCTGATTACGATATTATGCTTTCAATTATTATATTTACCCCTGAACTAAATCATGTAGTAAAATTAATTTTCCCATTCAGCAAAATGTTTTGTTTACATTAGTTGTATCCTGGTTTTTCTGTTTCTGTTTTGGCTACGTCAGTTAACCCTGGTTTCTCTGTTGTGGCTACGCCTCTTAACCCTGGTTTCGCTGTTGTGGATACGTCAGTTCACCGTGGTTTCGCTCTTGTGGCTACGACAGTCCACCCTGGTTTTGCTGTTGTGGCTATGTAAGTTAACCCTGGTTTCGTTGTTGTGGCTACGTCAGTTAACCCTGGTTTCGCTGTTGTGTTTACATTAGTTTTACCCCTATAGCTGTTGTGTTTACATTAGTTCTACCCTATAGCTGTTGTGTTTACATAAGTTTTACCCTATAGCTGTTGTGTTTACATAAGTTTTACCCTATAGCTGTTGTGTTTACATAAGTTTTACCCTATAGCTATTGTGTTTACATAAGTTTTACCTATAGCTGTTGTGTTTACATAAGTTTTACACTGTAGCTGTTGTATTTACATTAGATTTACCCCTAGCTGTTGTGTTTACATTAGTTTGAAGCGTGGTTAAACTGTTGTTTACAATAAATGGGCCCTTGCACCAACTGTTTTGTTAATATAAGTTTACCACCCTTTAAACCAAATCACTTTTGCATATTATAGATGGTCAGTTATAAGTGTGTTTTCGTTGTTTTTTTTCCTTTCAACACTGTCAATAAGCGGTTATTAAACCATAAATTAAACGCAAAGTCATTGTGTGTGTGTGTGTTTTTTTTTATGTACGTGCTTAGGTTAAGGTTGGCTTTATATGTAAAATTGCAAGGAAATGAATTGAATAGCTAGAGCCGTAATTCAATGGACAATTACAAATCCTGACTTAGACAAACATATAAAACACGAAAACAAAAATCAAAAACACAAACACACAAACTCCATTTTGAAATATTTACTGTAGGGAGGTCGTTGCGATTCCTATTAATTTCCAAATTTCACTTTAAGTTTGTCTTGTTCTGTGTGTGTGTTTGTGCAGGCGCGGATCCCAGGAAAGGCGTACCGGGCGTAAAAATAACAAAATAAAAAAGAGAGTGAGAGAGCGCGATAGAACGAGATGGTAAAACGAGTGAAAAGGAAAAGGAGGAATGAGAAAACGAGAATTTCATTAAAGAAAATTCATTATTTGTGGTCATAGTTGAAAAATAAAGCCAGCTAAAAGAAGGGGTAAAAGTAAAAAAACTAGTCTAGAAAACTTTGTCTGGATGTTTAGATTCCCGGAGCTTAAGGGGGGCGCTGCCCTGGACCTGCCCCAGACCCCTCGCCGAAATTTTACACCTAGCTCCCCTAACACAAATTCCTGGATCCGCCCCTGTTGTGTGTGTTAATACAATCTAATTAAAATTAAATCTTTCACTGGCTTCCACGCGACAATAAAAAGAGGGGTGCAAGTGAAAGATTTAATTTTTAATTAGATTGGTGTTAGTAGAATCGGCGAATAAAACTAAGATTTCACTTTGCGCAGATTAAGCACGTGTTGTCTTTTACTGAGAGGTTTTATTTTAATTTTGGTTTGCTTTTACTATCATCTTCATTGCGATTTATTCTAATAGTTTAGAACATATTTTATTTAAATATTATGCAACTTATTTTACTTGAATATTATACAACGCGTATTTTTTAAACATACATGTTTCTTTTCTCAAGTGTATAAACAACCCTTTTTCAAGTGCCATTCAACGAATTTTCAAATACAATATTACTAAACCTCTTTACATTTTCTCGATTTTTAGTTGAATATACATTTACAGAATTATTTAATTAAGTAAGCATTTTTAATGCATTCATAACTTTAAAAGCAAAGAATACAATAGTACAAACTTACCTGCCTGTATACATAAAGCTTCTCACAATACTATTATCAGCAAATCTGTTACAGATAGATAACCGATATCTGTTCATGTATATTTGTGTTTAAATTGTAACTTGTCCACAAAACTTATGAAACAGTGTTGTCAGTAACTGTCAGCCAGTAAAGGAATTCCTGGTCTTTAAATATCCAGAAACGGATAAATCATCGCTAATAAAATGAAAACCGTTTAACGCCATCTTTGTTGTATTATAAAAGTTACCAGTTAATACGGCGATTCACTTTTTTCTATATACTTCCCATCGATTGGTTTATTAGACAGAATTATTTAAGACGATTTCTCTAAGTTGACATGGTACCTGTTAAATGTAACAATTTGTTTTTCATCTCTGAGTAAACAACTGCACTTAAATATAATTGGTTGATGATAAACTAAACAGAATCTCGAGTGAGAATTCCAATCACTTGGTTGTAGTATGGTCTGAAATATTGTTTTACTAGATAATCTCATTGTTTGCTGATGAAGGAAATCTTTATCTATACAGATGAGATTTGTTTTAAAATCCCATTATTTCTTTTCATCAATACATGTATTGATTGATAACCTTAAATGTCTTAATGTCTTAATTTGTAACAATTAACAGTGTTGTAACTATAACCCATGTAGATGCTATGGCTCCAGGTTGGTTTTGATTGCATAAATATAACGTTCGACGTCTTTTTTTGTATCGGTGTAATCCAAAACTGCAAAAAGCGCCTGTTAATCATGTGCAAGAAGCTTAATTCTTTCTGTGCTAATTGTAATAAAAACTGCTCGCATCGGTGTTATTGTGAAAATCATCGATATTCAAAACCTCAACTCTGCGTCTGATATCAGCACTCTAACCGATTGAGCTATTGGAGTATTTCCATAATGCAACCGATAAATGCTGCATTCATATCTCTGAAATTAGACTACATATATATATTTTAAGACAGCCATTTTAAAGCTTTTATTCTTTTGGCATCTGTGAAAATGTTCATTATTTTTCAATTTCATAGAAAACATATTGGCTTTGCTGTAAAATTTAACAAACCACTTCCAAAGTCGGTGGGTCAGACCTAAGACCATTTTATTAAAGTTTGTTTACTGAGCACGCTCTGTTATGCAGACATTTACTGAGGGTAGTCTTCATGTTTGGTAGAATAAACTATTTTAGAATCCGGTTTTTAAATATTTTTGTTTTGATATATTTATCAAGTTACGATGTAACATGAAATTATAATTATTTCTTGGTTGTGGAAAATACATGGCTTACGGGTCCTTGACATAAATACGTGCTAGGCCGTTAATAGTTCTGATTAGACAGCAATATAGTGTCCATAGCAAATACCATTGCTATGGACACTATAAAGCATAAGGTCAGCCATTTTTACGTCACCAACTTCTTTTTTACAGATGTTAAATAATTGTCGCTTGCAGCCATTTCATATTACATGACATTTTCAATATTGCAAGCACGAAATCAGAATATGATATATTTCCTTAGTATCCTCTTGTTCGATCATTAGAGTAGAGTATCATTTATTGGTCTTGTATTTTGTTACATTATCTCTTTAAACATGTTAACTTTGCTATTTGTTGTCTTATAATTATAAACGTACAAGGATAATTGCATCTTTTTTGTAATCAGTAAAGATTTATTATTGTTTTACCTATTATTGTGAAAAATACCAAGTAAGGTTGTAATGTGACATCACGTTATTTCGATAGTATAACACTTTGGTCTATTGTGTACATTAAACTTGACACTTTGTTTCCGAAAGACTGGAAACTTATACCTGTAATCAGAGACTTCGACATCGAGCTGTACAATAATTGGCCGATTTTAGCGTAGACATACATAATCTCTATCACGTAAAAGCGAATGAAAGTACCTATTTCTTCGGTAAACTAACAGTTTTCGCTATGTCATATTGACTATTCATTGTTTAATATCGGACATCCAGGCAGAACGCACGAAACAAAAACAAGAATGTAACATAACAACGTTCTTCTTTCAGGCTTTTTGATTGGATGACGCAACGAGTACTGACGAGTGCGCGTGAGATCATCTGTACTGTGTCATCTTTTTAAGAAATCGGTCATTTACGTCAGTTTGTCAGCTTAACGATGGCATCAAGTTTTATTCTGGAGGTCGGATACTTGGCGATAACCACTCTCTCGACCTTCAGAGAAAAACTGGCAACCATTGTTAGTTATGTAAGTCAAGAACATCTTGCCCTACTTGACACCAGCGTTCACACGCCGATGAATAAGTGAGATACTCATCAAACACTCACTCTTTACAGCAATTAAATGTATATTAAATCTGGATTTGAAAAATTTCTTTGCTGTTAATTAAATGGGAAAAGAAGCAACATTTTGTTCTTGGTTGTCTTCTCTTCAACACTTTCAACAAATCAGAATTTTGATATTATACAAAAGACCCGATCGAAGTCAATATTTACTTTTGCAATTGCAACAGAGGCTTATGACAAACTCTAGGCTAAAATCGACAGTAAAAGAGAATTAAATTGATTTTACCACCATAACACAAATCAGACTGAACTTTAGAAGACGATTACATCAAGTACATTGTTTCGCAGATTCAGGTTACACAAAATCACGAGAATGTTAAATGCGATTTTTATTCCATACTTTCAATGAACGAAAACTTCTTACATCATTAAATAAATCAAAATTGATACAAAAGCTGGAATACATTTTTAAAAAAGGGAGGAGACTGCAATTTTGAGTAATAAGAAACTGCACCATGAACAGTATTTGATAAATTTGAATGCTGTGACATTAATTTATGGTCTGTCCATGCAATGTTTATCAGTTAGATTAGTCTTACTGGCAGCTTCTTAAATTCATTCAATCATAACTTCAGATTGCCTTAGCTGACATTAAGATTTCAGAATATTGTTATAAGCTTTATGAAATGTTGCACGACTATCTGTTATTTTCTTTGGAATTAGATACTTACCAGGAATAGTATATGGTCATCAGTTTATTTATGCAAAACAAATTAAGCAATGTCATATTTGAATAACAAGTATTAATTAGTTTTGACATTTGTTTATCATTGTTGTGTGTTACATTGACGGAACAGTCATTTTATGGCGGAAATGATGTTTTCTATAGGTACGAAAATATTATAAATGTACTCTAATTGTCTTATTAGAATAGAAATAATTCACGGAGGTTGTGATTTATCATTGTTTTACCATGGGATGACCATTTATGTCGTTATTTTATCCCTCGCTATCGCTCGGGATAAAATAATACGACATACTCGCTATCGCTCGGGATAAAATAATACGACATAAATGGTCACCCCGTGGTAAAACAATCATAAACCACAGCCTCCGTGAATTATTTCTTAAATGAATTCTTGTGATGTTTTCACTTAAACTTCTGCCTAATCGGGGAACAATTGGTGGTTATTCGCTTGGTTCAGTACAAGACGGTTATTTACCTAGGAACAATAAGGTAGTTTCCCGCTTGGTTTAGTGCAACGAGGTTATTTTTCTGGAACAATAGGGTTCTTTTCCTCGGTGCTAAATTTTGTAGAAAACATTGAATTTTATTGGGTTCGTGTTACTCACTTTTTGTTTTGTGTCTTTGTTTTGATTTGTAATTGTCCCTCGACTTTCGTCGTTTATTGTTCGGTCAGTTTTTTCACCGAATTCTAGTCATTTTGGGTTTTTCTTATGCCAATGCAGAACTCCTCTCTAATAAGCTAACATAAACGATGGGAACGAGCTTTTACAAATTTAAAAATTCAGAATAAATGAGAAGCTGTCAAACTAGATTTGCTAGATGTTGTAAACGAAAGCCGCTTGGGGAAATATGTAACATATTCAGCATGAGAAAGAAATTCACAATTCATACGTATACAACAAAGACAATCAAAAATATTTCACAATAAAGAAACACGTGGAAGAAAACACCACGGTAACATGTATGATGGGTCAAGGAAGTAGAACTACGGAACAAAATGCTAGAAAACGAAAAACAAGAACTTAGAGATATTTTATTACAAAATACAAACTCACGTAATCAAATGCAATTTAATATTTGGAGGAATAATAAGCAAAGTTAAAACATACACTTTCATAACGTACATGATCTAAGTGAATGAAAGACACAAAATCTCGCTGTATAATCGCGAGATTTACAATTCAATCTTTTATTCTTTTAGCTATTACTACAATGGTACAAATAAATATGCATGCATATATAACATACAGACAGTCAACACATAACATCACATGTGTCCACAAACATACTTATGATGTACACAATTACATATATAGTAAGCCTAGAGACTGTCCGTTTTAAGTGAGCCTAGAGACAGTCCGTTTTTAAGTAAGCCTAGAGACAGTCCGTTTTTAAGTGAGCCTGGAGACAGTCCGTTTTTAAGTGAGCCTAGAGACAGACCGTTTTTAAGTGAGCCTAGAGACAGGCCGTTTTTAAGTGAACCTAGAGACAGACCGTTTTTAAGTGAGCCTAGACACAGTCCGTTTTTAAGTGAGTCTAGAGACAGTCTGTTTTTAAGTGAGCCTAGAGACAGTCCGTTTTTAAGTGAGCCTAGAGACAGACAGTTTTTAAGTGAGCCTAGAGACAGTCCGTTTTTAAGAAAGCCTAGAGACAGTCCGTTTTTAAGTGAGCCAAGCGAAAGTCCGTTTTAAGTATTTGTCTTATAAATTTTCACATTTTTACTAACAGTTTTCCCATGGTCATGCACATAAATTTCAACACATTTAACTAGTAATTGATTCCATACTTGAATAAAAAAAATATATTCCATGATATAATAATATTCATCTCAAATTGAACTATTGTGACATTTTAATTTATAAAGTTCATTCTCTCTTATTGATATTTCACCGACCTTTTTAATAGGTAGTTTGTGATTTGTTTATCCTCCCAAGTCAGGGGTCTGCGTTTGCTCCACCATGATGGTGGTCTGAGAACCCCCTCTCTTTGAGGAAGGGTTTCTTGCGCGAAATTTACACAAAGTGTATATATTTTTATCATATAGAAAATTGAAATAATTTTCAAATACTATATTATTTATAACCAAATTTATAAACAACTAATTTTTGGCTAACTAAGTTAAGTATTAAAGAGAAACTTGAAAATAGATTATATATTTTGTATACACTATTTGTAATCATGTATGCCAATACTGTGATTCTGGTAAAAATAGAAAAAAGGTATGTATAAAGGCGCTTGACAAATAAATAGTCCAAAAAAAGGTAAACCACGAATTTAAATTAACTTGTTAAGAGATTGGTGATACTTATGCATGTTTAAATATAATGGTTCTTTTATTGATAACAACAGGAAACTTGCATGTAGACTAAGTTTGAACTATTTTGTAATGAAGTAATACCTATAGATATCAAGCTATACAAATGTCTGATTCTATGACTGGACCAATTTTATTATGTGTATCAGAAGTTTGGGGATATGAACATTTCAAAACAACCAAAACCATTCACTTGCAATTATGTAAGAGAAGTTAGAAATTCAACCAAATTTAAGGGTTTACTGTGATGTTGGTTATTTTACTCTTGAAATGAGAATTAGAAAACTTTTCGGATTAAATTAGTATGAAGTGAGAAGTGAGAAAAAAAATAGTAGCTTTCTATAAAGATTGTTGTTACGCTGCAGAAATAACTGTACCATTATGATTTCAGGTGTCTATACCGTGTCAGTCTGTGGTCAGTAGGCAATGGCTTGCCACATTCGTTTTTTTTTAACTTCCTCGTTCGTGATGTGATCTCTGCATGAAATATTAAGCGGGTTTGGAACACATCTCTATTATGTGGCTTGTATCCTCAAGCTCTTCTTCTTTTCCTGCAAGGCCATGGTGTCGTCAGCGCAACTTAAAAAAAATATTTGTCTGCCCCGAATGCTGGAACTTCCTGCATGTTCCTCCAGATCGTCAATTGTGACTTTTTTACTGAAGATATTGGAAATAGTAGGTTACAGCAGATAGCCTTGTCCGATTCCAACTTTCGTCCTTAACCATTCCCCGATGCCCGCCTTTAAAGTAGATTGCATACAGGTTTTCTATGACTCTTATCAAGTTGGCATGGTATGCTGCTTCATGGTCGACAATAGGGCAGCGTGCCATACCCTGTCTGTTATACTGCTTCATGGTCGACCATAGGGCAGCGTGCAATACCCTGTTTGTTATACTGCTTCATGGTCGACCATAGGGCAGCGTGCCATACCCTGTATGTTATACTGCTTCATGGTCGACCATAGGGCAGCGTGCCATACCCTGTATGTTATACTGCTTCATGGTCGACCATAGGGCAGCGTGCCATACCCTGTATGTTATACTGCTTCATGGTCGACCATAGGGCAGCGTGCCATACCCTGTATGTTATACTGCTTCATGGTCGACCATAGGGCAGCGTGACATACCCGGACTGTTATACTGCTTCATGGTCGACCATAGGGCAGCGTGCCATACCCTATCTGTTAAACTGCTTCGTGGTCGACCATAGCGCAGCGTGCCATACCCTGTCTGTTAAACTGCTTCATGGTCGACCATAGGTCAGCATGCCATACCCTGTCTGTTATACTGCTTCAAGGTCGACCGTAGGGCCTATCTGTTAACCTGCTTCGTGGTCGACCATAGGGCAGCTTGCCATACCCTGTCTGTTAACCTGCTTCATGGTCGACCATAGGGCAGCGTGCCATACCCTGTCTGTTATACTGCTTCAAGGTCGACAATAGGGCAGCGTGCCATATCCTGCCTGTTAAACTGCTTCAAGGTCGACCATAGGGCAGCATGCACTACCCTGTCTGTTATACTTCTTCAAGGTCGGCCATAGTGCAGCGTGCCATACCCTATCTGTTAAACTGCGTCAAGGTCGACCATAGCAGCGTGCCTTATCCTGTCTGTTAAGCTGCTTCATGGTCGACCATAGTGCAGCGTGCCTTTCCCTGTCTGTTAGACTGCTTCAAGGTCGACCATAGCAGCGTGTCTTACCCTGTCTGTTATACTGCTTCATTGTCGACCATAGGGCAGCGTGCCATATCCTGTCAGATGTATTTTGTTCTTGAATAACATTTATTTATCATTATTTATTCAGATGGTTTCTTATAACTATGGGGTTTTGAACAAAATACATTACGTTCCAATTTTAAATTTTTAACATTAAGAATAACAAGAAATAAACTAAATTAAAAAAAAACTTGCATTAAAATGATCTAGCTCTCACATTAAAATCAAATCCCATACAACATATACGAAAAATAACACAACGAAGATACAAATTTAGGCGTGGAACAGTCACATGTAATCATTTTTTTAAGAGTAAAATAACACGCGGGGTATTCGGACACACAGAAGCGGGTGGAACACAAAAGACCGAGAGAGATGAATGAAAACATTGCGTTCAGGTCATCGCCAGAAACCCACGTTCGGTCGCGGTCTCACTTTGCTGCCACTTACCGAAGAATACGTGCTTAATACGTTGAGTTCGAAATTCAACTTTTGACAGATAATCAAGTATGCATTGGGGTATCTATATTAGCCACAAAGACTTTGTAACTTGCATTTTGCAAGGAGTTACAATCAACGAAATTTGGAAATCTACTTTTTTCCGAAGTCATTTCTTTGTTCATGACGTTCACTCCAGTAAAAACAGACAATTATTGGTGAAGTAGTAGTTCTGGTACATACAAACAGCTGTGTAAACTTATTTCTGTCTTTATTCGTATTTCAATATGTTCAGAAAGAAAACAACACACCTACCTGAACACGATGTCTAAAACACCTACCTGAACACGATGTTTTCATATATCTCACCTGGTCTTTTGTGTTCCACCCGCTTCAAGTTGTGTCCGAATACCCGGCGTGAATAGGTTCTATACAAAAATTAGTCACCCGGACTTTTGTTACTTTTAAAATAAGTCCGTGTTACTCAATTTCCTAGTTAGAAAGGTCCTCGGACTTATATTCCTAGGAAGAATAGTCCTGCCTTAAGTTTGTAAAATAAGTCCGGTACATTTTTTCCTAGGAAAATCGGTTACTCGACTTGTTAATTTACTGATTTATTGATTTTAGTTTGTAAACATAAAATTACATTAATTGGTGATATTTTCAAATTTGCATATTTGTGGTAATCGCGATATAAACGAAAAAGCCACTCTTCATAAATTGATTATAATTTTACAGTTTGTGAAGTAAATTTAATATATATAGCGTATTGAAAACAGAAATATGTTTTAATGTAATAATCATTTGAAAATATTTGATAAATTAAATATATAATAGAAAATGTAAATGATTGCATAACATTGTTTTATTCTTATTTGTAACCATTATTAGAGATACGTTTGTCATTTTCTAGGAAATGGCGTATCAAATCAATTCCAATTTTGATAGTAATAATGTAAAATAAGTCCCGCGGACAATTTCTACTGTCAGATTTACGGTTAGATTCAGAGATAAACATTCAGAGAAGCAGCAGCTCCTGCTTTCATAATGAACGTAGGTAAACGTAGCCCGGGAAACGTAGGTAGTTACGGTTAACATATTTCTAGGTTTTAAAATTAGTCAGGTTCTAAATTAAGTCCCCCGGACTATTTTTCCTAGTAAAATATTTCCATTTCACAGAATTTATAGTTAAATAGATCAACGACAAATTTTGATAATCTTCTTTCATTTCCTCAATTTATATATTACTTTCGATGGATAAAAAGTGTTCGTCATGAACAAATAATGTTTGTGAATTGATATTTTGTAATGTTACTTAAATAATGAGAAGTCTGTTGATTCTATATATAGTAAATAATTGAGAAGTGTAAAGTGAATAGAATTCAATTTATAAGATATAATTGCTAAATTCTTCTACACTGTTTAATTGGCCGCCTTCAACATATTGAATATTCCGCCATTATAAGCACAGCGCAAGAGGAAGGTTAAAATGAACAAAAAAATGATATAACTGTTGTTTTAAATTTCTTAAGCTAAGATAAAACTATGTCCAAGGCTTGTGAATTTAGTTTTGGATTACTGAGACAGCTACCTTGAATTACTCAACCGAGTCACTCAGAACAGTGTCCAGTGGAAGGTTGTTCCAGTTTCGTATTGTTCGAGGAAAGAATGATTGTTGGCGGATTTGAAGACGTGACTGTGGGATTTGGTAGGTGCATGTGTCTAGTTAGCCGGTTTGGTTATAAAAGAATATCTTCTGTGGGAACTGCAACTTTTTTATTTGATATTTTCTAAAGCATGGTCAAGAGGGAGTCTGTTCTGCGGTCTGCCAGCGATCTCCAGTTCAGATCATGGATCATGTCACTATACGCTTGATGTATTATGGAAGCGACTCGTGACATACCTAGTACTCCTGCGCTGTACTTTTACATACGCAGCAGGCATACTCCACTAAAGGTCTAACTAGTGATTTGTATGCCTTCGTTTTTACTGTGGTAGAACTGATGTTGATGTTTCTGCGTATGAACACTAAAGTTTTGTTAGCCTGAGTGGTGATGCTGTTTATGTGACTGTCCCATTTTAGGTTAGATTGTATTGTCAGTGACACCTAGGTATTTGGCGGAGTCAACGTGCTCAAGTTAATGGCCACGCAGTCAGTATTTGTATTTAATGGGATTTTTGTTTCTTGTTATGGATATAACGTTACATATATTTAGATGAAATTCCATTTTCCAGCTTTGTTCCCATTGCCCAAGTTTATTTTGTAAGTTTTCACTATCTTTGATGGATTTAATGGCTAAATATGCAATAGTGGCATCGACAAATAATCTTATTGTTGACGTTAAACCTACTCGAAAGTCGTTGATGTAAAAAAGGAAAAGACTGTGTCCCATTTCAGAGCCCTAATGGACTCCCGACTCTACTGATACTTACCCAGATGCCTCCCATTCTAATATGACTAAGAAGGGTTTTTGAGAAAATTCTGACTCCAAATGGATTTAGGTTTAGTAATAGTTTTCTAATACCTTCGTTTGTAATGCAGATGTTGTTCATTGGCGGGTAGTTTTTTGTGCCTTGCATGTTGTTGTTTTCATGGTTTTGTTGAAACGCTTCTGAGAAAACAGATTTGAACTGATGGTTAAGTGCGGACGCTTTTTTGTGTTGGTGATAAGTTTGCCATCCTGTTTCAGTGATGAGATACCAATATAGTCAGTTTTCTTTTGTTTTATGTATGACCAGATTTTTTTTTCATATTTTGAAAGCTTGTTTCATTTTCACTAGTGCTAGGTGTAACAATGTTTTCAACGTAGCTCCAATAGGAGTTTCGGAATTGCCTTTGTACTTGGTGTTTGATTTGCTTGTATTGTTCACGCTGTTCTTTATTGATTGATTTTTTTCGTCTTATTATAGAGCCGGTCTCTTCTTTTAATTACTTTTCATTCTCATTTATCCATGGTTTTTTTTTGAGTTTTAGTACCAATTTTTAATTGTTGGGATATTTTCTTTTACCAGTTTTTCAAGTGTTGTCTTAAAATCTTTAAATATTATTCCTAAATAGTAGAAATAGTCCCTATTATGAATTTTACGGGGAAATTGTTCCAGGACTAGTTTTACTAGACATGGATTGTTTTAACTAGGAAAATTAAGAACCACTGATCAATACATTTAATTATTAGTACTAAGTCTGACCGAACTAATTTTACCATGACTAAATTTATTAGTACTTGAACAAACTTGGTGTGTATGGAAAACTATCACGTAATAAATTAACATTTGATATGAAAAAAACAATGGAACAATTTGTAGTTTTAATTTGCGCCGAAGAAAATAAAAATTAATGCTATTTTTAGAATCGGGGTTTACCAGGAAGCTAGTTTCTCTTTGAGAACATGTGGACATGTCGAATGCCTGACATTTCGGCCCATAACAAAATCGGCCCATGCAAAATCGGCACATTACAAAATCGGCCCATGTCAAAATCGGCCCACAATATATTATTTGAAGTAAAGAATTGTGGAAACTGTATATATTTAATTGTATTGTGGACTTTATTTTTCTTTGTTTGTGTTTTTTATGTTCTAACAATGTATGTTATTTAAAATAAAACACTAAAAAAATTGGTTTCTTAGTTTTTATTACATGAATATCACTGAACAACAAAAAACAATAAGTTTAATAATAATAATAACTGCATCGTTATTTTTAAGTAACAATATTTTATATATATCTCATCTCACAAAATGAAGCAACAATATGAAAAGTTCAGTCAATCGTTGTTGGGGTCGTATATCTGTCCGCACTCTCTTAGCAACTGGGACGCCGAGATCTCGTCATCTTCGTAGCGGCCCCATACCTTATGAAGACGACCTTCCAGTTCCTTGTATCTCTGTCATTTAACTAACATGAAAACTTACAGCTATATAATCTTTACTCTTCCGTCTGGACATTAGGCAGAAGACCAAAGGGATCTGCTTACAACAGTCACCCTTTCTAATGAAGGCGTGGATAGACCACATCTGTGTGAATGGTTCACGAACGACCTTGAACGTTCCATCGCAGAACCAACGCCTGGATTGCTGTAGGATGGTAAGCTGGTCTGGCGCTTCTTTGCATTTACTACACGTAAATGCTAGGGTACCATTCCGGACCATCTCTCTGTAATCTGTCTGGGTGATGCCTGTATTGCAGATTCTGTGCTGCCACAGGTTACACATGTCACATTGAAGTTCATGCTGTCTAGTGGTAACTTTACGGGTATACATTCAACACATCGGTCGGGATCCATGGTTAGAATGAGGACCCATAATTATTTTACCGTCTTTTTATAATTTTTCGGTAAAAAATTAAAGACAATGTTCAGTTTTTTTTAACAATTTCTCAATTTCTTAGTACATTTGGTCACGAAAGCTAAGCTTTGTATTTTTCTGTAATGTTTTGCCAATTCATGTTTGTATCAACCATGCTATAGCCAGTGTGTGCTTTGTATGTGCGTAAAGACAAAAAGATTCAATCTTTTGATCTTAAATGATTAAACAAATATAATTAAATGATCACAATTACTATTAGGAAATTCTGTAGCAGTAAAATAATTAAATAAAAAATATATTTTACATTTTATTTATTTCAGTAATATATCTTACTTTTACATTTTATATTATTTTATATTATATTGGGCCGATTTTGTATAGGCCGATTTTGTTATGGGCCGATTTATCCAGACACCGACATGTCGTGTACGATTCTGGACATATAGTGTGGCAGACGAGTTAAACATAAAAGAGGTATAGCTTAAAATATTAATAAAATAAGAAGAAAATTAAAGAATTTGTGTTTTCTCCACTTTATGTATTATTCGCCGGATTTTGTTCTCCAGTTTTGACTTAGGATATTCTAAATAGAACTTCTAAATCAGACAAACGCTTGTGGAAAGATGTGGCCTGAGGAGGTCATTATCCTTTTGGATAGCCTGAGCAAAAGTAACCGGACGGGCGAGACATCAACATTTTTTATTAAAAAAATCTTTCTTTCACTTAAAATTTCATATATGGGGCATTACACCTATAATGCTAAATTACATAAAAATGGAGAGAAAAGTATACCTGTCCACGGATTTTTTTTTGGAAAATTACCTTAAAGTTTAAGAATGGTTTTTCTACTTTCATTTCAGTGTTGTGGTCACATTGTACCACATTACACACTTTAGGAAGTGCTTCCACTGTAAAGACATTGACTGGAAAAAAATATATTCTTGTTCTACAGTAATGCCATACCTTTCAAAATATCCAACTCTTAAGCAATAGCAGTTATAAGCAAAAGCAGAAACAAAAGAGAAAATTGGGACTATTTTTTCATCCTGCCATCTTTTGACATGCACCGGAAATTCATTACATGAATAGGATAATGACCCCTTTAAGCAAAGCCAACAGTTCCGGATTTCCACCAAAATTTTTTTTTATGTTATTTAATGATTCTGTAAATAAAATAAGCATGCAGTTTGAATATATTGCTACTCAAATAAAAATTATGACAGTTTCCAAAGATGTGGTGAATCCTTGTTTTAGCAATTTTTAACTGATAAGGACAGTAAGGGTATAATTTTTTTCTTCTGTTCAACAATTTTGGCACAACAGTCAAAATATCACCTTTTTATGACAGTACTGGTGTAATAGTTACCAAATAAGCAGAAACACATCTGATAAAAGCAACTTTTTATCAAGTGAGAGCTCATTTGAATATAGGGGGGGGGTTGAAAACAGTCGATTCTGTTGCTATGACGGTATGATATAAAAATTAACATTTTTCCTCACAAAAGAAAAAAACTAACTAAAAAAGCTTTTCTTAGCTGTAATGAGTGTATAAATGAACTTATTAAATAGAAATACACCACAATGGAATTCAGGTTGAGAAGCAGAGGTCTCTTTTCTGTAGCTTAAACTTTAATAAAACTATGCACAAAGTAGAGTTTTGACTAGTTTTAAGAAAACTGACATTTAATTGTTATACAAAAAGACTCATTGGCATCTTTTCAGTCCTTTTTGCATGCCAAGTCACTGAAAAAGTAGAAAACATAGCAACTGACTAGACTGATTGGTTCAAAGTACCCAAAAGCATACTAGATTTACAGACTTTACATTAAAACGACACATTGCAAATGATGCCTACCCATGCCAAATAATTACCTAGAGGCCAGAGGAATGAATAAACACTACATATTGATTAAAATACTGCTGTATAACCTTCTTTTAAGAAACAAAATGAATACATTTAATCTTTAGTTACAATTTTCAAGGTATGATACATGTTTCTGTCTAGCAATAAGTGCTGGTACATGAAATAGGATCATGGTTTACCTTTATTTAATCAATTTTTGGTCTGAAAGGTATTATGTAATACCAATAATACATTTTTATTTCATGTCACCTTAGGTTCTACCTTACTCTACTCTATAGAATTGTAAACAGTGTGCTTTTTGCAAAAATAATCACTTTTTATGATACCATAGGCCAAAAAGTCAAATTTTACTTCAGATAATGAAACAGACTATAACTATAAAACCTGAAGATATATTTTGCAGAAAAGATGTTTTCCTATAATGAGTTCTGGTACCCTTTCATAAAAAGTGCCTGACAAGTGGGATTTGTGTATTTGACCAATTTGTAAATTTTGCTCTTACAGAGGTCATTATCCTTTTGGATAGCCTGAGCAAAAGTAACCGGACGGGCGAGACATCAACATTTTTTATTAAAAAAATCTTTCTTTCACTTAAAATTTCATATATGGGGCATTACACCTATAATGCTAAATTACATAAAAATGGAGAGAAAAGTATACCTGTCCACGGATTTTTTTTTGGAAAATTACCTTAAAGTTTAAGAATGGTTTTTCTACTTTCATTTCAGTGTTGTGGTCACATTGTACCACATTACACACTTTAGGAAGTGCTTCCACTGTAAAGACATTGACTGGAAAAAAATATATTCTTGTTCTACAGTAATGCCATACCTTTCAAAATATCCAACTCTTAAGCAATAGCAGTTATAAGCAAAAGCAGAAACAAAAGAGAAAATTGGGACTATTTTTTCATCCTGCCATCTTTTGACATGCACCGGAAATTCATTACATGAATAGGATAATGACCCCTTTAAGCAAAGCCAACAGTTCCGGATTTCCACCAAAATTTTTTTTTATGTTATTTAATGATTCTGTAAATAAAATAAGCATGCAGTTTGAATATATTGCTACTCAAATAAAAATTATGACAGTTTCCAAAGATGTGGTGAATCCTTGTTTTAGCAATTTTTAACTGATAAGGACAGTAAGGGTATAATTTTTTTCTTCTGTTCAACAATTTTGGCACAACAGTCAAAATATCACCTTTTTATGACAGTACTGGTGTAATAGTTACCAAATAAGCAGAAACACATCTGATAAAAGCAACTTTTTATCAAGTGAGAGCTCATTTGAATATAGGGGGGGGGTTGAAAACAGTCGATTCTGTTGCTATGACGGTATGATATAAAAATTAACATTTTTCCTCACAAAAGAAAAAAACTAACTAAAAAAGCTTTTCTTAGCTGTAATGAGTGTATAAATGAACTTATTAAATAGAAATACACCACAATGGAATTCAGGTTGAGAAGCAGAGGTCTCTTTTCTGTAGCTTAAACTTTAATAAAACTATGCACAAAGTAGAGTTTTGACTAGTTTTAAGAAAACTGACATTTAATTGTTATACAAAAAGACTCATTGGCATCTTTTCAGTCCTTTTTGCATGCCAAGTCACTGAAAAAGTAGAAAACATAGCAACTGACTAGACTGATTGGTTCAAAGTACCCAAAAGCATACTAGATTTACAGACTTTACATTAAAACGACACATTGCAAATGATGCCTACCCATGCCAAATAATTACCTAGAGGCCAGAGGAATGAATAAACACTACATATTGATTAAAATACTGCTGTATAACCTTCTTTTAAGAAACAAAATGAATACATTTAATCTTTAGTTACAATTTTCAAGGTATGATACATGTTTCTGTCTAGCAATAAGTGCTGGTACATGAAATAGGATCATGGTTTACCTTTATTTAATCAATTTTTGGTCTGAAAGGTATTATGTAATACCAATAATACATTTTTATTTCATGTCACCTTAGGTTCTACCTTACTCTACTCTATAGAATTGTAAACAGTGTGCTTTTTGCAAAAATAATCACTTTTTATGATACCATAGGCCAAAAAGTCAAATTTTACTTCAGATAATGAAACAGACTATAACTATAAAACCTGAAGATATATTTTGCAGAAAAGATGTTTTCCTATAATGAGTTCTGGTACCCTTTCATAAAAAGTGCCTGACAAGTGGGATTTGTGTATTTGACCAATTTGTAAATTTTGCTCTTACAGAGGTCATTATCCTTTTGGATAGCCTGAGCAAAAGTAACCGGACGGGCGAGACATCAACATTTTTTATTAAAAAAATCTTTCTTTCACTTAAAATTTCATATATGGGGCATTACACCTATAATGCTAAATTACATAAAAATGGAGAGAAAAGTATACCTGTCCACGGATTTTTTTTTGGAAAATTACCTTAAAGTTTAAGAATGGTTTTTCTACTTTCATTTCAGTGTTGTGGTCACATTGTACCACATTACACACTTTAGGAAGTGCTTCCACTGTAAAGACATTGACTGGAAAAAAATATATTCTTGTTCTACAGTAATGCCATACCTTTCAAAATATCCAACTCTTAAGCAATAGCAGTTATAAGCAAAAGCAGAAACAAAAGAGAAAATTGGGACTATTTTTTCATCCTGCCATCTTTTGACATGCACCGGAAATTCATTACATGAATAGGATAATGACCCCTTTAAGCAAAGCCAACAGTTCCGGATTTCCACCAAAATTTTTTTTTATGTTATTTAATGATTCTGTAAATAAAATAAGCATGCAGTTTGAATATATTGCTACTCAAATAAAAATTATGACAGTTTCCAAAGATGTGGTGAATCCTTGTTTTAGCAATTTTTAACTGATAAGGACAGTAAGGGTATAATTTTTTTCTTCTGTTCAACAATTTTGGCACAACAGTCAAAATATCACCTTTTTATGACAGTACTGGTGTAATAGTTACCAAATAAGCAGAAACACATCTGATAAAAGCAACTTTTTATCAAGTGAGAGCTCATTTGAATATAGGGGGGGGGTTGAAAACAGTCGATTCTGTTGCTATGACGGTATGATATAAAAATTAACATTTTTCCTCACAAAAGAAAAAAACTAACTAAAAAAGCTTTTCTTAGCTGTAATGAGTGTATAAATGAACTTATTAAATAGAAATACACCACAATGGAATTCAGGTTGAGAAGCAGAGGTCTCTTTTCTGTAGCTTAAACTTTAATAAAACTATGCACAAAGTAGAGTTTTGACTAGTTTTAAGAAAACTGACATTTAATTGTTATACAAAAAGACTCATTGGCATCTTTTCAGTCCTTTTTGCATGCCAAGTCACTGAAAAAGTAGAAAACATAGCAACTGACTAGACTGATTGGTTCAAAGTACCCAAAAGCATACTAGATTTACAGACTTTACATTAAAACGACACATTGCAAATGATGCCTACCCATGCCAAATAATTACCTAGAGGCCAGAGGAATGAATAAACACTACATATTGATTAAAATACTGCTGTATAACCTTCTTTTAAGAAACAAAATGAATACATTTAATCTTTAGTTACAATTTTCAAGGTATGATACATGTTTCTGTCTAGCAATAAGTGCTGGTACATGAAATAGGATCATGGTTTACCTTTATTTAATCAATTTTTGGTCTGAAAGGTATTATGTAATACCAATAATACATTTTTATTTCATGTCACCTTAGGTTCTACCTTACTCTACTCTATAGAATTGTAAACAGTGTGCTTTTTGCAAAAATAATCACTTTTTATGATACCATAGGCCAAAAAGTCAAATTTTACTTCAGATAATGAAACAGACTATAACTATAAAACCTGAAGATATATTTTGCAGCAAAGATGTTTTCCTATAATGAGTTCTGGTACCCTTTCATAAAAAGTGCCTGACAAGTGGGATTTGTGTATTTGACCAATTTGTAAATTTTGCTCTTACAGAGGTCATTATCCTTTTGGATAGCCTGAGCAAAAGTAACCGGACGGGCGAGACATCAACATTTTTTATTAAAAAAATCTTTCTTTCACTTAAAATTTCATATATGGGGCATTACACCTATAATGCTAAATTACATAAAAATGGAGAGAAAAGTATACCTGTCCACGGATTTTTTTTTGGAAAATTACCTTAAAGTTTAAGAATGGTTTTTCTACTTTCATTTCAGTGTTGTGGTCACATTGTACCACATTACACACTTTAGGAAGTGCTTCCACTGTAAAGACATTGACTGGAAAAAAATATATTCTTGTTCTACAGTAATGCCATACCTTTCAAAATATCCAACTCTTAAGCAATAGCAGTTATAAGCAAAAGCAGAAACAAAAGAGAAAATTGGGACTATTTTTTCATCCTGCCATCTTTTGACATGCACCGGAAATTCATTACATGAATAGGATAATGACCCCTTTAAGCAAAGCCAACAGTTCCGGATTTCCACCAAAATTTTTTTTTATGTTATTTAATGATTCTGTAAATAAAATAAGCATGCAGTTTGAATATATTGCTACTCAAATAAAAATTATGACAGTTTCCAAAGATGTGGTGAATCCTTGTTTTAGCAATTTTTAACTGATAAGGACAGTAAGGGTATAATTTTTTTCTTCTGTTCAACAATTTTGGCACAACAGTCAAAATATCACCTTTTTATGACAGTACTGGTGTAATAGTTACCAAATAAGCAGAAACACATCTGATAAAAGCAACTTTTTATCAAGTGAGAGCTCATTTGAATATAGGGGGGGGGTTGAAAACAGTCGATTCTGTTGCTATGACGGTATGATATAAAAATTAACATTTTTCCTCACAAAAGAAAAAAACTAACTAAAAAAGCTTTTCTTAGCTGTAATGAGTGTATAAATGAACTTATTAAATAGAAATACACCACAATGGAATTCAGGTTGAGAAGCAGAGGTCTCTTTTCTGTAGCTTAAACTTTAATAAAACTATGCACAAAGTAGAGTTTTGACTAGTTTTAAGAAAACTGACATTTAATTGTTATACAAAAAGACTCATTGGCATCTTTTCAGTCCTTTTTGCATGCCAAGTCACTGAAAAAGTAGAAAACATAGCAACTGACTAGACTGATTGGTTCAAAGTACCCAAAAGCATACTAGATTTACAGACTTTACATTAAAACGACACATTGCAAATGATGCCTACCCATGCCAAATAATTACCTAGAGGCCAGAGGAATGAATAAACACTACATATTGATTAAAATACTGCTGTATAACCTTCTTTTAAGAAACAAAATGAATACATTTAATCTTTAGTTACAATTTTCAAGGTATGATACATGTTTCTGTCTAGCAATAAGTGCTGGTACATGAAATAGGATCATGGTTTACCTTTATTTAATCAATTTTTGGTCTGAAAGGTATTATGTAATACCAATAATACATTTTTATTTCATGTCACCTTAGGTTCTACCTTACTCTACTCTATAGAATTGTAAACAGTGTGCTTTTTGCAAAAATAATCACTTTTTATGATACCATAGGCCAAAAAGTCAAATTTTACTTCAGATAATGAAACAGACTATAACTATAAAACCTGAAGATATATTTTGCAGAAAAGATGTTTTCCTATAATGAGTTCTGGTACCCTTTCATAAAAAGTGCCTGACAAGTGGGATTTGTGTATTTGACCAATTTGTAAATTTTGCTCTTACAGAGGTCATTATCCTTTTGGATAGCCTGAGCAAAAGTAACCGGACGGGCGAGACATCAACATTTTTTATTAAAAAAATCTTTCTTTCACTTAAAATTTCATATATGGGGCATTACACCTATAATGCTAAATTACATAAAAATGGAGAGAAAAGTATACCTGTCCACGGATTTTTTTTTGGAAAATTACCTTAAAGTTTAAGAATGGTTTTTCTACTTTCATTTCAGTGTTGTGGTCACATTGTACCACATTACACACTTTAGGAAGTGCTTCCACTGTAAAGACATTGACTGGAAAAAAATATATTCTTGTTCTACAGTAATGCCATACCTTTCAAAATATCCAACTCTTAAGCAATAGCAGTTATAAGCAAAAGCAGAAACAAAAGAGAAAATTGGGACTATTTTTTCATCCTGCCATCTTTTGACATGCACCGGAAATTCATTACATGAATAGGATAATGACCCCTTTAAGCAAAGCCAACAGTTCCGGATTTCCACCAAAATTTTTTTTTATGTTATTTAATGATTCTGTAAATAAAATAAGCATGCAGTTTGAATATATTGCTACTCAAATAAAAATTATGACAGTTTCCAAAGATGTGGTGAATCCTTGTTTTAGCAATTTTTAACTGATAAGGACAGTAAGGGTATAATTTTTTTCTTCTGTTCAACAATTTTGGCACAACAGTCAAAATATCACCTTTTTATGACAGTACTGGTGTAATAGTTACCAAATAAGCAGAAACACATCTGATAAAAGCAACTTTTTATCAAGTGAGAGCTCATTTGAATATAGGGGGGGGGTTGAAAACAGTCGATTCTGTTGCTATGACGGTATGATATAAAAATTAACATTTTTCCTCACAAAAGAAAAAAACTAACTAAAAAAGCTTTTCTTAGCTGTAATGAGTGTATAAATGAACTTATTAAATAGAAATACACCACAATGGAATTCAGGTTGAGAAGCAGAGGTCTCTTTTCTGTAGCTTAAACTTTAATAAAACTATGCACAAAGTAGAGTTTTGACTAGTTTTAAGAAAACTGACATTTAATTGTTATACAAAAAGACTCATTGGCATCTTTTCAGTCCTTTTTGCATGCCAAGTCACTGAAAAAGTAGAAAACATAGCAACTGACTAGACTGATTGGTTCAAAGTACCCAAAAGCATACTAGATTTACAGACTTTACATTAAAACGACACATTGCAAATGATGCCTACCCATGCCAAATAATTACCTAGAGGCCAGAGGAATGAATAAACACTACATATTGATTAAAATACTGCTGTATAACCTTCTTTTAAGAAACAAAATGAATACATTTAATCTTTAGTTACAATTTTCAAGGTATGATACATGTTTCTGTCTAGCAATAAGTGCTGGTACATGAAATAGGATCATGGTTTACCTTTATTTAATCAATTTTTGGTCTGAAAGGTATTATGTAATACCAATAATACATTTTTATTTCATGTCACCTTAGGTTCTACCTTACTCTACTCTATAGAATTGTAAACAGTGTGCTTTTTGCAAAAATAATCACTTTTTATGATACCATAGGCCAAAAAGTCAAATTTTACTTCAGATAATGAAACAGACTATAACTATAAAACCTGAAGATATATTTTGCAGAAAAGATGTTTTCCTATAATGAGTTCTGGTACCCTTTCATAAAAAGTGCCTGACAAGTGGGATTTGTGTATTTGACCAATTTGTAAATTTTGCTCTTACAGAGGTCATTATCCTTTTGGATAGCCTGAGCAAAAGTAACCGGACGGGCGAGACATCAACATTTTTTATTAAAAAAATCTTTCTTTCACTTAAAATTTCATATATGGGGCATTACACCTATAATGCTAAATTACATAAAAATGGAGAGAAAAGTATACCTGTCCACGGATTTTTTTTTGGAAAATTACCTTAAAGTTTAAGAATGGTTTTTCTACTTTCATTTCAGTGTTGTGGTCACATTGTACCACATTACACACTTTAGGAAGTGCTTCCACTGTAAAGACATTGACTGGAAAAAAATATATTCTTGTTCTACAGTAATGCCATACCTTTCAAAATATCCAACTCTTAAGCAATAGCAGTTATAAGCAAAAGCAGAAACAAAAGAGAAAATTGGGACTATTTTTTCATCCTGCCATCTTTTGACATGCACCGGAAATTCATTACATGAATAGGATAATGACCCCTTTAAGCAAAGCCAACAGTTCCGGATTTCCACCAAAATTTTTTTTTATGTTATTTAATGATTCTGTAAATAAAATAAGCATGCAGTTTGAATATATTGCTACTCAAATAAAAATTATGACAGTTTCCAAAGATGTGGTGAATCCTTGTTTTAGCAATTTTTAACTGATAAGGACAGTAAGGGTATAATTTTTTTCTTCTGTTCAACAATTTTGGCACAACAGTCAAAATATCACCTTTTTATGACAGTACTGGTGTAATAGTTACCAAATAAGCAGAAACACATCTGATAAAAGCAACTTTTTATCAAGTGAGAGCTCATTTGAATATAGGGGGGGGGTTGAAAACAGTCGATTCTGTTGCTATGACGGTATGATATAAAAATTAACATTTTTCCTCACAAAAGAAAAAAACTAACTAAAAAAGCTTTTCTTAGCTGTAATGAGTGTATAAATGAACTTATTAAATAGAAATACACCACAATGGAATTCAGGTTGAGAAGCAGAGGTCTCTTTTCTGTAGCTTAAACTTTAATAAAACTATGCACAAAGTAGAGTTTTGACTAGTTTTAAGAAAACTGACATTTAATTGTTATACAAAAAGACTCATTGGCATCTTTTCAGTCCTTTTTGCATGCCAAGTCACTGAAAAAGTAGAAAACATAGCAACTGACTAGACTGATTGGTTCAAAGTACCCAAAAGCATACTAGATTTACAGACTTTACATTAAAACGACACATTGCAAATGATGCCTACCCATGCCAAATAATTACCTAGAGGCCAGAGGAATGAATAAACACTACATATTGATTAAAATACTGCTGTATAACCTTCTTTTAAGAAACAAAATGAATACATTTAATCTTTAGTTACAATTTTCAAGGTATGATACATGTTTCTGTCTAGCAATAAGTGCTGGTACATGAAATAGGATCATGGTTTACCTTTATTTAATCAATTTTTGGTCTGAAAGGTATTATGTAATACCAATAATACATTTTTATTTCATGTCACCTTAGGTTCTACCTTACTCTACTCTATAGAATTGTAAACAGTGTGCTTTTTGCAAAAATAATCACTTTTTATGATACCATAGGCCAAAAAGTCAAATTTTACTTCAGATAATGAAACAGACTATAACTATAAAACCTGAAGATATATTTTGCAGAAAAGATGTTTTCCTATAATGAGTTCTGGTACCCTTTCATAAAAAGTGCCTGACAAGTGGGATTTGTGTATTTGACCAATTTGTAAATTTTGCTCTTACAGAGGTCATTATCCTTTTGGATAGCCTGAGCAAAAGTAACCGGACGGGCGAGACATCAACATTTTTTATTAAAAAAATCTTTCTTTCACTTAAAATTTCATATATGGGGCATTACACCTATAATGCTAAATTACATAAAAATGGAGAGAAAAGTATACCTGTCCACGGATTTTTTTTTGGAAAATTACCTTAAAGTTTAAGAATGGTTTTTCTACTTTCATTTCAGTGTTGTGGTCACATTGTACCACATTACACACTTTAGGAAGTGCTTCCACTGTAAAGACATTGACTGGAAAAAAATATATTCTTGTTCTACAGTAATGCCATACCTTTCAAAATATCCAACTCTTAAGCAATAGCAGTTATAAGCAAAAGCAGAAACAAAAGAGAAAATTGGGACTATTTTTTCATCCTGCCATCTTTTGACATGCACCGGAAATTCATTACATGAATAGGATAATGACCCCTTTAAGCAAAGCCAACAGTTCCGGATTTCCACCAAAATTTTTTTTTATGTTATTTAATGATTCTGTAAATAAAATAAGCATGCAGTTTGAATATATTGCTACTCAAATAAAAATTATGACAGTTTCCAAAGATGTGGTGAATCCTTGTTTTAGCAATTTTTAACTGATAAGGACAGTAAGGGTATAATTTTTTTCTTCTGTTCAACAATTTTGGCACAACAGTCAAAATATCACCTTTTTATGACAGTACTGGTGTAATAGTTACCAAATAAGCAGAAACACATCTGATAAAAGCAACTTTTTATCAAGTGAGAGCTCATTTGAATATAGGGGGGGGGTTGAAAACAGTCGATTCTGTTGCTATGACGGTATGATATAAAAATTAACATTTTTCCTCACAAAAGAAAAAAACTAACTAAAAAAGCTTTTCTTAGCTGTAATGAGTGTATAAATGAACTTATTAAATAGAAATACACCACAATGGAATTCAGGTTGAGAAGCAGAGGTCTCTTTTCTGTAGCTTAAACTTTAATAAAACTATGCACAAAGTAGAGTTTTGACTAGTTTTAAGAAAACTGACATTTAATTGTTATACAAAAAGACTCATTGGCATCTTTTCAGTCCTTTTTGCATGCCAAGTCACTGAAAAAGTAGAAAACATAGCAACTGACTAGACTGATTGGTTCAAAGTACCCAAAAGCATACTAGATTTACAGACTTTACATTAAAACGACACATTGCAAATGATGCCTACCCATGCCAAATAATTACCTAGAGGCCAGAGGAATGAATAAACACTACATATTGATTAAAATACTGCTGTATAACCTTCTTTTAAGAAACAAAATGAATACATTTAATCTTTAGTTACAATTTTCAAGGTATGATACATGTTTCTGTCTAGCAATAAGTGCTGGTACATGAAATAGGATCATGGTTTACCTTTATTTAATCAATTTTTGGTCTGAAAGGTATTATGTAATACCAATAATACATTTTTATTTCATGTCACCTTAGGTTCTACCTTACTCTACTCTATAGAATTGTAAACAGTGTGCTTTTTGCAAAAATAATCACTTTTTATGATACCATAGGCCAAAAAGTCAAATTTTACTTCAGATAATGAAACAGACTATAACTATAAAACCTGAAGATATATTTTGCAGAAAAGATGTTTTCCTATAATGAGTTCTGGTACCCTTTCATAAAAAGTGCCTGACAAGTGGGATTTGTGTATTTGACCAATTTGTAAATTTTGCTCTTACATTTAAGCAAAGCCAACAGTTCCGGATTTCCACCAAAATTTTTTTTTATGTTATTTAATGATTCTGTAAATAAAATAAGCATGCAGTTTGAATATATTGCTACTCAAATAAAAATTATGACAGTTTCCAAAGATGTGGTGAATCCTTGTTTTAGCAATTTTTAACTGATAAGGACAGTAAGGGTATAATTTTTTTCTTCTGTTCAACAATTTTGGCACAACAGTCAAAATATCACCTTTTTATGACAGTACTGGTGTAATAGTTACCAAATAAGCAGAAACACATCTGATAAAAGCAACTTTTTATCAAGTGAGAGCTCATTTGAATATAGGGGGGGGGGGTTGAAAACAGTCGATTCTGTTGCTATGACGGTATGATATAAAAATTAACATTTTTCCTCACAAAAGAAAAAAACTAACTAAAAAAGCTTTTCTTAGCTGTAATGAGTGTATAAATGAACTTATTAAATAGAAATACACCACAATGGAATTCAGGTTGAGAAGCAGAGGTCTCTTTTCTGTAGCTTAAACTTTAATAAAACTATGCACAAAGTAGAGTTTTGACTAGTTTTAAGAAAACTGACATTTAATTGTTATACAAAAAGACTCATTGGCATCTTTTCAGTCCTTTTTGCATGCCAAGTCACTGAAAAAGTAGAAAACATAGCAACTGACTAGACTGATTGGTTCAAAGTACCCAAAAGCATACTAGATTTACAGACTTTACATTAAAACGACACATTGCAAATGATGCCTACCCATGCCAAATAATTACCTAGAGGCCAGAGGAATGAATAAACACTACATATTGATTAAAATACTGCTGTATAACCTTCTTTTAAGAAACAAAATGAATACATTTAATCTTTAGTTACAATTTTCAAGGTATGATACATGTTTCTGTCTAGCAATAAGTGCTGGTACATGAAATAGGATCATGGTTTACCTTTATTTAATCAATTTTTGGTCTGAAAGGTATTATGTAATACCAATAATACATTTTTATTTCATGTCACCTTAGGTTCTACCTTACTCTACTCTATAGAATTGTAAACAGTGTGCTTTTTGCAAAAATAATCACTTTTTATGATACCATAGGCCAAAAAGTCAAATTTTACTTCAGATAATGAAACAGACTATAACTATAAAACCTGAAGATATATTTTGCAGAAAAGATGTTTTCCTATAATGAGTTCTGGTACCCTTTCATAAAAAGTGCCTGACAAGTGGGATTTGTGTATTTGACCAATTTGTAAATTTTGCTCTTACAGAGGTCATTATCCTTTTGGATAGCCTGAGCAAAAGTAACCGGACGGGCGAGACATCAACATTTTTTATTAAAAAAATCTTTCTTTCACTTAAAATTTCATATATGGGGCATTACACCTATAATGCTAAATTACATAAAAATGGAGAGAAAAGTATACCTGTCCACGGATTTTTTTTTGGAAAATTACCTTAAAGTTTAAGAATGGTTTTTCTACTTTCATTTCAGTGTTGTGGTCACATTGTACCACATTACACACTTTAGGAAGTGCTTCCACTGTAAAGACATTGACTGGAAAAAAATATATTCTTGTTCTACAGTAATGCCATACCTTTCAAAATATCCAACTCTTAAGCAATAGCAGTTATAAGCAAAAGCAGAAACAAAAGAGAAAATTGGGACTATTTTTTCATCCTGCCATCTTTTGACATGCACCGGAAATTCATTACATGAATAGGATAATGACCCCTTTAAGCAAAGCCAACAGTTCCGGATTTCCACCAAAATTTTTTTTTATGTTATTTAATGATTCTGTAAATAAAATAAGCATGCAGTTTGAATATATTGCTACTCAAATAAAAATTATGACAGTTTCCAAAGATGTGGTGAATCCTTGTTTTAGCAATTTTTAACTGATAAGGACAGTAAGGGTATAATTTTTTTCTTCTGTTCAACAATTTTGGCACAACAGTCAAAATATCACCTTTTTATGACAGTACTGGTGTAATAGTTACCAAATAAGCAGAAACACATCTGATAAAAGCAACTTTTTATCAAGTGAGAGCTCATTTGAATATAGGGGGGGGGTTGAAAACAGTCGATTCTGTTGCTATGACGGTATGATATAAAAATTAACATTTTTCCTCACAAAAGAAAAAAACTAACTAAAAAAGCTTTTCTTAGCTGTAATGAGTGTATAAATGAACTTATTAAATAGAAATACACCACAATGGAATTCAGGTTGAGAAGCAGAGGTCTCTTTTCTGTAGCTTAAACTTTAATAAAACTATGCACAAAGTAGAGTTTTGACTAGTTTTAAGAAAACTGACATTTAATTGTTATACAAAAAGACTCATTGGCATCTTTTCAGTCCTTTTTGCATGCCAAGTCACTGAAAAAGTAGAAAACATAGCAACTGACTAGACTGATTGGTTCAAAGTACCCAAAAGCATACTAGATTTACAGACTTTACATTAAAACGACACATTGCAAATGATGCCTACCCATGCCAAATAATTACCTAGAGGCCAGAGGAATGAATAAACACTACATATTGATTAAAATACTGCTGTATAACCTTCTTTTAAGAAACAAAATGAATACATTTAATCTTTAGTTACAATTTTCAAGGTATGATACATGTTTCTGTCTAGCAATAAGTGCTGGTACATGAAATAGGATCATGGTTTACCTTTATTTAATCAATTTTTGGTCTGAAAGGTATTATGTAATACCAATAATACATTTTTATTTCATGTCACCTTAGGTTCTACCTTACTCTACTCTATAGAATTGTAAACAGTGTGCCTTTTGCAAAAATAATCACTTTTTATGATACCATAGGCCAAAAAGTCAAATTTTACTTCAGATAATGAAACAGACTATAACTATAAAACCTGAAGATATATTTTGCAGAAAAGATGTTTTCCTATAATGAGTTCTGGTACCCTTTCATAAAAAGTGCCTGACAAGTGGGATTTGTGTATTTGACCAATTTGTAAATTTTGCTCTTACAAGCAAAGCCAACAGTTCCGGATTTCCACCAAAATTTTTTTTTATGTTATTTAATGATTCTGTAAATAAAATAAGCATGCAGTTTGAATATATTGCTACTCAAATAAAAATTATGACAGTTTCCAAAGATGTGGTGAATCCTTGTTTTAGCAATTTTTAACTGATAAGGACAGTAAGGGTATAATTTTTTTCTTCTGTTCAACAATTTTGGCACAACAGTCAAAATATCACCTTTTTATGACAGTACTGGTGTAATAGTTACCAAATAAGCAGAAACACATCTGATAAAAGCAACTTTTTATCAAGTGAGAGCTCATTTGAATATAGGGGGGGGGTTGAAAACAGTCGATTCTGTTGCTATGACGGTATGATATAAAAATTAACATTTTTCCTCACAAAAGAAAAAAACTAACTAAAAAAGCTTTTCTTAGCTGTAATGAGTGTATAAATGAACTTATTAAATAGAAATACACCACAATGGAATTCAGGTTGAGAAGCAGAGGTCTCTTTTCTGTAGCTTAAACTTTAATAAAACTATGCACAAAGTAGAGTTTTGACTAGTTTTAAGAAAACTGACATTTAATTGTTATACAAAAAGACTCATTGGCATCTTTTCAGTCCTTTTTGCATGCCAAGTCACTGAAAAAGTAGAAAACATAGCAACTGACTAGACTGATTGGTTCAAAGTACCCAAAAGCATACTAGATTTACAGACTTTACATTAAAACGACACATTGCAAATGATGCCTACCCATGCCAAATAATTACCTAGAGGCCAGAGGAATGAATAAACACTACATATTGATTAAAATACTGCTGTATAACCTTCTTTTAAGAAACAAAATGAATACATTTAATCTTTAGTTACAATTTTCAAGGTATGATACATGTTTCTGTCTAGCAATAAGTGCTGGTACATGAAATAGGATCATGGTTTACCTTTATTTAATCAATTTTTGGTCTGAAAGGTATTATGTAATACCAATAATACATTTTTATTTCATGTCACCTTAGGTTCTACCTTACTCTACTCTATAGAATTGTAAACAGTGTGCTTTTTGCAAAAATAATCACTTTTTATGATACCATAGGCCAAAAAGTCAAATTTTACTTCAGATAATGAAACAGACTATAACTATAAAACCTGAAGATATATTTTGCAGAAAAGATGTTTTCCTATAATGAGTTCTGGTACCCTTTCATAAAAAGTGCCTGACAAGTGGGATTTGTGTATTTGACCAATTTGTAAATTTTGCTCTTACAGAGGTCATTATCCTTTTGGATAGCCTGAGCAAAAGTAACCGGACGGGCGAGACATCAACATTTTTTATTAAAAAAATCTTTCTTTCACTTAAAATTTCATATATGGGGCATTACACCTATAATGCTAAATTACATAAAAATGGAGAGAAAAGTATACCTGTCCACGGATTTTTTTTTGGAAAATTACCTTAAAGTTTAAGAATGGTTTTTCTACTTTCATTTCAGTGTTGTGGTCACATTGTACCACATTACACACTTTAGGAAGTGCTTCCACTGTAAAGACATTGACTGGAAAAAAATATATTCTTGTTCTACAGTAATGCCATACCTTTCAAAATATCCAACTCTTAAGCAATAGCAGTTATAAGCAAAAGCAGAAACAAAAGAGAAAATTGGGACTATTTTTTCATCCTGCCATCTTTTGACATGCACCGGAAATTCATTACATGAATAGGATAATGACCCCTTTAAGCAAAGCCAACAGTTCCGGATTTCCACCAAAATTTTTTTTTATGTTATTTAATGATTCTGTAAATAAAATAAGCATGCAGTTTGAATATATTGCTACTCAAATAAAAATTATGACAGTTTCCAAAGATGTGGTGAATCCTTGTTTTAGCAATTTTTAACTGATAAGGACAGTAAGGGTATAATTTTTTTCTTCTGTTCAACAATTTTGGCACAACAGTCAAAATATCACCTTTTTATGACAGTACTGGTGTAATAGTTACCAAATAAGCAGAAACACATCTGATAAAAGCAACTTTTTATCAAGTGAGAGCTCATTTGAATATAGGGGGGGGGTTGAAAACAGTCGATTCTGTTGCTATGACGGTATGATATAAAAATTAACATTTTTCCTCACAAAAGAAAAAAACTAACTAAAAAAGCTTTTCTTAGCTGTAATGAGTGTATAAATGAACTTATTAAATAGAAATACACCACAATGGAATTCAGGTTGAGAAGCAGAGGTCTCTTTTCTGTAGCTTAAACTTTAATAAAACTATGCACAAAGTAGAGTTTTGACTAGTTTTAAGAAAACTGACATTTAATTGTTATACAAAAAGACTCATTGGCATCTTTTCAGTCCTTTTTGCATGCCAAGTCACTGAAAAAGTAGAAAACATAGCAACTGACTAGACTGATTGGTTCAAAGTACCCAAAAGCATACTAGATTTACAGACTTTACATTAAAACGACACATTGCAAATGATGCCTACCCATGCCAAATAATTACCTAGAGGCCAGAGGAATGAATAAACACTACATATTGATTAAAATACTGCTGTATAACCTTCTTTTAAGAAACAAAATGAATACATTTAATCTTTAGTTACAATTTTCAAGGTATGATACATGTTTCTGTCTAGCAATAAGTGCTGGTACATGAAATAGGATCATGGTTTACCTTTATTTAATCAATTTTTGGTCTGAAAGGTATTATGTAATACCAATAATACATTTTTATTTCATGTCACCTTAGGTTCTACCTTACTCTACTCTATAGAATTGTAAACAGTGTGCTTTTTGCAAAAATAATCACTTTTTATGATACCATAGGCCAAAAAGTCAAATTTTACTTCAGATAATGAAACAGACTATAACTATAAAACCTGAAGATATATTTTGCAGAAAAGATGTTTTCCTATAATGAGTTCTGGTACCCTTTCATAAAAAGTGCCTGACAAGTGGGATTTGTGTATTTGACCAATTTGTAAATTTTGCTCTTACAGAGGTCATTATCCTTTTGGATAGCCTGAGCAAAAGTAACCGGACGGGCGAGACATCAACATTTTTTATTAAAAAAATCTTTCTTTCACTTAAAATTTCATATATGGGGCATTACACCTATAATGCTAAATTACATAAAAATGGAGAGAAAAGTATACCTGTCCACGGATTTTTTTTTGGAAAATTACCTTAAAGTTTAAGAATGGTTTTTCTACTTTCATTTCAGTGTTGTGGTCACATTGTACCACATTACACACTTTAGGAAGTGCTTCCACTGTAAAGACATTGACTGGAAAAAAATATATTCTTGTTCTACAGTAATGCCATACCTTTCAAAATATCCAACTCTTAAGCAATAGCAGTTATAAGCAAAAGCAGAAACAAAAGAGAAAATTGGGACTATTTTTTCATCCTGCCATCTTTTGACATGCACCGGAAATTCATTACATGAATAGGATAATGACCCCTTTAAGCAAAGCCAACAGTTCCGGATTTCCACCAAAATTTTTTTTTATGTTATTTAATGATTCTGTAAATAAAATAAGCATGCAGTTTGAATATATTGCTACTCAAATAAAAATTATGACAGTTTCCAAAGATGTGGTGAATCCTTGTTTTAGCAATTTTTAACTGATAAGGACAGTAAGGGTATAATTTTTTTCTTCTGTTCAACAATTTTGGCACAACAGTCAAAATATCACCTTTTTATGACAGTACTGGTGTAATAGTTACCAAATAAGCAGAAACACATCTGATAAAAGCAACTTTTTATCAAGTGAGAGCTCATTTGAATATAGGGGGGGGGTTGAAAACAGTCGATTCTGTTGCTATGACGGTATGATATAAAAATTAACATTTTTCCTCACAAAAGAAAAAAACTAACTAAAAAAGCTTTTCTTAGCTGTAATGAGTGTATAAATGAACTTATTAAATAGAAATACACCACAATGGAATTCAGGTTGAGAAGCAGAGGTCTCTTTTCTGTAGCTTAAACTTTAATAAAACTATGCACAAAGTAGAGTTTTGACTAGTTTTAAGAAAACTGACATTTAATTGTTATACAAAAAGACTCATTGGCATCTTTTCAGTCCTTTTTGCATGCCAAGTCACTGAAAAAGTAGAAAACATAGCAACTGACTAGACTGATTGGTTCAAAGTACCCAAAAGCATACTAGATTTACAGACTTTACATTAAAACGACACATTGCAAATGATGCCTACCCATGCCAAATAATTACCTAGAGGCCAGAGGAATGAATAAACACTACATATTGATTAAAATACTGCTGTATAACCTTCTTTTAAGAAACAAAATGAATACATTTAATCTTTAGTTACAATTTTCAAGGTATGATACATGTTTCTGTCTAGCAATAAGTGCTGGTACATGAAATAGGATCATGGTTTACCTTTATTTAATCAATTTTTGGTCTGAAAGGTATTATGTAATACCAATAATACATTTTTATTTCATGTCACCTTAGGTTCTACCTTACTCTACTCTATAGAATTGTAAACAGTGTGCTTTTTGCAAAAATAATCACTTTTTATGATACCATAGGCCAAAAAGTCAAATTTTACTTCAGATAATGAAACAGACTATAACTATAAAACCTGAAGATATATTTTGCAGAAAAGATGTTTTCCTATAATGAGTTCTGGTACCCTTTCATAAAAAGTGCCTGACAAGTGGGATTTGTGTATTTGACCAATTTGTAAATTTTGCTCTTACAGAGGTCATTATCCTTTTGGATAGCCTGAGCAAAAGTAACCGGACGGGCGAGACATCAACATTTTTTATTAAAAAAATCTTTCTTTCACTTAAAATTTCATATATGGGGCATTACACCTATAATGCTAAATTACATAAAAATGGAGAGAAAAGTATACCTGTCCACGGATTTTTTTTTGGAAAATTACCTTAAAGTTTAAGAATGGTTTTTCTACTTTCATTTCAGTGTTGTGGTCACATTGTACCACATTACACACTTTAGGAAGTGCTTCCACTGTAAAGACATTGACTGGAAAAAAATATATTCTTGTTCTACAGTAATGCCATACCTTTCAAAATATCCAACTCTTAAGCAATAGCAGTTATAAGCAAAAGCAGAAACAAAAGAGAAAATTGGGACTATTTTTTCATCCTGCCATCTTTTGACATGCACCGGAAATTCATTACATGAATAGGATAATGACCCCTTTAAGCAAAGCCAACAGTTCCGGATTTCCACCAAAATTTTTTTTTATGTTATTTAATGATTCTGTAAATAAAATAAGCATGCAGTTTGAATATATTGCTACTCAAATAAAAATTATGACAGTTTCCAAAGATGTGGTGAATCCTTGTTTTAGCAATTTTTAACTGATAAGGACAGTAAGGGTATAATTTTTTTCTTCTGTTCAACAATTTTGGCACAACAGTCAAAATATCACCTTTTTATGACAGTACTGGTGTAATAGTTACCAAATAAGCAGAAACACATCTGATAAAAGCAACTTTTTATCAAGTGAGAGCTCATTTGAATATAGGGGGGGGGTTGAAAACAGTCGATTCTGTTGCTATGACGGTATGATATAAAAATTAACATTTTTCCTCACAAAAGAAAAAAACTAACTAAAAAAGCTTTTCTTAGCTGTAATGAGTGTATAAATGAACTTATTAAATAGAAATACACCACAATGGAATTCAGGTTGAGAAGCAGAGGTCTCTTTTCTGTAGCTTAAACTTTAATAAAACTATGCACAAAGTAGAGTTTTGACTAGTTTTAAGAAAACTGACATTTAATTGTTATACAAAAAGACTCATTGGCATCTTTTCAGTCCTTTTTGCATGCCAAGTCACTGAAAAAGTAGAAAACATAGCAACTGACTAGACTGATTGGTTCAAAGTACCCAAAAGCATACTAGATTTACAGACTTTACATTAAAACGACACATTGCAAATGATGCCTACCCATGCCAAATAATTACCTAGAGGCCAGAGGAATGAATAAACACTACATATTGATTAAAATACTGCTGTATAACCTTCTTTTAAGAAACAAAATGAATACATTTAATCTTTAGTTACAATTTTCAAGGTATGATACATGTTTCTGTCTAGCAATAAGTGCTGGTACATGAAATAGGATCATGGTTTACCTTTATTTAATCAATTTTTGGTCTGAAAGGTATTATGTAATACCAATAATACATTTTTATTTCATGTCACCTTAGGTTCTACCTTACTCTACTCTATAGAATTGTAAACAGTGTGCTTTTTGCAAAAATAATCACTTTTTATGATACCATAGGCCAAAAAGTCAAATTTTACTTCAGATAATGAAACAGACTATAACTATAAAACCTGAAGATATATTTTGCAGAAAAGATGTTTTCCTATAATGAGTTCTGGTACCCTTTCATAAAAAGTGCCTGACAAGTGGGATTTGTGTATTTGACCAATTTGTAAATTTTGCTCTTACAGAGGTCATTATCCTTTTGGATAGCCTGAGCAAAAGTAACCGGACGGGCGAGACATCAACATTTTTTATTAAAAAAATCTTTCTTTCACTTAAAATTTCATATATGGGGCATTACACCTATAATGCTAAATTACATAAAAATGGAGAGAAAAGTATACCTGTCCACGGATTTTTTTTTGGAAAATTACCTTAAAGTTTAAGAATGGTTTTTCTACTTTCATTTCAGTGTTGTGGTCACATTGTACCACATTACACACTTTAGGAAGTGCTTCCACTGTAAAGACATTGACTGGAAAAAAATATATTCTTGTTCTACAGTAATGCCATACCTTTCAAAATATCCAACTCTTAAGCAATAGCAGTTATAAGCAAAAGCAGAAACAAAAGAGAAAATTGGGACTATTTTTTCATCCTGCCATCTTTTGACATGCACCGGAAATTCATTACATGAATAGGATAATGACCCCTTTAAGCAAAGCCAACAGTTCCGGATTTCCACCAAAATTTTTTTTTATGTTATTTAATGATTCTGTAAATAAAATAAGCATGCAGTTTGAATATATTGCTACTCAAATAAAAATTATGACAGTTTCCAAAGATGTGGTGAATCCTTGTTTTAGCAATTTTTAACTGATAAGGACAGTAAGGGTATAATTTTTTTCTTCTGTTCAACAATTTTGGCACAACAGTCAAAATATCACCTTTTTATGACAGTACTGGTGTAATAGTTACCAAATAAGCAGAAACACATCTGATAAAAGCAACTTTTTATCAAGTGAGAGCTCATTTGAATATAGGGGGGGGGTTGAAAACAGTCGATTCTGTTGCTATGACGGTATGATATAAAAATTAACATTTTTCCTCACAAAAGAAAAAAACTAACTAAAAAAGCTTTTCTTAGCTGTAATGAGTGTATAAATGAACTTATTAAATAGAAATACACCACAATGGAATTCAGGTTGAGAAGCAGAGGTCTCTTTTCTGTAGCTTAAACTTTAATAAAACTATGCACAAAGTAGAGTTTTGACTAGTTTTAAGAAAACTGACATTTAATTGTTATACAAAAAGACTCATTGGCATCTTTTCAGTCCTTTTTGCATGCCAAGTCACTGAAAAAGTAGAAAACATAGCAACTGACTAGACTGATTGGTTCAAAGTACCCAAAAGCATACTAGATTTACAGACTTTACATTAAAACGACACATTGCAAATGATGCCTACCCATGCCAAATAATTACCTAGAGGCCAGAGGAATGAATAAACACTACATATTGATTAAAATACTGCTGTATAACCTTCTTTTAAGAAACAAAATGAATACATTTAATCTTTAGTTACAATTTTCAAGGTATGATACATGTTTCTGTCTAGCAATAAGTGCTGGTACATGAAATAGGATCATGGTTTACCTTTATTTAATCAATTTTTGGTCTGAAAGGTATTATGTAATACCAATAATACATTTTTATTTCATGTCACCTTAGGTTCTACCTTACTCTACTCTATAGAATTGTAAACAGTGTGCTTTTTGCAAAAATAATCACTTTTTATGATACCATAGGCCAAAAAGTCAAATTTTACTTCAGATAATGAAACAGACTATAACTATAAAACCTGAAGATATATTTTGCAGAAAAGATGTTTTCCTATAATGAGTTCTGGTACCCTTTCATAAAAAGTGCCTGACAAGTGGGATTTGTGTATTTGACCAATTTGTAAATTTTGCTCTTACAGAGGTCATTATCCTTTTGGATAGCCTGAGCAAAAGTAACCGGACGGGCGAGACATCAACATTTTTTATTAAAAAAATCTTTCTTTCACTTAAAATTTCATATATGGGGCATTACACCTATAATGCTAAATTACATAAAAATGGAGAGAAAAGTATACCTGTCCACGGATTTTTTTTTGGAAAATTACCTTAAAGTTTAAGAATGGTTTTTCTACTTTCATTTCAGTGTTGTGGTCACATTGTACCACATTACACACTTTAGGAAGTGCTTCCACTGTAAAGACATTGACTGGAAAAAAATATATTCTTGTTCTACAGTAATGCCATACCTTTCAAAATATCCAACTCTTAAGCAATAGCAGTTATAAGCAAAAGCAGAAACAAAAGAGAAAATTGGGACTATTTTTTCATCCTGCCATCTTTTGACATGCACCGGAAATTCATTACATGAATAGGATAATGACCCCTTTAAGCAAAGCCAACAGTTCCGGATTTCCACCAAAATTTTTTTTTATGTTATTTAATGATTCTGTAAATAAAATAAGCATGCAGTTTGAATATATTGCTACTCAAATAAAAATTATGACAGTTTCCAAAGATGTGGTGAATCCTTGTTTTAGCAATTTTTAACTGATAAGGACAGTAAGGGTATAATTTTTTTCTTCTGTTCAACAATTTTGGCACAACAGTCAAAATATCACCTTTTTATGACAGTACTGGTGTAATAGTTACCAAATAAGCAGAAACACATCTGATAAAAGCAACTTTTTATCAAGTGAGAGCTCATTTGAATATAGGGGGGGGGTTGAAAACAGTCGATTCTGTTGCTATGACGGTATGATATAAAAATTAACATTTTTCCTCACAAAAGAAAAAAACTAACTAAAAAAGCTTTTCTTAGCTGTAATGAGTGTATAAATGAACTTATTAAATAGAAATACACCACAATGGAATTCAGGTTGAGAAGCAGAGGTCTCTTTTCTGTAGCTTAAACTTTAATAAAACTATGCACAAAGTAGAGTTTTGACTAGTTTTAAGAAAACTGACATTTAATTGTTATACAAAAAGACTCATTGGCATCTTTTCAGTCCTTTTTGCATGCCAAGTCACTGAAAAAGTAGAAAACATAGCAACTGACTAGACTGATTGGTTCAAAGTACCCAAAAGCATACTAGATTTACAGACTTTACATTAAAACGACACATTGCAAATGATGCCTACCCATGCCAAATAATTACCTAGAGGCCAGAGGAATGAATAAACACTACATATTGATTAAAATACTGCTGTATAACCTTCTTTTAAGAAACAAAATGAATACATTTAATCTTTAGTTACAATTTTCAAGGTATGATACATGTTTCTGTCTAGCAATAAGTGCTGGTACATGAAATAGGATCATGGTTTACCTTTATTTAATCAATTTTTGGTCTGAAAGGTATTATGTAATACCAATAATACATTTTTATTTCATGTCACCTTAGGTTCTACCTTACTCTACTCTATAGAATTGTAAACAGTGTGCTTTTTGCAAAAATAATCACTTTTTATGATACCATAGGCCAAAAAGTCAAATTTTACTTCAGATAATGAAACAGACTATAACTATAAAACCTGAAGATATATTTTGCAGAAAAGATGTTTTCCTATAATGAGTTCTGGTACCCTTTCATAAAAAGTGCCTGACAAGTGGGATTTGTGTATTTGACCAATTTGTAAATTTTGCTCTTACAGAGGTCATTATCCTTTTGGATAGCCTGAGCAAAAGTAACCGGACGGGCGAGACATCAACATTTTTTATTAAAAAAATCTTTCTTTCACTTAAAATTTCATATATGGGGCATTACACCTATAATGCTAAATTACATAAAAATGGAGAGAAAAGTATACCTGTCCACGGATTTTTTTTTGGAAAATTACCTTAAAGTTTAAGAATGGTTTTTCTACTTTCATTTCAGTGTTGTGGTCACATTGTACCACATTACACACTTTAGGAAGTGCTTCCACTGTAAAGACATTGACTGGAAAAAAATATATTCTTGTTCTACAGTAATGCCATACCTTTCAAAATATCCAACTCTTAAGCAATAGCAGTTATAAGCAAAAGCAGAAACAAAAGAGAAAATTGGGACTATTTTTTCATCCTGCCATCTTTTGACATGCACCGGAAATTCATTACATGAATAGGATAATGACCCCTTTAAGCAAAGCCAACAGTTCCGGATTTCCACCAAAATTTTTTTTTATGTTATTTAATGATTCTGTAAATAAAATAAGCATGCAGTTTGAATATATTGCTACTCAAATAAAAATTATGACAGTTTCCAAAGATGTGGTGAATCCTTGTTTTAGCAATTTTTAACTGATAAGGACAGTAAGGGTATAATTTTTTTCTTCTGTTCAACAATTTTGGCACAACAGTCAAAATATCACCTTTTTATGACAGTACTGGTGTAATAGTTACCAAATAAGCAGAAACACATCTGATAAAAGCAACTTTTTATCAAGTGAGAGCTCATTTGAATATAGGGGGGGGGTTGAAAACAGTCGATTCTGTTGCTATGACGGTATGATATAAAAATTAACATTTTTCCTCACAAAAGAAAAAAACTAACTAAAAAAGCTTTTCTTAGCTGTAATGAGTGTATAAATGAACTTATTAAATAGAAATACACCACAATGGAATTCAGGTTGAGAAGCAGAGGTCTCTTTTCTGTAGCTTAAACTTTAATAAAACTATGCACAAAGTAGAGTTTTGACTAGTTTTAAGAAAACTGACATTTAATTGTTATACAAAAAGACTCATTGGCATCTTTTCAGTCCTTTTTGCATGCCAAGTCACTGAAAAAGTAGAAAACATAGCAACTGACTAGACTGATTGGTTCAAAGTACCCAAAAGCATACTAGATTTACAGACTTTACATTAAAACGACACATTGCAAATGATGCCTACCCATGCCAAATAATTACCTAGAGGCCAGAGGAATGAATAAACACTACATATTGATTAAAATACTGCTGTATAACCTTCTTTTAAGAAACAAAATGAATACATTTAATCTTTAGTTACAATTTTCAAGGTATGATACATGTTTCTGTCTAGCAATAAGTGCTGGTACATGAAATAGGATCATGGTTTACCTTTATTTAATCAATTTTTGGTCTGAAAGGTATTATGTAATACCAATAATACATTTTTATTTCATGTCACCTTAGGTTCTACCTTACTCTACTCTATAGAATTGTAAACAGTGTGCTTTTTGCAAAAATAATCACTTTTTATGATACCATAGGCCAAAAAGTCAAATTTTACTTCAGATAATGAAACAGACTATAACTATAAAACCTGAAGATATATTTTGCAGAAAAGATGTTTTCCTATAATGAGTTCTGGTACCCTTTCATAAAAAGTGCCTGACAAGTGGGATTTGTGTATTTGACCAATTTGTAAATTTTGCTCTTACAGAGGTCATTATCCTTTTGGATAGCCTGAGCAAAAGTAACCGGACGGGCGAGACATCAACATTTTTTATTAAAAAAATCTTTCTTTCACTTAAAATTTCATATATGGGGCATTACACCTATAATGCTAAATTACATAAAAATGGAGAGAAAAGTATACCTGTCCACGGATTTTTTTTTGGAAAATTACCTTAAAGTTTAAGAATGGTTTTTCTACTTTCATTTCAGTGTTGTGGTCACATTGTACCACATTACACACTTTAGGAAGTGCTTCCACTGTAAAGACATTGACTGGAAAAAAATATATTCTTGTTCTACAGTAATGCCATACCTTTCAAAATATCCAACTCTTAAGCAATAGCAGTTATAAGCAAAAGCAGAAACAAAAGAGAAAATTGGGACTATTTTTTCATCCTGCCATCTTTTGACATGCACCGGAAATTCATTACATGAATAGGATAATGACCCCTGAGAAAAAGTCGAGGAAATCTGCCAAAAACAGAAAAACTAAGAAAATACTCGTATTTGACGAAAAAGCAAGAGAGTAATACGATCAATATGATAGATTTAGGAATTTGGGATACGTCAATATCAAGACTATTCTGCTATTTGTATTTCAGAATCACCAGTCCACAGTCTGTTTTAGCGGGTAGTCTGAAAAGCCACCACGCTTAAACCCACCAAACACATTATAATTTTTTTTTAATATGAATGTAGGCGCAGCCTAAAATGCGAGCATCGCACATTGTTCATGTCGTTACTTCAGAGCCCCTAACAGTGCCTCTACATTCCAATGATGACGTGACGTTATAATGTGTTGGTGACGTCACAAAACTCAATTTCAAATACAGCGTTTCAGATTGAAAAAAATGTGTCTGGCATTTTTGTGGTAATTACAAAAATAAGCACTTTGATTTAGCCGTTTAGTACTGGAGCTCGAATACATATACTGGTCAGAGAGTAGTTCTCGCCATAAAAAAGACAGAAGCAATTCTCGCCATTTTTGTGACTGTGCCGTTATTTTTCCATGTAAATCAATGGAAAGGCTTCATTTAATAGATTTCACCATCTTACATCCAAAACAAATTACGCTGGTCACTTTTAAAATGCCAATTTTTCACAAAAACTGTCAAAAGATCGGGTGGCGAGAATTACTTGCCGGCGAGAACTACTCCGTGACCGGTATATATTTATTAGCGAAACACATTTACAATAAATGGTCATTGCCAAAATAGTAAACTAAAAGCTACAGAGGACAATAATAGTTAGGAGTGACAGTGGAAAGATTAAAATTAATCATATTGCTAGAGAAAAAAATATGTAGACACTTTTAACTTGTTTGGACAAACCGTTAAGACTCTTTGAATTATCAAAATCAAATCTTGTAGTAGAGTTAATCAAATCAGGGTACATCAAATTACCAAAATGCCCTTAATTACTGAAATGTCCAGAATTTTGATAGATAAATCAAATTTTAACACATCATTTGCAGGGAATTTTTTAGCGCTCGCCACTTTCGTCATTGACGAAATCATTTGAAAATTGAAGATAGATTTCTAAATCAATTTCGTCACCTGATTTCCAACAAGTACTAAAATTTTTCGTTACAAATTCATTCTACCAAGTGTAAAACGACAATTAACAGGAAATTTAATTGTTTCACCTCGATAGTTTTAAACAGCAGGTGTCAATCGTCGAATCAATGTTTTTACAGGTAATCCGATTAACATGATTAAGTGGTGCTCCTGGTCAATATACGCAAACAAAAGTGTCGTAGATCGTACTGATGAACAGACTTCCAGCTTTTGATTAAATATGTAATGGAAATAAAAATTGCAAAGATTTTGCGTATTTAACTCATTTTTCGTATGTTTTGCTGGTTTCGAATGGATTACGCGCCATTTGTGTACATCCGAGATACGTCTAATTACCGATTGCTACCACTTAGAAAAGGAAGAGTACAACGGCCCTTAATGAAAAACTTGAAAACGATTGATATACAAACGCTTTTTAAATAAGTTTTAAAATTAAAATTCTTTGAAAATTTATAAACATTTGTTATAATCATTTTTTTAAAACTAATTTATACACTGCAATTGAAAGAATATAGTTTTTATACTATAATATTTCACCAGATCAATGAATGCATGCTTCTGAGCAGATGCTTATACGGCTCAACCGCTAAAGTGACTAAAGCCCTCAAAATCCTAAAAAATTCCCTGCATTTGTGTCATAGAGGAAAACAAAAATTAAATACATGTTCTTATGACAATATAGTCCGAGAATCCTCTGCTGTCCAACGCTTTTTTTTCCATGGGACGTCGGAGAGCTCCCCATAAGCAAAACAGCGGATTTTGCAACACAGGTCTTTGTTAGCAAATTTAATCATGTCCAGATGTTAACAAACATTTTCGTCCAGTTAAACTATATATAATTGGCTTCATTAGATATTTTTCTCTATGAATATAATCATCATAACTTCAATCAAGCTAATTTAAGCACTGTGTTATAATTATGTTATTGATACTGGTTAGTGAAATCAGAGCAGCTGTATATTGACATGTAATTAATTGATTCATTAGTAAATGACACGCCTCCTTATCTGTTGTGGTCAGTTTGGTCAGATATGAATATGCATAAGATGATTATCTTTAAAAATGCACGTGTAGTTTGGGAAAAAAAGAGAGATTTTTGAACTTTGCTGATGTTAATAGAGAATTTTGATGATGACTTTTGCTTTTGTTTTATGTAGAATTTAGATGTAGAATTTAGTGAATATAGAATTGAGCCTTAATTTGTCTTGTTTAATTAGATCAGCAGTAAAACAGATCTAAAATGGTGGAGAACCGAATTTAGTTATATAATGTTTTTAAACGTGAATGTGTAGATGTGGATCTAAAATACATTGACAAAATATATTTTACATGTACCTCTCGCTGCTTTGTGAAAGATGCAGATCTAAAATGGTGGAGAACCGAATTTAGTTATATTTTAAAAGTGAATGTGTAGTTGAACAATTGTTAAAAATTGACAAACCTCAGTATTTTAATTATTGTGATCGTACAAGTTCCAACAGCACCAGTTGTTGATCGCCAGAACATTTGAGTTTTTGACATTGAATTAAATTTTGTTATAAATGAAGACCAGTTGTATTCACTTCATCAGAACACATTAATCAGATCTACAATTATGTTAAATAACAGGTTTGTGTTTGATCCTGGCATTTCCAGTCATAATGAAGAGGTTTGAAACAGAATTTTGGAATCGGTACTGTCAATGTACAGAATTTATAATATTCAAGACAAATGGTTTTATTTGGTGTAGGATTTGATCTGGTGTCGTTTGTAATGATTGTAAGTACACTTTTACTATTCCGACAAAGGCTTCTATCAGTTTTTAAATTACGAAATGAACACAAGGACTATTCATATGTTGAACTGGAAATTTTATCGTTGTAATAAGGACATTTGTTTGTACACGTCAACCACATTAGACACATAGTTGAGTTAAAGGTGAAACAGCTTAAACTTCCATATGGGTAAATGAGAGTGATATATCAGGCAAAGCCATGGAATATGTTCGGGGAAGGCCACCACCAACAATTTAATAAAGCAATTGTCTCGCTTTAATTCCCGTAACATTCGAGTATATGTGTATCCAGTCAATCCAAATTATTATGGAGAAGAGATGAAGTGGGACGATTATTATTAACTTTTAATTAACTTTGATTTTAGTTTTGATTGTTATGATGTTCAATGTTGCATTCTTTTTTATTGTTTACTCAATTGTTTCCCGGACTGCACGTGTTTTTGATAGTTTGTATTTTGTGCATTTTACATAACTGATTATGCATGTTATAGGATTGTTAAGTTAGTATAATGTTGATAGAAAATGCTAGTAGGTCTATGATGTAAATGATGAATGCAAATCTAGAAATTACCTTCATTTTTAATAATATTTTCTTAGTACGTAAGTTTGTTTGTAAGAGAGTAACTTTGCGCAAGGTTACTTGAAAGGTGTGTGTTCACTTTTAATTAGAAATTATTATTTTAAATATTGTTTTTAAGAGTTAAAGGTCTCTGCTAGTTTCATTTATAAATCATTATCAAAATAGTCTACAAGGATGCATTGTTAATTAAGAAGTCAAGTAAATGTTATATACCATGTAATTGCAGAAACTTTTCTGTTTAACATTGCAAATGGTCAAATTAACATGAGTAATGACAAAATTAATGGGTTTGGTGAGAGTAATCATAATGTGAATGTGTTTACAGAAGGTACAGCTACTAGTTCTGTGGTTTTCGTTTCTTTTATCAGAAGTTATATTTCCCAAGACCATAAGAAATCTATGTATACTTCGACAATTTTATGAACATGATGCCCTGTGCAAACCCATGTTTCAAAACAATTTTGTCAGCAGAAGTAAGATTTAATGGGAATAAATGTGTGATGATATGGTTCAAAGAAAGTTTAATAAATATTTGTATTTTTGTTGTGTACACAAATGTGTGTTGATGAATTTTCATGAATGTTTATATATATGATACAGCTTTTATTACGTCATTATCATTAAACATTGTAAGTTCCATTTTTGTCTCGCCTGCGACGAAAGTCGCTGGAGGCGAGACATATGTATGGGAATCCGGCGGCGGCGGCATAAACACTTGACATCTTGCTTCATATCTTTGTATGCCCAAGCCCTAGGTCCATCAAATTTGGTCCAGAGGTAGCTTATGATGAGTACTTGCCAGTCAGTCACCTGTCACCTGACCTTGACCTCAATTTAACGGTTCAGCGACTACGTTAAAGTTTTTGTATTAGGACAGTTCCTCTGTAACTATACATAGTATGGTGACAATAATTGGTATACAGGCCGCTGCTCATACATGTAATTAATGCTATTTACGTAATGCTTATGACGAAATTTATTTTCGTTACGGATGCGGAATTCAGGCGAGACGTTTTTTCTGTGTCCACACTTGTTTAATTAAATTAATTGTTTTGTTTTTCGTTTAGAAATATTTTGAATTAATTTTTTTTTTTTTAAGTCAGAAGTTTCTTGATTATTTTTTTTTTAACAATATTAATTTGTTTTTTTTCTTCATTTCGTGCTTGTGAATTAATTTACGTTTTTTTTCCTTGTTTTTGTAAAAATTACAGGTAAATTTTTTTAAAAATTCAATTTAGTTTTTTATATGAGGATTTATTATTTTTCTGCACTGATTTCAGTAACCAGTTAGAAATTTGGAAAATTTCTTTTTGTGGGCGGGGATGTTATAATTATGTTATTGATACTGGTTAGTGAAATCAGAGCAGCTGTATATTGACATGTAATTAATTGATTCATTAGTAAATGACACGCCTCCTTATCTGTTGTGGTCAGTTTGGTCAGATATGAATATGCATAAGATGATTATCTTTAAAAATGCACGTGTAGTCTGGGGAAAAAAGAGAGATTTTTTAACTTTGCTGATGTTAATAGAGAATTTTGATGATGACTTTTGCTTTTGTTTTACCGTATGTAGAATTTAGATGTAGAATTTAGTGAATATAGAATTTAGCCTTAATTCGTCTTGTTTAATTAGATCAGCAGTAAAACGGATCTAAAAACTGGATATAAGTCACATTGTTGTCAGATGACTTTTTGTTCACAATGAAAGTGAAATGTTGGAATCGATGGAAATAATCTTAGAAATGGACTTAAATCATTTAGATTGAAAGTATGATGATTATATTCTAGAATATTCCGCGATTTTCACATTAATTTATGGTTTAACATAAAAGTTATAACTACTTAGATATCCTGCACGAGGCTCCGGCATATCTAGAATAGTCTGAGAGTTTCACATTGATTTATGGTTTAACCTAAAAGTTAAAACTACCTAGATATCCTTCACGAGACTTCCCTGTACTGCACACATTCTTTAAATCTTGTAACTGTTCTTCTGTGTATAGTATCATGCACGGAGCTTTCCCTTGATCGGGAATCACTGATTTGACAATGCTGTCGCCTTCTGCAACCATTCTGTATATTTAAGCAATGTGATCGGCAATAATGTCGTGGCGATTCACTTTTCTACCGAACTGTTGTTGAATATCCTATTTCTTGTTGTAGTAGTTGATATCGTAATTTGCCCGGTTGGTCCACTGAGTTTGTCATTTTGAAGCTTTAGCTTGTTGTAAACATTGTAAGGCTTTTCAGTTTTCATCATCACTGCTAACTGATCCATAAAGACAGAAGCTTTTATCACCTTGATTAAATCTCTAATTACTTAATTATGATCAAATACTGTATGAACAGTGTTCAGCTTGTAAATAAAGAGAAGATTAAAACATCAATAGTAAAATAATGATTCATTTGTTAATTTTTAGAGCTTTTTACCAATTTTGATATGAGTACTGTTCACAGCGGAAGAAATAATATTTAAAGCCAACTTAAATTGATTAGAATCATTCTTTCATTGAATATCAACAAATATGAACGTTTTAGTGCTCGATCACAGCTTCATGGAACATCTTCATAATCTACCGCAAGATCCAGAACAACCACACAAATGGTAAGATCCAAGGAACTGTTGTGGCAAAGTCAACGCCTTTTTCCATGGGTTCAGCGGGGGACATGTTCCCACTCAGACTCTTACTTAAAACAGCAAATCTTGACTCCTCATTCATTAAAAACCAAGAATCATCATGCAGATAATAAGCTATGACTAGCGACAAAATATTCAGAAAAGAACAAAAAGATGTTGAAGAACTTGTTGCTGCATGCCTTACCCGCATGCCAAACTCGAGGCAGCAGTACTATTTATGCCTGGACTAACTTATTAAGACGATCAAAACCAAGGCACTTCACAGAAGACCAATACTATGAAAGGAGAGCTGCTGGAAATGACGTATTTAGAGAGCTTTCAAGACAACACCCAGCAGTTGGTTACTTCAGGCCTGTCAACATTTACCAAGGCGGAAACGAAAGTGATGACAAAGTCCAATACTATGTCTTTTTCTTTAATTTGTGTTGAGATTAATGTCACCAAATGTGATTGGATTTATGAAAACTGAGCACTTTGCATGGGATTTTATGTTTTTTACTAATAAAGCTTAAGTATCATCAGTATTGACTTCAAAATCTTTTAATTCTTACAACAATATTTTTTTTAGAGATTATCTTAGAGGTTTTAGAAAAAGAAAAAATGAAAGGCGGAAGAAAGCTCAGGATGAAAAGAAACAACAAATGAAGGAAGAAAAGAAGGAATTAAAACAAAGGGTACAATGCTGGTTAAAAAATTTTATGTGGAGAATATATATTGGTTTATTGTTGTAATTAGCTGTCATATACTTTCTTTTAAAAAAAGTATTGCCATACATGTAATTATTTGCCAGATACATGTAATTATTTGCCATACATGTAATTATTTGGTATGTTTTCTTCTGTTTGCTTGAATGAGGTTCAATGCTTGAAATTTTATCAATTTGTAAGCTATAGCATTCAATTTTTAATAATGATGAAGCTTGAGTACGTGTATCTGGTGAAATCCCCCAACCTCAGGATAAAAACTTGCAATCCTTGTCAAATTAGGAGTGAAGTAAAACACACCCTGTCTGCAGAAAGACTCCAACCTGCAACCTCAGTGTTAACAGCAGGTAGGTGATCAACAGAAGATTGCTACCTGAAACAGTTGTCCATAGAGGCCCCATCTAAATAAATTTACAATAATCTGAAGCACTGGAGTAAAAACAATCAAAGTTATGATTTAAAATCCTAATTATATCAGCATTTTTTATAAGACTGCACAACAAAATTATTTTGTTATTTCAGAGAATGGAACTCATGAAAAGAAGTAGAATGTTTGTAGGGAAGCATCAGAATCCAGAAGAAGACATTAAGGAATTTATCAAACCAGAAGTATTAGATCTGCCACAACATACCGTTACAATCACAGATATATCAGAGGTAGACTTGGCAGGCCAGGATGGCCTCAGACTGGGTCAGAACAAGGTAAGACCACAACATACCGTTACAATCACAGATATATCTGAGGTAGACTTGGCAGGTCAAGATGGCCTTAGACTGGTTCAGAACAAGGTAAGACCACAACATACCGTAACCTCGACATTGCAATCACATATATATCAGATGTAGACTTGGCAGGTCAGGATGGCCTTAGACTGGGTCAGAACAAGGTAAGACCACAACTTAACGTTACAATCACAGATATATCTGAGGTAGACTTGGCAGGTCAGGATGGCCTCAGACTGGGTCAGAACAAGGTAAGACACAACATACCGTTACAATCGTCATATATGGGGTCATCATATTGGCAATATTTACCACTATATGTTCCCCTTGTGACATAGGAAGATACAGTTGGCAAAATGATATACCTTAAGACTCTTTTCTACCTTCGTTCATTGAAGACTATAAAAACTTTGGTTATGTATAATTACTAGCTAACAAGATAAGATTACCAAATATGTCCTAATGTTTTTTATGGTTGTTGTATAAATAAAGTTTTTTTAGACAAAATTTTTAACTCGTCTTTATTTATAAACTAGATTTTGTTTTGAAGAAAAAATAATTGTGAATAAAGACATATTTAATATTACTATTTCTAAAAAAAAATATTGTAGGCAGTTTTACATGTCATTAATTGGCAGTTTTACCTGAATGTACAGTGTAAAACTTTAACATGTAACTCATTTCTGGTTCATAAATGGTCATAATCAGTATGGGAAAATAAACATTTAGGATGTTAATTGCAATTATGAGATGGATTATTGAGATCATTATGTACTATATTTTACTGGCATATAAAGCAAAAGGAAAAAAAAACCAAAGTAAAATAATTCTGAAAAAAAGAATCATATTAAATTAAAAAAGCTGTTAGCCATTCTCACTAATTGGTACCTCTGCTTCCCTATATCAAAGAATGGCCAAGTCTATTGTGTATGTTTCCTGTGTGAAAAACAAATCCCAACAATTATTTAAGTCAAAATGTAATTATCAGGTCACAATGGCACTATGTGACAAAAATTCCTTGAAAGTTCCATCATAGTTAACACTATATACATGTACATGTACACTACTCCCATTTTTCAAGCTGGGGTATAAAACTCAAATAATAATATAATGCTATAGAACATAATACAAAACAGTTTTGACAGATAAAGTGTTGGACCACACTACAGCTAATAGACTTAGAATTTCTCATAATATACTCAGAATAAAGTAACACTGTTCAAAAGGAAAAATTCGAGGAGCATCAAGTGTGTTCATGTGTCTGTTAAATAACGTGTTTTGGACTAAGGCCTTATTTCCATAATTCAAAAACAATTGAATGATCTTTAGTACGTCAGCTACTTTAACATACTTTCATAATTTCATATTCGAATTATTTCAATATTTTATTATTCTGCTTTAATATATGTTTAAATGAATAAACAAACAACAAAGCAGCCAGCCAAGGAAAGTGAACTAAATATGTAAATGATTATGAATTACACAGAAAAAGCCCAAGAGATATATATTTTGCCATTTGTAGCTGCTGCTACAATTCGAAGACTCGGCAAAGTGAGGGAATCTCAAAATGTGTCATGTGACATGTTCTAGCCAGTTTTAGGAACAGTCCTATTTTTAAATTATATGTTTATCTGTAGTTAATCTCAAAAACTAATGTCATGTACAATTTGTGCATCAGTGAAGTTATTGCTGATTTTATTCATTGCTCATGTTCTACATGTAAATTCAATATATAAGATAGTTACTGAGATTAGTGTTAACCGAATCATAGGAATTTGACCCCATATCAACTTGAGGCGAAATATTAATATGGCTAGAAAACGAAAAAAACAAAGTGAGCGAAGGAGTCAAACATAAAATTATACAATTTCTACTCCCTAGTTTTGTTGTTAAGTTTACTTTCGGAAACTTTCAATTGTCAGCATGCTTATGGATGTTCTTTGTAGTCACTGACATTTATTCTTCAAGATTATGACATCAATTCCTTTTAAAAGATCCATATTTTTGCAACTGCAAACCTTTTCTTGAACTAAAATACCTTTTCTTGAGGCAGTCAGCCACTGCAGCGGTCTCACAGTAAGTGACCAAAGTAAAACATTAATAAGTCAGAACCAGAGAAAAATTATCCAGAAATTGAAAAAGGAAGAGGACATGTATTATGTCATTGGATAATGTCCCTTTATCAATAAATGTGCTAGGTTTTTTTTGTGCAAATGCAAAATCTAAGATGGCCACCTCTGTGGACTACAGCTTTACATTGGGCCATATGGGAAAAACATGCTAACAGCTACTTTTCAGAAATAGTTCCACACAATTTAACGAAATTATGCAGATATTAAGCATGGATATGTCCTACATATTAAAACAAAATAATGCAAAAATAAAGCTGTAAGTGTTTATAATTTTAAGTTTTTGTGGCTGATTGAAAATTCAGCCATCGTAAAATACATAGAAAATCCTCTTTTGAGATACATTTACTTCAGCATTTAATATAAAAATTTGCATTTAAAGTCATGTCTCCTAAAAGGTTATTTGGTTAGTCAATGTTGCAGGCTCTTGAGAGCCTTTCATTATTTTATTTTATTATTAGATTAAGATAGTTAGGTGGTGCAGATGTAGATAGAAATTCAACTTAAATTATTCTTACTTCAGATGTATGAAGATACAGAGGATGTTGATTTAGAAACTAATAATAATGAAAGTAGTCAGCCATTGGATAAAAAAGCAATAAAAGCATTATTGAAAAGGTAAATTATTTAATTATATGTACATGAATTTTATTCCAATCATTGAGCATCCCTAATGAAACAGATATATTACACCAAGTAATAAAATCTCCACTCTAAGGAAGTAATATTATTTCAGTACCAATATTGTAATACATTACTTTTTAAGAGAATAATGTATCTTCAAAGTAATTAAGTGTGAAATAGGACATTTAACTTATCATGGAAAACTGTATTTGTAGTGGTTTCATACTTGATTCTTTATCTTTTGTAAATTATAAAAAAAACTGCAATATTAGTGTTATCTGACCATACATTTAAATAGAACTGTTACCTTCCATGAACACTTAAATCCACCAGAGTTTAAGGTTTCTATAAACATCATCTGCAAAAACATTGTAAATTATATATTATATGATTTTTTTTTCCAGTAAAAAGTCAAAAGAACAACACTTTAAAAAGTCAAGACACAAAAACTACTCCCACGCACAGGACAGAAAGTTTAAGATGAAGCACAAAAACAATTTTGTTGGAAGAAGCAATAAAATGAAGTAAACTATACATTGTTTGTCAATATTATATTTATTTCTGTAACTTTAAGGCATGGTTTTGTTTGTTGTTTTTTCCTATGACCTATGACTTGTTTATTAGAGTTGTATGTTGGTTACTCACATTCAGTAAACAAAATGATATTCGAAAGGAATAAAAAATAATTGCTTCTTCTCAGAACATGTACCAGTATTTCAAAAGTAGAATGTTACTAAACATTTGACATAGTGTTTCTGAAAGTCTAATATTGCATCAGTATGATCAATCATGGATCCTTGGAAACCATTAAGCCTGTCATAAACTTAAAAAAATAGCTAAATCATTCTTGTGTTGTCTGTTATAAAGTTTATGATTTTCATCTCCGATGTCAACTGACATGGCCACCATGGCTAAAAGTACAAAATATGTGGTGAAATGCAAGTAGATGTTTTATATCTTGAAAACTATTTTTGGTCTAGAAAATCTTACAGGTGCACAGATGCTCAGCAGTCTAATTGTTTTATATTATCTTTAAATAATTTAATAGAGAGAAGTTGTACACAACTAACATAATCAGAAGATTAGACAACCAAAGAAAATACACCATCAAATCTTTGAAGGCGGTATTGCTCTTTAGTGACTATTTCTGTTTTTTTTTTTTTGTTTTTTTTTTTGTGGTTATCACGAAAATTATGAAAATTATACATGTATATAAATTAATGTAATATGAAAAAATCTGTAAACAGCAAACATAATCAGTCGCCATGTTTTATTATATGATATAACCATGTCATCAAAATGCCAAGGTTATACAATTTGGTATGGCCTAGTGGTTAAGGTAGTTCGTCTACTATAGATCATGTGGTCTGTCAACACTGAGGTTGCAGGTTTGAGTCTCGCTGCTGACGGGGTGCTCTCAACTCTAATCTTAATTGTCAAGGATTACCAGTTTTCTTACTGAAGGTTGGGGGTACTATGGCTTCCACCACAATAACAACTGGAATACTTGACATTTCTGAATTAGCGCTAAACACCATTCAAACAAACAAATACAATTTTGTAAGATAGCTCCATGTCTTATGTCATTCTGTTAAGTTATTACATGCATTCTGAAAAGTAGAAGAAATTGTCAAACTGTTTGCTTATAACACCATCTTTAAAAAAATCCTTATTCTGTACCAGTGGCGGATCCAGAGGGGGGTCCAGGGGGTCCGGACCCCCCCTTTCGTTTTGACAAGCATGGGGTCTGGACCCCTACTTTTGTGTTGGCAGTTTTATAAATGTTTAACGGACATGTTTTAGGTGTCAGGAAATCGTCAGAATGCAGGATTTTACACCATTTCGTTCAGACCCCCTGCCGTAATACGACCTCTGCGAGGTTCGGCCACCATGACAAATTGGGTCCCCCCCTTTCATTTGAGGCTGCATCCGCCCCTGTGTACCAAATCTTCAAAAAAGATTTGATGGAAGACTATCATGCCTGTTTAGCTATTATGAGGAGATTGTGCAGTAAACAATTTTCATTTACTTTGATAAATAAACTGGACCATGGGAGACTTAATTTATTCACATTTTTGCAAAAACAATAAAGCTGTTTTATTCATTTCTATTTTAAGTAAAGTATGGTCTTTTTGTGTCCTAACCCAATTTAACAAGAAACATTAAAATATAAACATAAACGAAAGGTTAAAACAGGAACCTATAAGTTATACTAGTCCCAGGTTCAAAGAAGCAATTCTTGACATTTTTTGTTACATTTCAATCTTAAGCAAAACAACTCGGCCTGTCAGAAACAACTTGGAAGAAATGTTCTAATGTTTTTATTGACAAAACTAATATTTGTGGCTAATTGGCTCACAGGAAATTAAAAAAAAACTGCTTAATCTTCCGGAGCATCTGAGTTCACTCCCAGAGTTTGTGTTGCTGGCTTTTGTTTGTGTGTACCTTTGTTCTGTGTTTACTGTTGTGTCTTGTGGGATGGTTTTTTCTTTTTGGACTAAAGATTGAATGCCCCCTTGACTTTCTTCCCTTCGTTATGGTCCCATTAGGAACAAGAATTTACATAGAAAATACACACAAACTACTTATCAGAAACCATCTTTCACATTTGAACAAAAGAAGTTGCGCGGATGGTTCTCAGGGGCGTAGATAGACAAGTATTTGAGGATAGGCGCAAATAATTTGGCGAGTGATCTTGGGGCCGGTCAAGGCTCCAAGCAGGTCCAAGGCAGAGCTCTGGTAGGGGTCCAAGAGGGCACCCCCCGCCCCAGAAGCTGACGAGATCTTGTGCTTCGTAAAGTCATCTAAATGGATAGTAATTTTAATTTTGCTAACATGTTTTAAGAACGAAAATCAAAGGTGAGTCAAGATTATTTAATGACTAATCATTGTTTATAAGTAACATTTATTACATGATATATAAAAAAAAGACTAAATTTGAGTCCAGGCACGTGCCTAATCGGGCATTACTTAGCTACGCCCCTGGTTCGTTCTTATTTTTATTTTTCGGTACTGATTGGAAATGTATTCCTATGGAATTAATGTTTAAAAAAAATCTTTGATGACGCTTTTACATTAACAACCAGGGGCTGGCAGATTTTTTCTTTTTGTAAGAGTTAAAATTTTCTCGCGTTTAATTTTACAGCTGCCTGTCTCTAATTAGACACCCGTCTAGTTACTTATTGTCGTGTCTTGGAAAAAGTCAAATCTATTAACATGAAACATTACCTATGACTCGGCGAAAATGTCCGATCGTATTTGAGAGATTGATTTTCCATAAAGACCAATTAGTCACGGTGACGACCATAGAACTTCTGGAAAGAAAACATCAACCCAGGTACAACAAACCCTCGTTTAAATAGTTTAGCAGTCAATAGCAGTGATCGGTCTTGAAAATTGGAATACCGATCGCATGATCTAGAATAAAGATTAAGTTGTGAAATGTACACACCATACGCTAGAATGTTGCTGTCGATGAACGAGAAGTTGACAATTGGAAAGTTGAAGTCATCACGTTTGTTTTAGAGTCTAGTTTATAGTTTTCATGTGTCTATTTCTAGAAGTAGGTTCAAGTAAGAGGCTGACCTTAGTGTATTGGTGGTGTCTTTAATTTCAAGCTGGCAATGGTAAATTGAATGCAAATAGTCACCAAATTTAGCACTGCTGAGGGACAAAACATCATCAATATAGCGGAATGTGAAATTAAATGTCTTGGTCAGTGTCGTTTCTCTAGCAGTCCTTGGAACTCGGCCTCGTAAGAGTAAAGAAAAACATGGCGAGGAGAGGAGCACAATTAGTACCCATTGTGAGACCAACAGTCTGTTGAAAAACGTGTCCTCCAAACATGACGAAATATGTTGTCGATAAGAAAATCTAACATTTGACAGATTTGGTCTTTAGTATACTAGTATTTATTATTTGATTTCGAGTCATTGAAGACGAATTAATTTCTGTCATGGCTAATTACCAGATATTTATGTCGTCTCTTTCTTTTGGTTTCTTGAAAAAAGCAGCGTTTGATAAGATCTTTAAGTCAGGCTTTAAGCTGCATATGAGGGATGGGTGTGTAGTGTGTCGAAAAATCAAATGTTTTAATGCTGTTACACTTAGAAAGAGATCCAGACCTCAAGATGTCTACAAGGTCTTTTGAATTTTTTAATATCCACATTTCATTTATTCCCCCCTGGAGTAGAAGGTGTCACTGTATTAGTGTTGTTAAAATAGTGGCCAGGAGTTGCGATAGTGTTTTTGTGTTGCATTAAGACGATCCTGCTATGAAACGCTGTTTGTATGGATTTTTTGTGAAGTTTTGTTATCCAATACAAGAAGGGGAGATCATAACCTTCAACTTTAATTTTGAGACGAAAAGGATGCCAACACCGATTTGTGTTTTTCAAGAATTGCCTCTTTTGAAAGCGCAGTGAATTTGTACGTTGGATTGCCAAGTGAACTGTCTATTCCTAACTCATTAATTAAACACTCCATAATGTTTTTGCAGATTACAATAATGTTGTTAGGGGCTTGTCTACTGGAACAACAACATAGTTATCATAATTGTCGGACACTCAGAAAAGGTATCAACCTCCTGGTCCTCTTGCTTGCTTTGCCCATTTTCTGGCATATAGTCCGCTTTTGAATCCATCAATAATTTAAAGTTAGAATTCCAGTTGATGGATTTAGGTTCACGATATTTTGGTCCTGTGGACAAAATATCGCGGAGTCTTTCATCTCCAGTTATCACGTGATCTGAAGGACTATATTTACTAATTTGCAATTCAGATCATCTGGTGTAATATGTTTTGTTTGTTAAATTACTTGTAAATTTAGTTTCTGTTATTAAAACATTACAAGTTTTACAATTCTTCGATTTAGTGATGGTGCAATGTTGTTCATCGTCCTTCAAGTTAATGATATCATGTAACTGGACGGAACATGGGCGAATATTGTTAATTTGATCTGAATTTTATACTGGAAATGATTGTTAACCGATTGAACATAAATCAAATTCGAAGTAGTTTGAACTTAAAAGACAAGGTCGTGTCCGTGGTGCTATCAGTTCTGGACCTTTTTATCCTGGGCGACGTCCGAGCCAGCATGTCTGAAGTTTTCTCGTAAATCACGCTAAAAAGCTTACAAATTTTCCCCATCCAATGGCTCAGTTTCATATGCGGTAAATGCCTTTTCAGTGTGTAAATGAATTAGATGTACGATACAGTGCCCTGGTAGCTTTTGGTTTAGTTTTTTTTTTCTTTGTTAGCTTTTTACAGGTGTATAATACCACGTTTAGCTATTTTACAGCTGTATCATTGCGTCCAGATTTTATCGTGGAGAAGAGTACCCGGTGAATATAGATAGAAAGATTCGTTCTTTCATCGAATAATGTATTTCGAAAACCGTGTAACAGATTGGAAATAGTACCGAAAGCTTATTCAATGAGGGATCTAATTAAAAAAAAATCCCCATCAAATAATGTTGATAATTTTCGGATTAGGCTCTTTTACCCTATTATGTATATATAATTAAAATACAATTTAAAAAGATGACGAAATGCTGATGGTATACTACAGCAAACATATGTGCTTATGAAAAAACTGCAACTTAATCGCAGATTAAATGCTTCCCCTTTTCTAAAACGGTAATGGTCGTGATAGAAATATCCATCCCATCCTTTATTCTGTCCCATGGCGGGACCATTTTGGTAAACGACGTAAACAATCACTCGATTCAATCAAATGTATAGCCCAAGAAACGGAGCTGTCTACAGACGACGTCGAACGACGATAGACTTGTATCAACCTACATTTTGGGGAGAAAACCGGAAATGTTATTAGTAACGGGCAATTTGACATCCCCTCTTCAAAAAGTACAATTATGCATATAAAAGGAATGCCTTTCAACATAATAATATACCCTGTATAAAATACAGTAATACAGTTACATTTTGTTACTGTTGATCAATTTGACCCAAATTTAAGTCATTTTTGGAGTACTTTTTCCGTTTCGACTTTGAAAATTCTATTTTGTTATTTACGGTGACCGGAAAAAAAAATCACGAAAACACACCCTTTTGAAGATTAAGGCCAATTTTAGTTTTTTTTTTTTTGTCTTAGCGGTTTCAGAACAGAGAATTTTCAAAAAGTCAATTACAACGATGGAGTCCTCGAAAAATAATGGCAAATTCTTACATAAACCTGTGAAAGGCTAGCAAAATAGGTATAGTTAATAGAACATTTTTACGAGGACCTGTGGTTGAGGCTAGCTAAAACGGTAATGTTTAGAAAATTCTTACATGGACCTGTGGTTAAGGCTAGCTAAAACGGTAAAGTTCAGAAAATTCTTAGAAAACTTTTACGAAGACCTGTGTAGCAACCGTTAATGTAATAACAACCGATAATGTAATAAACTTGTAAAATATTTTTTTCATATTGTAATAAACTCAGTAGGTCATTTAAACATACCTGATCGTAAAATACACCTTAGGTTTATCTAAGGCTACGCAAATTTTTTTTTTTATTCTTAAATTTATTACATTAACGGTTGAGACAGTAACCGTTAATGTAATACAACACCCAAATGCGTCAAAACTCAATTTTACTAGGAGATATTGTAATATAAACGTTTATGCTATTGAATACAAGTTACTAAAGGTCTGGATTCAACATAAAAAGATTTCAATGTTTGAAATTTTTAGTTTATTACATTAACGGTTGAGACAGTAACCGTTAATGTAATACAACACCCAAATGCGTCAAAACTCAATTTTACTAGGAAAGATTGTAATATAAACGTTTATGCTATTGAATACAAGTTACTAAAGGTCTGGATTCAACATAAAAAGATTTCAATGTTTGAAATTTTTAGTTTATTACATTAACGGTTGAGACAGTAACCGTTAATGTAATACAACACCCAAATGCGTCAAAACTCAATTTTACTAGGAAAGATTGTAATATAAACGTTTGTGCTATTGAATGCAAGTTACTATAGGTCTGGTTTCAACATAAAAAGATTTCCAGGTTTGAATTTTGTAGATTATTACATTTAACGGTTGAGAATGTAACCGTTAATGTAATACAACACCCAAATGCATCAAAACTCAATTTCACTAGGAAAGATTGTAATATAAACGTTTATGCTATTGAATACAAGTTACTATAGGTCTGGTTTCAACATAAAAATATTTCCAGGTTTGTTTTTTTTAGTTAATTACATTAACGGTTGAGAATGTAACCGTTAATGTAATACAACACCCAAATGCATCAAAACTCAATTTCACCAGGTAAGATTGTAATATAAACGTTGATGCTATTGAATACAAGTTTCTATAGGTCTGAATTTAACCCGAAAACAATTCCAACTTTGAATTTTACAGTTTATTACATTAACTCAATTTCACTAGGAAAGATTGTAATATAAACTTTTATACTATTGAGTACAAGATACGGTAGGTCTGGATTCAACATACAAATTTGCGGAAAAGAAGAATAATAATAATCTGAAGAAAAACAACAAGTCTTCACATCGGAAATTGGAAAGACCTTAATTATGATGCAACCCACTGTATTATGCACGGTCTGTCTTTCCGTATTATAACCTGAGAACCCAGCTACTAGGGGATTCATTGAGTCTGCAAGTTAAACACTGAGAACCCTCCAAGTTTGATCCCGATGTAAGTAAATAATGACAAGCACAAATAAGAACAAGTGTGGACTGTGAGCACGCTCATAATGGGATACCCACGCTTCGCTTCACGTCCAATTATCTCCCCTGAATAATATCCGACAGCAACGAAAACTCGTCATGCATCTACACATGATATACTTCCTTCATGTAAAGTTTCATCAAAATCTGTCAAACGGTTTAGGATTAATTGCGCTTACGAGGTCTCCCACTGAATACTTTATTTAAAAAGTCTAAGTCCAATTATCTCCCCAGAATTACATCCGACAACGACGAAAATTATTCATGCACATCTACATATGATGTTCTTCCTTCATATAAAGTTTCATCAAAATCTGTCAAGCGGTTTAGGAGAAGTGCTTACAAGGGATGTTGACAGACGGACAGACAGACAGGGTGATTCCTATATACCCCCCAAAACAAGTTTGCGGGGGTATAAAAGGAGGCACCTATTAGACTTTCATCTTCATCTAAGATTACATGTGACAAAACAATTGCAAAAAATGTAATAAATTTATTGTTAATTAACCCAGAGTATTCTTTTGTGCGACATATGGGTTCTGATAAATAAAACTCAGTTATACAAATGAAATATTGGGGTTTCTTTTATTAAAAAAGACCATGCTGTCTGGTGGGATTATTTAGATATAATTTTGTTTAGGGATCTTACAATGCATTTACACGCAGATATTTCAAATTGGCAAAGTGATAATAACGTAGAAGAGTTTTAACTTTTTTGTATGCCAATATAAACCTAATTTGTATATTCGTAAATATCGACAACTGTATCGGTTTATCGATTTTTTTAATCCTACAAATTGTTCTTTCTATTTATACTATAGTTGAAATTCGACTTTTTTTGCTGAAAAATAAAAGACTTTGCCAATTTAGACTTTCAATTTTTTTTTAGTAATGGCGACCTTTTCCAATTGGTAGTGTAGTCACACAAATGTGTTTAACATGTTTTGAAAACTTTAATTGATAATGAAAAAATAACCATGACGTCTGAAAAATCAGCATCTTAATTTTCAAACTATTTTGACCACGTGATTTTGACCAAGAGTAACACTACAGGACGTGTGCAAAGTTCGGAACAGTGGTCGGCATATTTGTTGCTTGTGTTATAGTGCGTTTCCTGTTAGCCTTACTATTTGAAAATGTTATTTTTTATTAGTATCGATACCTCCTGATTTACTATATTTTTGTCTTAGATGTGTGGCCATATTGTGATGGCCACAAAACATTCTTAAAACATTGCCCTGCAGACACGTGCATTCCCTCTGAGTAAGAAAATCTTTGGCTTTGTACAGGACTACAAGATATGTTTACAGACAACAATTACGGACGCATACTACTTGGCAACAGCTGTCGTTACCATTACGATCAGATGTAAGATGGGCTATAAATATATGAATTTGTGTGTGGTGTGGTGCCCAACCGTTTTCTCGTCGGCAGACCAGCTCACATACTACAGTAATGGAAGCGGGAGGTTTGGCATTCCATAAAACGTGGTTTGACCCACCATTTCTGTTGAAATGCTTGTACCAAGTCAGGACCATTACTGTAGTAGCTATATTTTTGGTTGTTGATTCTAAAGTTTGCCGGTTTCTTGGACTTTGATTTGTGGATTGTCTTTTTTGACAGTTTCCTTGGTGTTCGGTATTTTGTTACAACCTTCGTTTCAAAATGCCAAAATAAGACTGATTAAAAATATAAATAGTTGCTCATACAAATAAATTTTAGAAAAGTTGTTCGTACACAGTTTATGTATTGTTATGACAAATTCTGAAGTCAAAGATGGAAATAACTGCTTCAAACTGTCTACAAGAATATGCGAATGGTTCAATATTGTATACGTAATATTAACACGAAGTGCGGGTAAGCAAGTGTATTGCAATCTTCCACGCGAGGTTTACAATCTAACCGTACGGAGGCTGCAATTACTGATCGTTAGGTTAGCTGTAATAATAGTTGATCGATTGGTTGTCAGCGAGCAATATTACAGCTATATCAAGGACGAGAACAAGTTAACAAACAATAATTGTTTTAAGATAAATTTCAGTTTTCATTCTTAATACTGGGACAATTACCGGCACAAAATCCACCGGTACTGACTGTCTAGCCTGACCCCAGGTAACAGAAACGGGAAGCACTTTTATATGGAGGTTGCGTGGTAATAATACTTAAAGTTTAACATCAGACCCGAGTGGCTGACATATTCGGAGATTACCGCGTTCCTTGTGTACAGTGGTCATTAAATAAGGTACAAATTTACTTCCCTATCCTACTCTTCATACTGTACTAATGGGAGTTGGATTTCCAATCCACCGCATTAGTTCATTCTATCTCGGAAATTAAAGTTTGTTTTTGCCTGCAAAAATTACCCGTACCCCCAATTGTCCATGTAGGGTAAAATGTATGTAAACAATGGAAGTTGATATTGTGCCCTCAATCCATACCAAGTTTCATAAAATTTCGTTAGCAGCTTCAGATGAGTTGCGTTCACAAGCTGATTTGGTGGCATAATTGTGAAATTTCGGAGTTCAAAGGGGTGTAAATCCCACAAAATATACTGGATAAAAAAATCGTTGCAATATGCCCAACTGTATATGGTGCCCTCAATCCATACAAAGTTTCATATAATCATTTCAGTAGTTTCAGAGGAGTTGCACTGACAAAATGTAGGACAGACGGACAAGACAAAAACAATACATCTCCCCACCAAAGTGGGGGAGACATAATTAATTATTGATTTTTTTTTTCTTAACTGGTCTTAGACTGATTAAAGCTGCTGGGCCCATACTGTGAGCGTTCTAAGTACTTGACACATAGAGCTGCACAGTGCGTCCTGTCGTTTAAGGGTTGCCAGGTTATCATACGGAAAGCCTGGCCGTGGACCATAATGGATAGCGCGTTAAGATAGTACCGCGCTCCTTGAACGATAAAGACCCCTTTTGTAGATTTCGACAAAAAAGAAAGTTCATTGTTGAAGGATAATTCTCCGTCTTTACCAAATGCTTCACATCTCTCCAGTGGATGTAGAAAAATTAGTCCATCCCTTATCAACGTTGAATTGTTGTTTGTACACATGTTCTCGTCCTTAATATAGATGAACTATTAGCTCGCTGGACGTTAAAATAACATTTAATCGAAAAATAATAAATAAAGCTGAAATACTGCTTGATTGACTCATTGGATGGATGTTTGTTTTACGTCCAGCGAGCAGTACTTCAGCTATATTCAGAACGAGAACAAGTAAACAACCAATAAATCAACGGGAAAAGGGGGCGTTACATAACGAATAAAATTTAGACTGACAACGGAAAAGTATGTAGTATTGGGTAGGGGCGGGGAATTTAGCCTTTTGTAGCGGCTACAATATGTTTACGCTCTTTTGAGATTTACAAAAGGGGTCTTTATAGTGCAAGGAGTGTGTCACTTTCCAAACACATCACCGACTACAGTCCGCGGCCAAGCTTTCCGTATTAAGACCCGACAACCCCCTCCCCTTTTCACAAGAAGGTCTCTCTTATACGCTGTCCGGAGACCCGCTAGGCTTCTCTGTGGTCGGGTCGAGTACTGGGAACCCTCCCAGAATGGTCACAGTTTAATCAATTGAAAATTTGCCTACATGTATCACATATTTTGCAAGCAGCCCACACCATGAAAACATGCAAACAAATGTTTATGTTTGTGAGTTTTCTTAAGATATTATGGTGCCAACGGGATAAACATTTTGCAAAATTTTGCATTTGTGTGATTTTTTGACGTATTTAATTACAGAGTTAATTAGAATGGAAATACGTGAATGGAAATACGTGATTGTATTTGAGTCATTATTTACTTACACCGGGATCAAACTTGGAGGGTTCTCAGTGTTTAACTTGCAGACTCAATGAATCCACTAGTAGTTGGATTCTCAGGTTATAATACGGAAAGACAGACCGTGCAAAATACAGTGGGTTGCATCATAATTAAGGTCTTTCCCATTTCCAATGTGAAGACTTGTTGTTTTTCTTCAGATTATTATTATTCTTCGTTTCCGCAAATTTTTATGTTGAATCCAGACCTACCGTATCCAGTACTCAATAGTATAAAAGTTTATATTACAATCTTTCCTAGTGAAATTGAGTTTTGATGCATTTGGGTGTTGTATTAGATTAACGGTTACATTCTCAGCCGTTAATGTAATAAACTGTAAAATTCAAAGTTGGAATTGTTTTCAGTTTAAATTCAGACCTATAGAAACTTGTATTCAATAGCATAAACGTTTATATTACAATCTTTCCTAGTGAAATTGAGTTTTGATGCATTTGGGTGTTGTATTACATTAACGGTTACATTCTCAACCGTTAATTTTATAAACTAAAAAATTCAAACCTGGAAATATTTTTATGTTGAAACCAGACCTATAGTAACTTGTATTCAATAGCATAAACGTTTATATTACAATCTTTCCTAGTGAAATTGAGTTTTGATGCATTTGGGTGTTGTATTACATTAACGGTTACATTCTCAACCGTTAAATGTAATAATCTAAAAAATTCAAACCTGGAAATCTTTTTATGTTGAAACCAGACCTATAGTAACTTGTATTCAATAGCACAAACGTTTATTTTACAATCTTTCCTAGTAAAATTGAGTTTTGATGCATTTGGGTGTTTTATTACATTAACGGTTACATTCTCAACCGTTAATGTAATAAACTAAAAATTTCAAACATTGAAATCTTTTTATGTTGAATCCAGACCTTTAGTAACTTGTATTCAATTGCATGAACGTTTATATTACAATCTTTCCTAGTAAAATTGAGTTTTGACGCATTTGGGTGTTGTATTACATTAACGGTTACTGTCTCAACCGTTAATGTAATAAACTAAAAATTTCAAACATTGAAATCTTTTTATGTTGAATCCAGACCTTTAGTAACTTGTATTCAATAGCATAAACGTTTATATTACAATCTTTCCTAGTAAAATTGAGGTTTGACGCATTTGGGTGTTGTATTACATTAACGGTTACTGTCTCAACCGTTAATATAATAAATTTAAGAATAAAAAAAAATTTTTTGCGTAGCCTTAGATAAACCTAAGGTGTATTTTACGATCAGGTATGTTTTAATGACCTACTGAGTTTATTACAATATGAAAAAAATATTTTAAAAGTTTATTACATTATCGGTTGTTATTACATTAACGGTTGCTACAGACCTGTGCTCCAAGCTACAATAATGTAGCTCCTTTTTTATGGACGGAAGGAGCTCTACATTATTGTAGCTACTGTGTTCCAGGCTAGCTAAAGCGGTATAGTTTATAACATTCTTACGAGGACCTGTGTTGCAGACTAGCTAAAGGGATATAGTTTAGAAAATTCAATACGATGACCTGTTATCCAGGCCAGCTAAAGCGGTATAGTTTAGAAATTCTTACGAGGGCATGTGGTCAAGGCTAGCTAAAGCGGTATAATTTAGAAAATTCTGACGATGAGCTATGGTCCAGGCTAGCTAAATCGGTATAGTTTAGAAAATTCTTACGAGGACCTGTGGTCCAGGCTAGCTTAAGCGGTATAGTTTAGAAATTTCTTACGAGTGTCTGTGGTACAGGCTAGCTAAAGCGGAATCGTTTAGAAAATTCTTACGAGGACCTGTGGTTAAGCTAGCTAAAGCGGTATAGTTTTAAAAAATTCTTACGATGACCTGTGGTCCAGGCTAGCTTAAGCAGTATATTTCTGAAAATTCTTACATGGACTCGTAGTCCAGGCTAGCTAAAGCGGTAATGCATAGAAAATTCTTACGAGGATCTGCGTTCCATGCTAGCTAATGCGGTATAGTATAAAAAAATTCTTACGATGGCCTGGGTCCAGGTTAGCTAAAGCGTTATAGTTAAGAAAATTCTTACGATGACCTGAGGTCCAGCCTAGCTAAAGCGGAATAGCTTAGACAATTCTTACTTGGACATGTAGTCCAGGTTAGCAAAGGGGTATAGTTTACAAAATTCTTACGATGACCTGAGGTCCAGCCTAGCTAAAGCGGAATAGCTTAGAAAATTCTTACATGGACATGTGGTTCAGTCTAGATAAAGCGGTATAGTATAGAAAATTCTGACGAGAACCTGTGGTCCAGTCTAGCTGAAGCTGTTGTATAGAAAATTCCGACGAGGACCTGTGGTCCAGGTTAGCTAAAGTATAGAAAATTCTGAGGACATACTTCTGAATGCACTTCCGGAATAAAGGAACAAAACTTAAATTCTAGAAAATAAAAAATACAGTTCGATTCCCTTTTGCAAACGGTAGGGGCCATTAGTGGAACGATCTTATAAATTCTGTTGTTTACTGACATGGGTCGCCCTCACACTCGTGCCATAATGCGACAGAACAAAATTAGTAGTAAGCCATTTGATAATTGTCAAACTTTGTTTTAATAACCAGTAAGCAGTTAGCATTTCCGATATTTTTCATTTTAAATTAATTCGCCTAAGAAGCTAGCTTGTATTTCTAATAGCCTGCTTCACATTATCTTTCTGAGAAATCTTAGCAATCGATTTTTTTTTATTTTTGCTTGTTAAGAAGATTAAATGTACGAATTAATGTCAAGCCTTGACGTATTTAGTCTGATAAGCACAAAATTAGAAAATTAAAACCAGAAGCCCGATAAAAATAAAGATGACATATATTCCGAAAAGGAACCAAGGACGTAGCTCAGACATAAATATTTAGAAAACAAGGCTTGAGCTACCTTGTATTTGTGGGTATCGATATACATGCACTATATGGTCCATTTAGCTAAAAAGCTGAATAACCCCATTTCAATCATTGGGACTCGTTTTCTCCAGTACCAAATACTAGTTACAATTTCAGTTTTAATCCAAACGGTACTTTGAGTTAACTTTGAAGTTGTTGATTAAATCAACTATTATTGAACCCAAAGATCTTTGCGTAAGCACGTGCCGATAGGTTTAATTCTTTTTTTTTACTAGAAGAGGTAAGGTTTGATTTTTATAGTGCATTTGTATGTGTCATGACTGGGATAAATTATTAATTATTAACAATAAAACAATGTACCAATTAAACATCTTGTTGTTAGTTCGACTCGAGGCGAGCACGCATGAATTATAGTGCTTGTTTGAATGTTTAACGCAACTTTCAGCATTTTTTCAGCTAGATCACGGCTAGTTTTTATTGGGGGATGAAGCCGGCGTACCCCGAGAGAATTGAGACACAAAACTAGTTAAATGTTGCAAAATGAACACAGTGCGCATAAAATATTGTGAAGGCAATGTTGTATGCTGACGAACCGCATGTTCCACTTCAAAACTTTGTTAATCTCGATCAGCATTCGCTATTGACTCAATCAGTATGAAACCTCGTGGATTAGGACAGGAGTCAGGTTAAATGTTTTAGAATGTTTGCCCATTCCATCAGCAATATTTCAGCTGTTCAAGACGAGACAAAAAATCAGTAAGAAAAGGACGAGTGCCACTGGAAAAGCATGGAGCATTGGCAAGAGCCTTAGATTTTAGCCTTCAGCAGAGTGGCACTATTACACTGTCAACAGTCGTGCTTTCCATGTTATGACCCAACAATCCCTTTCCTCTAAATACCCCAGTCAGCTCTGTGTGTCTAGACCTAGTCCTAGGTAACTCTCCCAGTATGATCCCAGCATTACCTTGGATCTTTCAAATATTGTAGGCCACTTGCCATTACAAGCATTACCAAATCACTTCTTGATGTAAGTAATCAGTATGGTTCTAGCACCCTTTTTCTATACGAGTGTATTTTTATGTACATGTATTCCCCTCAACTTCCAGCATGTTAGCTTAAAACATTTTTTAATGGTGTTTAATGCCACTTTTAGAAATTTCAGCTATGTCATGGCATCTTGCTTTTATTTAAGGAGGAAGCTGGTGTACACAGTGGTAAAATTGGCAATACTTGTCAATTAAGTTTAGATGTAAACATTCCCTGACCACATTACAGCTTAAACTTGCAACCTAATTCCCCCATCTAAAAATATATATATATAATCTTGTACTCTTATAAATTGGATGAAGTAAACTGTTCAACTACTATTATAACAAGTGTGGACACAGAAAAACGTCTCGCCTGAATTCCACATCAGTAACGAAAATAAATTTCGTCATTAGCATTACATAAGTAGCATTAATTATGAGCAGCGGCCTGTATACCAAATATTGTCACCATACTATGCATAGTTACAGGGGAACAGCCTTAACCCAAAAACTTAGTCGCTGGACCGTGAAATTGAGGTAAAGGTCAGGTGGAACCTACCAGACAGTCATGTACTATTCATCAGCAACCTATATACCAAATATTGTCATCCTTCGATGCGTAGTTACAGAGGAACTATCGTAACCCAAAAACTTTAACGTAGTCGCTGGACCGTGAAATTGAGGTCAAGGTCAGGTGACACCTACCAGACAGTCATGTACTAGTCATCAGCAACCTATACACCAAATATTGTCATCCTACCATGTGTAGTTACAGAGGAACTGTCGTAACCCAAAAGCTTTAATGTAGTCACTGGACTGTGAAATTGAGGTCAAGGTCAGGTGACACCTACCAGACAGTCATGTACTAGTCATCAGCAACCTATACACCAAAATATTGTCATCCTTCCATGCAGTTACAGAGGAACTGTCGTAAACCCAAAATTTTAACGTAGTCGCTGGACCGTGAAATTGAGGTCAAGGTCAGGTGACACCTACCAGACAGTCATGTACTAGTCTTCAGCAACCTATACACCAAATATTGTCATCCTACCATGCGTAGTTACAGAGGAACTGTCGTAACCCCAAAACTTTAACGTAGTCGCTGGACCGTGAAATTGAGGTCAAGGTCAGGTGACACCTACCAGACAGTCATGTACTAGTCATCAGCAACCTATACACCAAATATTGTCATCCTACCATGCGTAGTTACAGAGGAACTGTCGTAACCCAAAAACTTTAACGTAGTCGCTGGACCGTGAAATTGAGGTCAAGGTCAGGTGACACCTACCAGACAGTCATGTACTAGTCATCAGCAACCTATGCACCAAATATGGTCATCCTACCATGCGTAGTTACAGAGGAACTGTCTTAACCCAAAAACGTTAAAGTAGTCGCTGGACCGTGAAATTGAGGTCAAGGTCAGGTGACACCTACCAGACAGTCATGTACTAGTCATCAGCAACCTATGCACCAAATATTGTCATCCTACCATGCGTAGTTACAGAGGAACTGTCGTAACCCAAAAACTTTAACGTAGTCGCTGGACCGTGAAATTGAGGTCAAGGTCAGGTGACAGGTGACTGACTGGCAAGTACTCATCATAAGCTACCTCTGGACCAAAATTGATGAACCTAGGGCTTGGGCTTACAAAGATATGAAGCAAGATGTCAAGTGTTTACGCCGCCGCCGAATTCCCATACATATGTCTCGCCTCCAGCTACTTTCGTCGCAGGCGAGACAATAAACTGCTATAATGAAGAATGCTTCAACAGGAAGGTCTTGGTACAAATCAGATTTGCTTCAAGATGTCACATGTATATTTTAGATGCCTAGTAGATGGTGAAGTAAACCAATGTAGCTACCTTCTCCTCTATTTCAATTACAAATTAGACTATATACAAGTGAGAAACATGATAAAGAACAAGATTATTGTCTTATTTGTACATTTATTTTGTAGCCTTCTTAGCTGCTTCCTGTGCTTTCAGGACACGAACAACAATCTTTTGTTCCTCAATCAGGAAGGCTCTGACAATTCTGAAAAGAAAACAAATTTTATTGTTTATATTACAATCAATATAGTAACTAATAATACAGTGTAAAAAGTGTCATACAACCAATGATTTATTTGAATAAATGAATATATGGAAAACAATAGTTCTGTATTGATCTTTTTTTTCCTTCAAAATTTTAGAACAGATCAACTGGTTTGGACACAAATATTATACCAAAAACTCTAAAGGTTAATCAAAAATGTTAGTAGCATATGCAAACACACAAAGAATTTAACAATATGTGCTGTCCTCATAAAGTATGTCAGACCAAAACTGACATGATGATTGGACAAGCAAAAAACCTGTTTTCTGTCCCTCTGTCATTGTCCTGCAGCTTATTTGAAAAAAGAACCTTGACTGTTGTTATAATTTGTCCCCATGTTGGGACTCATCATTGGTGCAGTCCTTGATAAAACATTAAATTAAACCAGAAGCTCTAGGGCACCTGTAATACTTCAACAATGAATCAAAAATAATATTCGATCAGCACCAAAAGCTCAATTTTGGTTACGAACCATTGAATGAACATTCCTGCAAAATCTAGATCTCATTGGTCAAGTGGTTTGGAAGAAGATTGAAATGCTAAAAGTTTATGACCAGCATGAATGACAGATCCTATCAGTTGCCTACGTTATTTCCTGCGTATAAGGAAATACTTTCAGGCAGTACAAATTCCATACATCCAGGCAATAAGGTAGGTAACCAATTTATACCCAGTTTACAAGTGTAAAAGGCTGGGAATATGTTCTCGTCATCAGAAATATCCTATTTGGTACCAACCTCAGACTTAACCAGTTTAATGAGTTTTTATTCTGTTTTACCATTTTTTTTCAAGTTTCCATATTTTGGCGCCTCAGATCATGTTATCATAAAGTCAAGGAACAATGACGCCAAGTTCAGATTTCATCCATATCTATGTAAGTACATGTAAATGTTGGGCATCTGCAGTTTTTGAATTGAAGAAAAAATAAAAATTTAAAAAGACAGAAATATTCCTTTGTGGAAAAACATAGACTGGTACTCTAGAACCTACACTAGCAACGCACAAACCATACACCCTGTGAGGTTAGCAACTCACCCGGGGGCATGGAATTGGTACTGACAGGTAAACAACCAATAAAAAGTCTGCATTTTTTACAAGGCTGGGATAAATGTATATACACAATTATCTGAAAGAACTTCAGATAAAAAAATTTCTGCATGTCAGATCATAAGCGTTCAACTATGAACTGCCTGTATATGTTTATCACTTTCTTCAACAAAAATACTAAAAGATGTGCATTTTTTCCTTGACAGCAGACTCAACTTCAACAAAAGTACCAAGTCTGGACTTTCGGCTCATTAAAAACTCAAATAGAACATAAACATCAATAGTTTTATGCGACTGGTGGTGAAACGAAAAATTGTGAAAAAGGCTTCAAGCTCTCTAAAACAGAAATTATATATCTTATGAGGAGTCACAATCCCGAAATTGCTTACCAAAAAGTTTGCCAAGTGTTTAGAGTAAACTTACCTCTGTCTAACACATTTGTGACATCTAGATCCTCCATAGGCTCTGGTCACTGTCTTTAATCTTTTAGACATAGACTGTAGTTCTCGAGGTCTGGCTGGGGTAATCTACAATATATTTAACATACTTACAAATAAATTTGTGTTTGTTTGGGATTTAAAGCCACTTTCAGATTTATCAAGGAGTCCAGTTCTTATTAGAAAGGAATCAGGAATACAAGGTGTAAACCCTCACCTTAAAAAATTGCAATCTTTTGCATTTAAGGTTGGAGTCGAGCACTCTCTTCCTGCAGTACAGCTTGAATCTGCACCTTAGTGCTGACAGGTATACGATCAATTATAGATTAATCCCTACCTCATTCGTCATGAGTAAATAAATTGCATATATGTAAACAGAGAATAGCATGTTTAAATAGAAATAAAAAGAATATGTATTATCCACTAACCCATCATTAGGGTTCTACACAAACTTTTTAGTCTTCATTAGAAACAGTTTTAATGGAACTAAAGAAAACTAGATATCAATGAGATGGTATTCATCTGCAGGCCTGGGGACACATTAAAAAAATATATGCATGTTTCCCCTCCCGGATCTACCCTATGGATACTGACCAGGTAGGCAGGTACTTTTTTTTCAACTGGATGTCATCAATGATCTTATTTGGCCACTGAACATTTGCTTATGCTCTTTTAGAGTGCATTTACTTAATTATAAGAGAAAAAAATTTTTGACCTGGCCGCAATTTTTTCTGGCCCGGTCGAGGCGAGGGGAACCAATCATATTTTTTATTTTGGCCTGGCAGATCATGAAATCAAAGTTCAAGATCAATGGTCATAAATGATGGTATCTGACACATATAAAAGATAAAAAAAGTTATAGCCTGAAAAAGATAAGTTTTGGACGGAGGGAGGGACTAACTCAGGCGAATGAAAACTTTTTACAGTATACCCTATGGCAGTCTTTTAAGATAGAAGGTAGAAAATACTTTCCATCTTGTCATTCTTAACAACATAATCAATACGTTGATTTATTTAAAGATCATCAGACAAGAAAATTTTTCATTTTATAACGATGTTAAAGCAATCTTTTTACTTTATTCACTCATATTTACTACTTATTCCCCAATTGTGTAGTTTATGTCACAATTTACCTAATAAATAGGGGCCAGACAACATTTGAAAAAAGGTAGGAAAATCCCATATCCACAATTTATAGAGCTTTCAATACAATAGTATTCAAGACCAATACTATCAACCTACAAGCGAGATCAATCTTGAAAAATAAAATATATAAAAAAAATGGTTAAAGGAGGCAAAAATTCTGACAGTGATACTTACACCACGTAACTTTAATTTACAGTCACCACATACTGGCACAGACCCTAATTTCTTGGTGTACAGATAAACAAGTTTGCCACCTATAATTGAAACAACATATTTGATAAATTCATTTTAATTGGTAATGTTTTTATCTGGTATCTATCAATTTTAGTTTGGAACAAAAAGTATTGTGGGTACATGGTGTTCCGGTATACAAAAATAGTTCATAATTTACAACTACTGTAACATGTTACCGAGCCAAAACTGGGCTATGGTATGTAACCCCTGGGTACGAATCTGCTGTAAGTCAGATTGATCTGTAGAATCCTGTTTGAAATTTGATCCCAAACAACACTTCCCGCTTTTCAACAATTTAAAATCAACAACTTAGAAACGCTACTGTTAAATAACTCCAAGCTTGATCTTAAACAGCACCCTTGCTTCTAACCACTTTTAAATTCGACAAAATCTCTTAAATAACCCTAGTCAAATAACACCTTGCGAAATGACACACGGTCAAATAACACCTTGCTAAATGACACACAGTCAAATAACACCTTTGCCTTCTAAACACTTCAAAGTCAACAAAACCTCTTATTCGAATAACCTTGCTAAAAGACACAGTCAAATATCACTGGTACTCGAACGTCACCTAAGCACTATAGCGCATTGCACTTAAGCAATGAGAGCTATTCAGAATTACTTGTTTAGGCTGTACAGCTTCAACACTGTAATTCTAAATCAGTCGATCCTCAAAGATTGGTGGTCAAGAACAGAAGGACACAAAATACAGGGTTTCACGGCTTTTTATACCAAAATTCTATGACGTCAGCAGGTAGTGTTAAAGCGTATAACAAACAGTAATGTAATTCAAGGGGTGGTCAACATTCAGGATGGTTCTATTTAACTGGAACAGTTTATTTCTTCAATATCTATGTAATTGCAGGGGTGTGTATTACATTATCGATTTTCTAAACGTGTCGGTTCGATCAATAGATTGTAAACAGATGCGCTAAAAATATATCAAATTAAACGAATCCTATGGATGTAATTTTTAACATAAGGAGTACTTTCACTGACTAAATGGTAGTATAAGCTATTCTCCGTTACACTACTACCAGTATTCTTTATTTAAACAAAAGATTCCTGTTAGTTAATATTAAATTATTTTAATCCTACAAACACTGTTTACTATCACTGTTTTTTTATTTGAGAAACTTGTATGTTCTATTTATTACATCTAAAATTCAGAATTTGACTTACCAGGAGTCTTTGACCTGTAAAGTATAAACATTTCTTAATTTAATAAAGAGTAAACAAAAGCATTTTTGGTATTTAAATGTGTGGTTTTATTAAATGTGCAATTTCATTTTTTTCTATAGAACAATCTTTTACTTTCAATTTATTTATAACTTATTTAACATTCAAACCTAAAAAGACAGAAATCATGTTGATCAGGTTCCCTCTTTGCTAGTGACCATTAATTTGTTTGTCGTCTGGCCATATATTGTGTGCTTCATCTTAAACATTTTTTCTAGAACAATGACCAATTTAGAACAAAGAATGTTGGGTGATCCTCATACTTAATGCCAAATGAAGCAGATACTTACACCCTCCTCCTGTTACTGTTGGTGTTGTAAGACAAGCGACGTCTTAGTACAAGTCGCTGAGCCATCTACAATAAATATTTTTTCTATTGTATATTATGAACATAAGTATTCATAGTCACTATTTACACAAGATATAAACTGATCTAAACAAAAACATTTCATAATTGAATTTCTTGTGCAGTTGTGGTCAGTTGGTTAACAAATTTATGTAAATATTTAATCAATTAACGACTACATCGTTGGACTTCGTTACATAATTGCTTTTATTTTCTTAAATTATTAACCAAAATACAGTTAATATCGGTATATATTTTTTTATGTTAAGAGATGTAGCAGTATAGACAACAGTTGAATCGATCTACCCTAGTTGTCAAGCTACAAATTTTCATATAACAGAAGAAAATCATTACAATTTATATAAGAAAACAATAAATAATTCTATAACTTTATTTGGCAACAGTATTTAGGTTCAGAATATGCTGGTTTGTAGGAGGATGAAATGGATTTTTGTGATCGTTTACATTACTTCACGCACCTTGACGAGATGATTTTTAGAAAGGCGGAAACGGAAGTAGGCAACTGAAACCTGGAATGAATGCGGACCGAAATGGCTTCATTGATCGAAACATACGAGCAGCAATATTCCACATTAACAGGCGAAATAACTCATAATATTAATAATATTTCGAGCACAAGAGGTGGTAAGCAAACTACCTGTGATAAAGTTTAAATCAAAAGACTTTGATCCAAGTGCACTGTTAGTTACTAGTCCAAAGATTGTTTTCCTGGTCTTTGCAGTACATACACTACAGTACATGTACTTGGCATTAACATTTAAATATTCATTAAACCATATTTTAGAGCCGGTTGATAAATAGTCAGAGAAACCTTTGCCGTCCAATGTGTGTGTGTTTTTTTTTTTTGTTTTTTTTTTTGCATTGGACGGCAGAAGATTCTTGAACTAGTTCAGTAGTTGATGAAAGTCCCTATTTACTAATTTAGGCTTAACAAGCAATGAAACCTTAAATGCAGCACATAAATATCCAAAATCTGTAACCAAGCAAAATACGTCTTTGGTTTTATGTGTACAAGCCTCAGTAATGTATCATTTAAAGAAATAGCTTACACATCAGTTCAATACTAGCATAATTGTGTGCTGTATGGGACCCTTAACTCCAACAAGATATCAATCTATCAGAATGTGTGCAACGTCGAGCCGCTAGATATATAAAAAATGATAATAACCATTAAAGTAGTGTCACCGATATGATGAACAGCCTAGGTTGGACAATGTTGGAAGCCACTAGCTGAATGTCTTTGATACTAGAAAAACATGTCACATACTTCTGTATAAAATCTTGAACGACTTGCTACCCACTGACCCACTTGATTTATACCTAGACCCACAAAAACAAAGAAAATCAAACCCGAAAGCATAATATACATTCTAACACATATATTTTCAAAAACTCACTTTACCCAGAACAATTACAGATTGGAATTCTTTGTCAGACAAGTGTGTTACATCTAAAACTTTAATTCAGTTTAAAAGGAATTAAAATCTTTAAACCAAACACCAGCTCTGCCCAATTAACATCAGTGCACTAACCCCAACTCAAAGACAATAGTGAGTTACATTTGAGGTAACTAAACAGACAGTGGCATTTTAATTAGAAAGAAGGTCGGTTCATAGTCATTTTCGTACCATGTCCATTTTGTAACATAAAAACAACAATTGCGTACCATAATAGTTTCGTACCATATTTCAATGTAGATTTTATGTGTAATTGCAACTGAGAACCATTTTGTACCATGTGTAATGTTTGTTCAATATGACAGTTATTTTGTATCATATTGAATGATCTCAGGTACCATATGGAAATTTCTATGTAAAATTTTCTATTGGGTATTTTAATTTGAGATCATTATGGAAATATTTGTGTGTATTTTGGATATATATTTTTCTTTTTTTAGATTTGGATCCTCTTCATTTTTATATTATAATAAAAATGCAAGTTTGTTTTCCTTTTATTTGTTTATTTACAATATAAAAGGACACAGTAACAAGATAATGTTTTTAAATTAGGCAAATTATTAAAAAATCTTAATGACTATCACTTAAACACTACTGGCACTGAGTCTAGGCAACCACTGATGGAGACCTAGTTACTGACACATTTTGCTCATCAGTTGTCTGTTATAATAGTTCGTTTGCATACGAATGGCACAGAGAATAAAAAGTCTAATCCAATCGACAACTTTAATCTATATCTATGTCTGACTACATAGCTAAGAGTTGGGCGGAAGCGAGTGTGCGCATGATACAATATTGTTAACACCTGTTTTACATCAATGTCAAGTTAATACTAAAAGTAATATCTGTTACATTGTCAAAGAAGTAATTTTGCAAACTTTTTCTGTTTCTTTTGGATCATTTTCAGTTTCTGTCGGATATGATTTGTGCATCAGCAAACTACTGGAAGCTTCTAAAATTCTGGTCAATAAATTTGGGGCAATAAATAAGACAGATCCTTTTAAATAAGGAATCTATTTTCTGACTTTATTTTTAGTGATAAATTATAATTGGTTTTGATAATATGAGGACTTTTATTGTCAGTCATAAATTATTATTGGTCAGTTTAATTTGAACAGAAATTTTAAGGATTTGTCATAAAGAGTAATAATGATTATTAAAACAATCACTTGTATGTACTTGTGATTTAGTGACATTTGACTTGGACTTCCATCTACAAGGATAATTAAAAATCATTATCAAAACATTCATTTGAATAGATACTTGATTTAGTGAAACTTTGCTTGGTCCTATTTCATTTACAATGACAATTAAGAATCATTGTTTAATCTAGCAACTCTAATTTTCCTTTTATCATTCACATTGCAGTTAACATCAAAGGTCAATAAAACCTATCAATACTGCTATTTTAAAATATAAAAATAAAAAGTAACACATGTAAATCATATATGGTATGAAACAGCCAAAGTGTAAATAGCGTATGGTATGACTTGACAAAATCTTGGTAAGATATGGTAAATTTGGGTACAAAATGGACATGTTTTGAAATGGACATCATACAAAACGACTAAATACCAGAAGATCAGATGTATACAAGCCACCTTCCCCCATTAATCTGTTAGTTTTTCTAATTTACGTTAAAATACAATAAAATCAACTTTTTATTTAAAGATGCCAAATCTTTACAAAGTATCTTACAAATGTTGTGCAAAAATGTACAGCATGTAAATCACATTTGTGTGACTTTACATCAGTACAAGTTCTTTCATGTTAGCTTTGCTTCATATTTTATTAGTTTATTTATTTAGTTGATTCTACTAGTCTTGCTTAATTTTTAACTTTTTTATAGTCCTTTATATGCTATTTTTAAATTTTGTGGTGTCTCTCTGTGCTAAGCCTTTAAATTAAACTATTTAAATGTACATTGTATGTTGTAATGCATGCATTTGTATGTTGCTCATGCTTAACATGCTTTTATGAACTATGTATGCTTTTCTTTTATTTGTGCTCTGTTTTTGTGCTCATTTCTGGTTAATGAATGTGTATATAATAAATGCTTTAAAGTTTAAATTGAATGTACATGTATCTTATGCTATTGCTTTTAGTTTATTGCTTTGTATGTTTTTAAATTTGTGCTCAGCTTTCTTAAATGAATCTTTTCCAAATATACATGTTTGTAATTTTTAAAATGCATGTATTGTTGTGCCGTTTATCTTTAATGCTATCTTGCTTAATATACATGTACTTTGTATGTACCTTAATATGTATGTTAATGTTGTGCTGTCATGTTATGTTTCATGATGTATTCTGTTGTATAAAATAAGTCGGCTTCTTTTGAGCTCATGTTGTATGTTTGTTACTATGTATATTATCCAACTGTAAATAAAATTTACTTACTTCCTTACCTACTTTTGGTATGAACTGACAAAATCTTGCCAAAACAAAGATACCAGAGCTTTACAAAGTATCTTAGAAATGTTGACAAAATGGACTTGTCAGCAAGTAATTCTTGTCTTCCAAACTTTTGACGATTTTTGTGAAAAATTGACATTTTAAAAGTGATAGGGTTAATTTGATTTGGAAGGAAGATAGTGAAATCTATCCAATTAAGACTTTGCTATGGATTTTAAGGGTAAAATAATGGCAAATAAAAGAGAACCACAAAACTTAAAAGACCAATAGACTTCTGGAGAATTTTTCACCAACAAAAAAGAGAAAATACTAACATTTCCATGGATACATTATTTTTTAGATATTAATAAAAACCAGTGTAAAATTTGCAATGATTTTAATATTATATAATATTGTATATTAATTTAAGATGATCCAAATGACACCTTGAAAAGTATAATAACAATGGATGAAATATGTAAAGCTATAAGGTGTGAAAAAATAACAAAGCACACAGGATGATATGATTATAAATGATTATATAAGCATTTATTTGTATATGTGGCATATTTTTTCTGATATTTATTTAATTTTTATTATTTTTTGATTCTAGTATAGTACCATGAGAAGCATGAAAAATTACTGTACAGACCAATAACATTTCTATCTTGTATAGGAATGTTTTTTACCTCCATTCTGAATAATTGGAAAATTCTGTAGATTAATGAATCAGTTTCATTTGCAGTATGCTCAAATTTGAAAAGAAAACTAATGTAAAGAATAAGTTTAACATGTTCTTTACTGAATTGCAATTTGGTAAATTTGCTTATTTTCTATATGAACATTCTGCTTAAAGTAAGTTTTCAAATTGCATCTGAAATTCAACCAGTAACTGATTTGGAACAAACTTACTCGCACTTCACATGTCAGTGATAATAGGGTCTTAGATATGTGAATCAAGTCTTCAGACTGAACCAGTTGGTCTTACTTCGAAGATTAATTTTTACAGGTTCCTGTATTTTAGGCTATTTACTAAATTGGTTCCAATATGATGAATGTAATGTTATATTCTTATAAAAAAAGTAATATAGTTAAGTTTTCAGTAATTCTAGTTGACAAGTTTTATATGTGATGATGATGATGTACCATTATATTCTCGTTTTTTTTTAAGCGGAAAAGCATAAGTATGTTAGACAGGTGGAAAAATTGTTTGATGAAGCTAAAGAATTGGTTTGTATTTATTTTATGTCTTTCTGGTTAATATATCTTTTATTAAAAGGTTGTTATTTTATTATATGCCTAATTTTATATCCCAATTATTACCTTCTACAATAAAACCAAATAATTCAGCAGAACTTTTAACAATCATTTTACCACTACAATTCTGGCCATTGTACTTGGTCTATATAGTTTTGTGTCATAACACAATTATTACTAATAAAAACAAAATACATATGCATTTAATAAAACTTCAGTATAATAGTTTGTTCTTGTGAAAAAAAGCATATTATATAGTTAAAGTATCTTAGCTTATGGATACTATTAGTCAAATTCTCTCCTAATATATGTATGTAGGAAGTTAAAATATTTGTGTTCTTTTTGCCAGTGTCTTGGTGTGTTGTTTAACATGTAAATAATATAAGAACTCCAAACTTTTTAACTTTAAAGTATAAATGTTTCATTTTAGCTTGAGCAAATGGATCTGGAAGTAAAAGATTTAGCAACAGACAAGCAGAAGTACAAAACAAGAGTAAAAAGTTACCAGGTGGAGCTACATAAGCTGGAAACTGATGTTGTATGTGATATTTAAATAAGTTCACAACTTGAACACCTTACGTAAACGTAGAACAAGATTAAAATTTGTGATCCTTTGATATTTTGTCTTTTGAACAGACAAGATAGTATATATGCAATTTAAGGCCCATTAATTTGTTTCAATAATAATATGTTAATGTTTATATGGAAAAAAGATCAATAGAATCTTACATACGTTATGGGCAAAGACCAAGTAATCTTCCATGAAAAATAAAATTTTTTGTCATTTCGTGAGTGAAGTGCCGAAAAATGTGTGAAAGGACATTTAAAAATTCGAAGACCACACTGGGTTTCGCAAAAATGCATGTACACTTCCGTAAACCAACGACTTTCACATCAAGATATTCTATAGATTCTCCTTTTTTTATATCAGACATCCAATCAGAACACCTGAAACAAGAATGATTGGATGTAGTTTCTTAAATTATTTTGTGTCTAGTCAGCCTAAAAAATGACTTCTATAGCAATGTTAAGTACAATGTATGATGTTGTATTCAATATGTAGAAGAAATACAGAATTCATCAATATAGGGTAACACATAATCAACATATCCAATATGAGGTATTCTGCTTTGATTAATCTGTCTCATCAATGAAAAGTGAGTATCTAGATTTGCCACTGTTCAAATAAACTTTGTTTGTCAATTAAGTTAATCATTTCCTCTATACTACATGTATCTCCACCCTCACCTCTTTATACTTTATATATATATATATATAAATATATATATTAAAAATTTTAGTCAGCAAACTAGCAATTTCCATATACATGTATATATTTATGACACTTTAACTGCATATTTACTGACAGAGAAGAGCAAAGCTTGGTATAGACAGCAGCAGAGATGAGTTATTGGGAGATGACACACATGATTCAGAGGATCAGGTGAGTTATTGTAAGATGACACACATGATTCAGAGGATCAGGTGAGTTATTGGGAGATGACACACACCTGATTCAGAGGATCAGGTAATTTATTGTAAGATGACACACACGATTCAGAGGATCAGGTGAGTTATTAGGAGATGACACATGATTCAGAGGATCAGGTGAGTTAATGGGAGATGACACACATGATTCAGAGGATCAGGTGAGTTATTAGGAGATGACACATGATTCAGAGGATCATGTTAGTTATTAGGAGATGACACATGATTCAGAGGATCATGTTAGTTATTAGGAGATAAACATGATTCAGAGGATCATGTTAGTTATTAGGAGATGACACATGATTCAGAGGATCATGTTAGTTATTGGGAGATGACACATGATTCAGAGGATCATGTTAGTTATTAGGAGATGACACATGATTCAGAGGATCATGTTAGTTATTGGGAGATGACACACACGATTCAGAAGATCAGGTGAGTTATTAGGAGATGACACATGATTCAGAGGATCATGTTAGTTATTAGGAGATGACACATGATTCAGAGGATCATGTTAGTTATTAGGAGATGACACACACCTGATTCAGAGGATCAGGTGAGTTATTGGGAGATGACACACACAATTCAGAGGATCAGGTGAGTTATTGTAAGATGACACAAACGATTCAGAGGATCAGGTGAGTTATTGTGAGATGACACATGATTCAGAGGATCATGTTAGTTATTATGAGATGACACACACCTGATTCAGAGGATCAGGTGAGTTATTGGGAGATGACACACATTCAGAGGATGAGGTGAGTTATTGTGAGATGACACACACTATTCAGAGGATCAGGTGAGTTATTGGAAGATGACACACATTCAGGGGATCAGGTGAGTTATTGGGAGATGACACACACGATTCAGAGGATCAGGTGAATTATTGGGAGATGACACACATGATTCAGAGTCAAGTTTTATTCTTTACGCTTTAAGATACATGTTATCCTAATTTGTACATGCACCATTTATATTTTAATTATCTGTTTATAAATACAAATGTACCTTAATTCCACATATGATTTGTATATAAAGTTTTGTGATATGTCATTGTCTATTCAATAACAAAATTTAAGCAAAATTCCAGTTGTTGACAATGAGGAATTCTTTTCCAACCACTGTTTTTTATGTACATATGTATAAAGAAAAATGTAAACTTTTACAGAGAAGGCGATTATTGGATAATACAGAAATGTTAGACAGATCAACAAGGAGAATAGAGCATGGTTACAAAGTCACATTAGAAACAGGTAAATACATGTATTAGTTTATCTATTAGTATTGAGTACATTCCACATCTAAATCAACTGTTTTCATTGGAAAATATGCTTAGACTAATTTGTAACAGTACTGGCTTTATCTTAGCAATGGAAGAATTTTCCTAGTAACAGGCACTATACCAGTTCTCTAGTAACAGGCACTATACCAGTTCTCTAGTAACAGGCACTATACCAGTTCTCTAGTAACAGGCACTATACCAGTTCTCTAGGAACAGGCACTATAACAGTTCTCTAAGATTTTCCTGTAACAGGCACTATACCAGTTCTCTAGTAACAGGCACTATACCAGTTCTCTAGTAACAGGCACTATACCAGTTCTCTAAGATTTTCCTAGTAACAGGCACTATACCAGTTCTCTAGTAACAGGCACTATACCAGTTCTCTAGTATCAGGCACTATACCAGTTCTCTAGTAACAGGCACTATACCAGTTCTCTAGTAACAGGCACTATACCATTTCTCTAGTAACAGGCACTATACCAGTTCTCTAGTAACAGGCACTATACCAGTTCTCTAGTAACAGGCACTATACCAGTTCTCTAAGATTTCCATTGGTACTATTGGGAGTACTATACTAAAGATTTATATTTTTGAGTTTTCTGTTGTCTGACACCACTAAATAAAAACAACAGTTTGCTATTAAAAAGTTCAATATGAATTACAAAGTTATAAATATCCAATAGGATATGGTTAATAGAAATATGTAGGTACACAGATATCCTTATATGGTTGTGAAAAAACCAGCAGCTATATCCTTTAGTGTATTGAACTAGTAATTAGAAACAGGTAGATCTATCCTTTTAGTATTTAGCAGGTAGAAACAGGTAGATATATCCTTAAGTATTTGGTAAGTAGAAACAGGTATATTTATCCTTAAGTATTTGGTAAGTTGAAACAGGTAGATATATATATATATGCTTTAGTATTTAGTGAGTAGGAACAAAAAATTTTTACAGTGACCTTCATTTAATCAGAATCGTGACACAAATTTGAGTCATATTATCAGACTTTTATATACATGTAAATACAGAGCAGATTCTCATATTGAAGGACTATGGTATCATGAATTTTTCAAATCGGTGTCCAATTCTTACACATGTACAGGTATTCTAAAATAGAGTTCAGAAGATGTTTGTAAATTGTATAAACGACTTTTACAGTTGTTTTAGGATATGCAATATTGTAATAGCATGACAACACTACCCATGCCCAGTGTCATGCTTTTTTCTTCATTTTGTTAAAAACAAAAGAAAAATTATTAAAATTTTAACCATTTTCATTAACTAGATAATGTTGATTAGTCACATAAAAAAAAAAATCATTTTAACTATAAAATTTAAAATGTTTAGTATTGACTTATTGGTAAGTTTACATGTACTGAATTGACTGATTAGTTTTTTTTAAAGCAAAGTGAACTCTCAAGAGCTTCATGGGACATTTTTAAAAATGTGAAATGAATAAAATCTACTGGATATATTACAGAAATCTTAATTCCATGTAAGAGTCCTGTACAAAACTATGTTATTAGCGAGCATCGCAGATGCGAGCTATACGGTTACATGCATATGTGTAAATAAGGTCACTTGATCCATATCAACAAACCCTTTTCGGATGGTAGCTGAGCTGTCAGAAGAAAATATTGTGGTAGAGCACAAAAAAAAATTAATGTAAAAGTAGACATAAATAAATTTTACATCGATAAAATTAAAGTGTTTATTTTTGAAATAACTACAAAAATGTCCGTCAATTTTTTTTTGCAATCTCAAAAACGCTTTATTAATTTTTTTACATTTTTTGTGACGTCACAAACACATTAAAGCCGTCATGTCACAAAAGAAATGCAGATGCACTCTTAGGGTGCTCTGAAGTAACGTCATGAACCATTAAATATGTGATGTTCGCATTTAGGCTGTGCCTTTATTCATATTATAGAATGGCAATATTAATCAAGAATCCCACAAAAGATATCTCAACAAGAAGAATGAAAATATGTAAATGTTATTTTTGGTGGAAGAATAGCATCAGTACTGTAAGCATTTTTCAGAAAGAGACTCTACAGATGGGAACAGACTATTTTGAGATGACACAAGCTTTAGGATTTGTAGAATTTTACTGCATCATTTACAATTTCTTTTCGGAAGGTTGCCAATTTTACAGACAAATGAGATATTTATTCATGATATGTCTGTTTTCCCTGGAAAATTGCTTTGTGTTAAATTTGGCATGTTTGTTTGTTTGAATTACCTTTTACATTTGTGTATTGCAGAACAAATTGGTGCCCAAGTCATAGAAGATCTTGCTAATCAGAGGGAGACCATTCAAAGATCAAGAAATAGGGTATATGTAGTCAAAAATCTGCTAACACAAAAGAGAATATGTTCATGTTTTGATACTTAATATGGCAAACTAGTCTTGTTGACTTGTGTCTTTTCATTCGGAATGGAATTGTTTTAAGTGATATGCATTTCACTTTGTCCTGTTAAGTTCATCTTTTTAGCTTGGCATGCATCCAGGTTTTTTTTTTAAATAGATACTTTTGTGTATTGTGCAAACTATCCTGATCTGATATTGAAACACAAACAAACGTTTCTTCTCAGAATATTGTGAGCCAAAAAAATAAACATAGTATGGATTATCTTCGTGAGATTTCCTACTAGTTCATCTGAAATCCGTACCTCTAACCGAGATGGTTGGTTACTAAATAAGTCTTTACATTTTTTTATTCATCTTATTTTTGAAGCTTAAATTAATCTGTAGTTGAATGAAGAGTAACAGAGCATTTTGGGAAATATAGACATGCAAGATATTGTTTTCTTGTAACAAAATGTATGCATACATATATGTCATAAAATCTATTGGTCATGTGACACTACAATAATGTATGATAATCAGAGTAATTTGGTCACAAATGATATTTCTGTGAGAAACGTTTTCATATTTAGGGGTTTAAACTTGTATTTTTCAGTTGGGAGAAATGAATTCCAATTTAGGTAAAAGTTCCAGACTTCTCTCAGGAATGATGAAAAGGTATGTTGTGTAGTAAAATGTTACACATCTTATAACATATAAATGATTTGAAGCAATTTTTGATTGTTTTTTTTTAAATTTTATTGAGAATGTAAGTCTGGATACTCTTCATCTAGATTTCTTACTTCTGTAATGATATTCATATACATAAACTCTCATTATCTTAGTTTGAAGATCAGCAAAAAATATTGAGATATTTAGTTGGACTAAGAAGGACTTAAAAAATAGAAGACAACTCGGCATTGCAGAACAGTATTACTTTATTATACACAATGTTGCAACAGTGGGAGATTTAGCACACTATAACTTGATGTTAAATAAGCAGTATGTAACCAAATCTTAAACCTCTTAGTAATAATAAAAAACAACTGAGCTGAGCATATACAAATATATATCACAGACCTATGTCAAGCACTGTAGTCAATTTCACAAAGAGTCATAAGTGTAAAATCCCTTGCAAGTGTTGGAAGATCAAAGGAAATTGCATTGTGACATCAACACTTACTTCTTTTTGTAAAAATCACTCTTGATTCCTACAACCATTGCAAAATGTAATATTAACTTTATATCTTACAGAATCATACAGAATAGACTGTTATTACTTGGTATTGGTGTTCTAATACTGATCGTTATAGTGGTAGCAATATATTTTATGGTGAAAAAGAATTCATGACAGGAACCTTTCCTAATATTGGAAAACAGATATTTTTCCTGGTTTGGTAGTGTCAGAGTTGGCATAAATCCAACGTGTTATTTGTGAAAAAAATGCAATAGAAAACTTAGAAGATTTATTTGTTATTTTGTCCTCATTATTGTGCCCATTATTATTCTTTGTTTCCATGTTATATACAAGATCTACAACTGCATATATTTCAGTGGTGATGATAATGATGATAATATAATTAATCAAAAGATATGTTTGATGTATCACAATATGTATGTTAGGTCACAAAAGAATGTTTCAGTATTAACGTGTATTGAATCAGATCCATCCATAAACACTGCTTATGTAAAAAAGTGTATTCCTTTCAAAAAAGTTTGACTTAGTGTATCATAGGATCCTTTTAAATTGTATGTATATTAACAACCTATAGAACATGACTGCCATTTCTGCTGGCATATTACATTTATATCTTCTTATAAACTACCTACATTGATATACAACCAATTCTCATCATCTTTACATTTACATCAAGAGGCCTTGGTGGCAGAGTGGTTAAGGTAGTTGTTTACTTTTGATCACATGGTCTGTCAACACCATGATTTTTTATAGTGTTATAAAATTTTGGCCAGAACCTTGAACCATTATATCACACAGATCACTGTGTATAGGTTATTTGGCTTTTGTTCCTATAAATTAATTATGGGTTATCAAAACTTTTATTTGAAATGTAGACTTAATAGGACCTAATTTGTGTTGTACATTTTCATAGCAGGAAGTAGAAAAGGAGGTAAACAGCATTGTTGTAGTTGTTATCATCTGTAAGGACAAAATAATTAGTATGGTATCATTGGGCAGCAAGACATTTGTAGTTATGTGGACCTAAATAAAAATGTCCTGTGGGTTTATTTAGAATATCACCTGACATTGTTTGCATAGCATGCACTACATGATAGTAAAAGGCACATTTTTATGTAAAAAAAATCACTGTAGTGGTATACATTTACGTGCTAATGTAGATTTTCGTTTTTAATTAAAACGTGTTCATAAGAGCTAAAATTTTGATTTCACCAGTTAGGTAAATATTTTCTAATTAACAGGTAAAAATTCCATGATTAGTAAGCTTTCAGCAAGATGCAACAGATTTTTTTTATCTTGTAATGCTTTCAAGATACAATGTATGTATAAGGAAACAATTAGATATTTGTTCAGTTGAAATAGGTCTTGTTATTATTGTACTCTTATTATGTTAAAACAATTTCTACAACTTCATTTGGTTAGTCTTTTATCTCAAAACATTCTTTGTGGTGTTCAAAAAGCAACTTTATGATAAGTTAATAATTAGACAGTGACCACCTTCTGAAATGTGTATTTAAATGTATTTATTATTAAAACTTTATTTTGTGACAATTTTAATGTTATGTGATATTTATTTTACATTTTAAATTTTTATTGTTGTCATGCTATATTTCAGAACGTTAATATTGTAATAAAATATAGAAAATCAAAATGTTGTTTGATTGAAGTAAGATTCAATTTAAACACTGACATCACCCAATATCTGATGGAATGTGCCATGTAAAATTAGGTAAAATCAGATGTTTTTCATGTTGTTCAAGCATATTCTCAGAGTGTTGAGCATATCATTTCATTATCTAAACTGTCTCAAGAGGTCACTGATGTTATTGTAGCATAGGAACAATATCTTGTATGAACTGTTTTGCTTAGTGTGCTGTAAAGGTCAAGTGATTTAGCTTTCAGTTTAAATGCTTGAAATGCAAAGTAATGGTAGTTTTTATAGCCCCGCTCGACAGAGTCTGGGCAATATAGTGGTCCTCATGTCCGTCCTTCCGTGCATCTGTTCGTCCCGCCACATTTGGTTTCCGGATGATAATTCAAAAAGTACATCCGATTTGAATGAAACTTTGGGATATTGTTATATATCAGGTTGGTAAGAAGCCTATTGATTTTGGGGGAAATCCGTCAAATTTCAAGGTCACAGTCCACGAAAAACGTTGGAAATTTTAACAAAAAAGTTGTTTTCGGACAATAACTCAAAAAGTTTGAATCTGATTTGAATGAAACTTTGAGATATTGTCATATATCAGGTTGGTAAGAAGCCTATTGATTTTGGGGGAAATACGTCAAATTTCTAGGTCACAGTCCACGAAAAACGTTACAAATTTTTACAAAAAAGTTGTTTCCGGACAGTAACTCAAAAAGTTTGCATTCAATTTGAATGAAACTTTGGGATATTGTTATATATCAGGTTTGTTCAAAGCCTTTTGATTTTGGGGGAAATGGGTTAAATTTCAAGGTCACAGTCCACGAAAAACGTTAGAAATTTTTTTTACTTTGTCTAGTTTTTTAAGTTTGTGACTTTAGTTTAAATGGTAATTTAATGTACCTGAAATTGTTTATGAAAGCTTTGAATATTTTACGTCACCATATCGGAAGGGTTATGTAACAATTTGCTAAGGTTGCCGCTGCAGGATTTCATTCAACTCTGGATCCTGTGGGAATATGTTAAATGCACTGTTCACTGCAAAACTAATTGAAACCAATTTGAATGTGAAGTGGATGCTCTTCTACTTTTTTTGGATCAGAAATTCGAGTTGGCAGCCACCATAGGACTTAATTTGAAATTGAAACCTATGGGAAAAATGGTTAGCAAGAAAATGTGTCTCAGCACCACTGATGTCCCACTTGGAAAATATTGGTAAATGCAACTTTTATTCTTAGTTCACTCAAGCATGAAATATTTAGCCCAGCCCTTTAGTATTTAACCAGTGAAAGATAGTTTTTTATTTTGTTTCTATCTAAAATCCATAATTGTTGCCTCATTGAACAGCAAAATTCATTGGATGGTTATCTGATTAGGTGATATTGTCTTCTTAACCTACAAGCCGAGTAAATTGTTACTTTGCAGGATTAAAGTGCAAGACGTCCTTTGCATAAGTTCTACATATCATGCTGATTCAGGCAGTGCCACCATGATTCATTATTTTTGTCGTTATAATTTCAGTATCTTATACCTTAATGTTATTTTGTAGGAATAATACATGGTTGTCCTCTGGGCAGTGATCCCTTGTTATACCACCATGATTTAAACCAAGCGAAATTGTGACAGTATTAAAGGGTATAAAGAAGAGATCTTATATGAAAATTACATGCATGGTGAAATTTGGACTTGAGAAATCACTTTCAGTATGTGATGGACCACCATTATATAGATTAAGTATAGTGGGAGCACAGTATGTGAGCATACACTAAACAGTTTGCATTCATAACTTGGGAAATAAATTAATGATAAAAACTTGAAATGTGCATTTAACTCAATGTTGCTTTTTTTTAATTGGAAGTATTGTGATGAAAGTGTTAAAACCATCAACAAGTTTTATTGTCAATAAATTGGCAATGTTTATATGAGTAATAAGAGATGAGGTATGAGAAATGTTTGTTTACTTATTTACAAGTTTTATATACACAAATTAATTGTCGGTGCTAATTAAGCCTCCATCACATGCTGTCTGACTTTTGGTTTGTTTGGATTATTTTCGAGTAACCAGTCGGCCAACCAAATCTGGAAGTAAAGTCATTATAATTAACACAATATTTAATTACAACGTATTGAAAATTTACCTGTATATAATACATACACTTGGGTAAAACAGAAAATAAAATCAATTCACCAAAAACATGATTTGAAAGTAGTAGTAAGCAGTAATTACTATAAATAAGAAAAACAGAATTTACAGAATTTCGTCTGACCAAGGGCATTAGGTTGTCGGTGTAGGACGTAAAACACTCCCCCAATCAATCAATTTACAGAATTATCAAGTTCTTTATCTTGCACACTTACAAACTTTGCTGACAAAATTGTAACTTACCACAAGATCACTGGGTTTCAGTTTACACAGTTCTGTCAGTAATATTGGTAACTTACCACGGGATCAATGGGTTTCAGTTTACACAGTTCTGTCAGACCTGTCAGTAATGTTGGTAACTTACTACAGGATCAATGGGTTTCAGTTTACACAGTTCTGTCAGACCTGTCAGTAATATTGGTAACTTACTACGGGATCAATGGGTTTCAGTTTACAAAGTTCTGTCAGACTTTTCAGTAATGTTGGTAACTTACCACGGGATCAATGGGTTTCAGTTTACAAAGTTCTGTCAGACCTTTCAGTAATATTGGTAACTTACCACAGGATCAATGGGTTTCAGTTTACACAGTTCTGTCAGACCTGTCAGTAATATTGGTAACTTACTACAGAATCAATGGGTTTCAGTTTACACAGTTCTGTCAGACCTGTCATTAATATTGGTAACTTACTACGGGATCAATGGGTTTCAGTTTACACAGTTCTGTCAGACCTGTCAGTAATGTTGGTAACTTACCACAGGATCAATGGGTTTCAGTTTACACAGTTCTGTCAGACCTGTCAGTAATATTGGTAACTTACTACGGGATCAATGGGTTTCAGTTTACACAGTTCTGTCAGTAATATTGGTAACTTACTACGGGATCAATGGATTTCAGTTTACACAGTTCTGTCAGACCTGTCAGTAATATTGGTAACTTACTACGGGATCAATGGGTTTCAGTTTACACAGTTCTGTCAGTAATATTGGTAACTTACTACGGGATCAATGGGTTTCAGTTTACACAGTTCTGTCAGACCTGTCAGTAATATTGGTAACTTACTACGGGATCAATGGGTTTCAGTTTACACAGTTCTGTCAGACCTGTCAGTAATATTGGTAACTTACTACGGGATCAATGGGTTTCAGTTTACACAGTTCTGTCAGACCTGTCAGTAATGTTGGTAACTTACCACAGGATCAATGGGTTTCAGTTTACACAGTTCTGTCAGACTTGTCAGTAATATTGGTAACTTACTACGGGATCAATGGGTTTCAGTTTACACAGTTCTGTCAGACCTGTCAGTAATATTGGTAACTTACTACGGGATCAATGGGTTTCAGTTTACACAGTTCTGTCAGACCTGTCAGTAATATTGGTAACTTACTACGGGATCAATGGGTTTCAGTTTACACAGTTCTGTCAGACCTGTCAGTAATATTGGTAACTTACTACGGGATCAATGGGTTTCAGTTTACACAGTTCTGTCAGACCTGTCAGAAATGTTGGTAACTTACTACGGGATCAATGGGTTTCAGTTTACAAAGTTCTGTCAGACCTGTCAGTAATATTGGTAACTTACTACGGGATCAATGGGTTTCAGTTTACACAGTTCTGTCAGACCTGTCAGTAATATTGGTAACTTACTACGGGATCAATGGGTTTCAGTTTACACAGTTCTGTCAGACCTGTCAGAAATGTTGGTAACTTACTACGGGATCAATGGGTTTCAGTTTACAAAGTTCTGTCAGACCTGTCAGTAATATTGGTAACTTACTACGGGATCAATGGGTTTCAGTTTACACAGTTCTGCCAGACCTTTCAGTAATATTGGTAACTTACCACAGGATCAATGGGTTTCTGTTTACACAGTTCTGCCAGACCTTTCAGTAATATTGGTAATTTACCACAGGATCAATGGGTTTCAGTTTACACAGTTCTGTCAGACCTGTCAGTAATATTGGTAACTTACTACGGGATCAATGGGTTTCAGTTTACACAGTTCTGTCAGACCTGTCAGAAATGTTGGTAACTTACTACGGGATCAATGGGTTTCAGTTTACAAAGTTCTGTCAGACCTGTCAGTAATATTGGTAACTTACTACGGGATCAATGGGTTTCAGTTTACACAGTTCTGTCAGACCTGTCAGTAATGTTGGTAACTTACTACGGAATCAATGGGTTTCTGTTTACACAGTTCTGCCAGACCTTTCAGTAATATTGGTAACTTACCACAGGATCAATGGGTTTCTGTTTACACAGTTCTGTCAGACCTTTCAGTAATGTTGGATTTACAGCTTTTGCTAAGTAATCTTTTGCTGCTTGTCCAGTTTGTACTGGTTCTATTATACCTGTAAATAAAACAGGACATTTGATTGTAAAATATGACATTTGTTCAAACTTATAACCCCAACATGTATTTTAAAAACTGGTTCTGTGATTTTGTTCCATACCAGTAACTACAGGTATTAATATTTGATGTTTGTACATGCTTGATACAACGAAATGTACTCATTTAGTTCAAATTTATATACCTTTTGAACTGTCAACTACACATTAAACATTTAAATGTCTGAGCCATGTGTTAATACTATGAAAGAATCTTCAGCATTTTATCTAACTGGATGAATAAATCTAACTATAACAAACTTTATATGTAAAGTTGTTCAAGGAGAACCTTATAAAACACCATTACATTACCAGTATGTACAGGTACACATGTACTTACTATCAGCAAAAAAGAATCTGATCTCTCTCTCAGCAGCTGAGAATGTTTCACTTCCATGTAAAGCATTTTTCTGGTCATCTGTTCCATACACTGCTCTCAGGCTAAAAAGGAACATAAATTTAATCAGTTATATTTTAAAAAGACATCAAGTAACATGCCCATCATACAGGTGAGAAAACAAGAATTCAAGAAATATTAATTGAACAAACTTTCCCATTCACTTAGGAAATATTAACTTATAGAATGAATTTAATAGATTACTGTGTAATAAAAAGGAATCAATACAAGTTATAATTCAGTGCACTGTTATCATTTCAGTGGCATTAACACGTCATTATTTGTTTCATTTTTACTCCTTTTTTAACTTAAGAAAAATACTGCTTTAATCATTTGTTTACATTTAACTACACAAGAAAACAACGACAGTTAATATACAAACCAGTCAGGATGTGTTTGTTTTGCCTTTATTGAATTTGTTGGACCAATTAATTCCTTCCAATAAGAAATAGCCTGGTCACGTGCCAAAACTAGAGCTATCATTGGACCACTACTCATATAAGCTACCAAGCTGGTAAATGCAAATTTTCCAAAGTGTTCTGCATAAAAATCACTTGCTTGCTCTGGGGTTAAATGCACTCTTCTTTTCTTTTAATAAAAGAGAAAAAAATCTATGTAGTTTTGCCACTATTGTTTACAAACTCAGACTTACCTAAAATCTTGCATGCAGACATATATTGATTAAATAAACTAAGATATACTCAATAAATATAATGCTTACTCTTTGCTTCTGGAATTTATATTTTAGTTCCATCACTGTAACATTAACTTTCATTAGGTTTGACATTATCCTACACAAAAGTTTTCATTGTTTAATGCCTTTATGACTTTATTTTAAAAAAAATAAGATCTGTTCTTTATTTATTATAAATAAAAAAGAAAACATTTCTTGAATGCCTGTGTCAAAGTAACAGGCATCAAGAAAGTGTATTAAAGCACTGGGACTCTTTGTTTACATTTAAATGATATAGTATCTAGTGTATATATTAATTAACCCACATTGTCCCAAATATTTATTTGTGAAAAACAATTGCTTTTATCTTTAAATGTATTGTTTTTAAAAGTATTTAAATCTAGACATGTTGTTCACCATGACCTGGTTTTAAGCCAACAATGATTTGTCTTGTGATAAATCATCAGTGGATATGCATGCAGGTGGAAAAAAATCAATATGATAATCCTAAACTAAGAAAAGAGTTTAATATGTAACTAGTTTATATAGTATAGAGCATTAAACAGTGATGAGACAGGTAAACTTAGAGTTAGACAACAAAAGAAATCGAAAAGTCATTGACATACTCCAAATTGATTGAGGATGAGGTTTTAATTAAGATAAATTGTGTCTTTTAGGTAAACTTTTTACGATATTTAAGAACTTAACGTTTTAAAAAATTTTCATTATAGAATAAAACTTGGGAAAATGTAATATGAAGACAACAATTAGTCAAAGGACAGTTAAAATAAATATGTTTTTAATAAATAATAACAAAAAGTGGAAAATACATTACATCAGTCTGCGAAATTAGCACAAGTCCGCTGGCCCCTGGCCAGTAAAAATCCTTTCGGGCAAGTGAAATTTTGATAAAATTTATATTGAATATATAGGAGAAAATCCAAAAGTTCAGGATTCGGGCAAGTGAGTTGCAAATCCTAATTTCAAGCACTGTTACATCCGCGAAAATCACTTCATGTGCGATAACTATAGCTTCTCAACTGTGTGTAGGACTTTAATAAACTAATTTCTTTTTTATCATTTCACATTTTCTGTAAGTTTATAACACTAACAACACGGCCAACAGAACATCTTGAATTAAAATTATGAAAAATGATTTCACTTCATGGTTTTTACTATAGACTAGTTTTCATTGATAAGTTATGTAGGGTTCTTTATATAATAAAGTGTCAGTAATGGCTTATGCAAAGTCTACAGTACCATGATACAGTACTCAGAAGGGGACAGGGTGTTACAGACAGAAGTTATTAATACAACTGTTTATTTATTTTACCTGTAAAACAGTGAACCCTGATCTTAAAATAATATCTTCTATTTCTTCAGCCTTGTTAATCGCATCTGGTTTTATAATTGCGAGCGTCCGTTCCACATAAATATGAGGAGCTTCCATTGTAACGTTCTCACTTTCGCCTGTCATTTTGTCTGTACAAATTATGGCGTCTTGTTGCTAAGAAATATTAAAACCTCGTTATTTCGCGTTTTGGTACCCAGTGCGAGACTTTAATAAACCGACTGGTTCTTGGTCGTTGAATGTCAGTCATATATGTAAATATGTTATTAAACAGAAACAAGAAGAACCAGTCGGTGTTATGGATTGTCAAAGTTAAAATATATTTCGAATTTGTATAGCATTATGGTCAAACACCAGAAGTTTTCTCCATAGTTTTTTAAGTCTGCAACACAACAAAGAAAAAATGACAAATGTAAACACAGCGTTTTGTTTTGATTTTAATTGTTTTTTGTATATAGTTTACAAGATAAAACATTATCAATAACATGTCAAATCTTGCACATGCCAAATGCAGTACCGCTATATATGTACACCATGTACTAGGCTCAAGCTGCAAGATGCTTTTAACAAAACTAACATCTGGTCCCCTATACATTGAATCTTAAAAAGATGCATTCTTTTGAAATTTGTTTTTTATCATTTATTTATGTATAGTAAGTTTCGAAGGGGCAATATAGCGGTTTTTTGGCTGACAAATAAAAACTGCTTACCGCGTTTGGTCCAGCTTATGCTCCTTTTGTAGATTACAGAATGTGTAAACTGACAACAACAATTATATCCAAGTGATAGTTGGCGGTTTGAAATGCGGCAGATTTTTTCACTTTGATAGAGCACTATTCTACAGTAAAGTTTGACCTAAATTACCACGGAAACTGTTTGGAAGAGTCAATTGTTATCTATTCGAAATCCTTCGGGTCATGTCGTCTGCAGTTAAGGCGGGAAAAGTCTCGCGGTTTGTCCGAATACCATTGAACGTTACGAAAGCAGACGATCTTTTTGAAAACAACGCTAGGTCCCTTTTGAAACTCAAATGGTTGACTTCCTATGTAAAATTCCCATAGCAAATGTCAAGGACGATTTCAGATATTTAAACAACTAAGGCATAATATAAAATATGGACGTGCTATCGTGTAGATTTTTTCAAAGTGGATTTTAGTACTATAAAGGTACAGTATGGAATAATAAAAAAATGCAAGCAAAACGCTGAGCGCATGGGGGTGTAACATTTAGTATAGTTAAAATTATGTGTTGGCTCAAAAGAATCTATAAAAAAAAGTCTAGACTATAAGTAGAGGTCAGTGTGTCTGAATTGAAGTATTTTTATGTGTGATCAGGGCTCGCGTTGGAGGGCGACTCGGGCGAAGAAGTGGCCTTATCGTGGTCCCACTTCGCCGTCGATCATCTTCAAAAGCGAAGTGAAGTCACCCTTTCATTTTGTAGAATCGCCTAATGTCGCCTTTCAAATTTTATTCCCATTTTGGTAAGAAATCTTCATATTTTTGATACCGCGTCATGTTTATTATGTTTACCCGCCAAAGTTGAACTGGTACCCTTTTAACTTTTATTTGGTATATAAAGCGTAGGTTTACAATATAACCGAAAATCAGTTCAGAGCACAAGAATTTGTGAAAATTTCCGGAGCCGATATGAATTTGGTGCCGGAGATTGCAAATATACTATTAGTGGTGAAATGAGTTTTGCAATGATAGACACGTAGTAAAAATAGTATTTTGGCAGTTACTTAAAACAAATTTAAGTTAAATATGTTTAAATACTTTTTAATAGTGAATTTTACAATTTTAAATAATATATTATGTGTCACAATGATGTAATTTTCTTCTTCTAGTTCTAATAGTACTTCATTATAAATCAATCAAATTGTGTATCAATGACAAAGAAACATTTATTTTAATGAACAGTTTTGTGACAGTTGATTCTATTTTTATTGTTATGTTTAATACATGTATTTTTGAAAATGTGTGAAATAAGTATACTGAATAGTTAATCAAATCTTACTTTATCCTCAATAAATTAAACTGCTAAAAATGCAAATGCCAACACTAATTTAAAAAAAAAAACCAAGTAAACAGGACGCTTTCGCGACATATACTGCAACTTCTCCCTGTTTTCCACCCACTTCTCCCTGTTCTATCCTCACTTCTCCCTGTCAGCCACCCAAAAGAGAAGTGACTTCTCCCTATAATTTTGACCCAGCGTGAGCCCTGGTGATAATAGTCAGGATAGTACAAACTTTGGTAATTCCATTTTAGATGATTTTCAGATATAAAACATGGTTGAATACCCATAAAAAAAATCTCTTTTTTTTAAACTATTTTTCACACGCTCTGCATATTCTTAAGCCTCATACACCGGTGGTGAAGCTTTGGCTTTTTTGGATAGTAATACACATTACTTGAAATAAAGGTATATTTTCAATAACTCTGTGGGGTCTAGCGCCTCAAATGCAGATGGCGAAGTGTTGGCTTTCTTGGATAGTACTACAATCATTTCTTGAAATAAAAGGTATATTTTTCTCTGTATGCACGGGTTGTCAAGCCTCAAATGCAGGCAGCAAAACCTTGGCTTTCTTGGATAGTAATACACATTACTTGAAATAAAAGGTATATTTTCTCTGTATGCACAGGTTGTCAATCAAAATACACTGATTTTCACATGGTCTATGCAACACATCCATTTGGTTTATTTGCAATCGACATCAGGATATCCCCTTACCAAGTCGTGAATGAAAGCAAGCTTTTGATTGGCTACATCAAGATATGATGTAACCAATCAAAACTGTGACTTCTAGCCCGGGAATGTTATAGCTAGCCGTTTGTCAGGGTTTCGTGGACACAGAAACCCTGACTTGTGAGGATGAGTGAGTCAGCCATTTTTGTTTCTAAAGGGATCGAATGTTTTTTACAAAGGTTCATCTGCTTTCATAACATACAATGGTATAGGGACAAACCATGTGACTTTTCTGACCTCAACATACTTACTGCAGATGACATTACCTGAAGGATTTCCAATAGACAACAATGGAATGTTCCTAACGTACACTTGTCAAATTTACTGTGGAAAATCACCCAATCAAAATGAAAAAAACCGCCTCATTTCAAAACACTGAATATCTTAGGAAATAACTGTTGAATTCAAAAAGTACCTTTCTTGATCTACAAAAGAAGCATAAGCTGCACCATACCCAGTAAGCAGGCCAGTTTTCGTTTTTCCAGCAAAAAACTCACTAAAACACTTTGATGTGTAGTATTGTTATATTTATTCATCATTTTCAGCTTATATATTTATCAAAGCCATTAATTAAAATATATATTTTTTTAACTTTGATCTTCAAACCAATTTAAAAGTGATTCAATCAGTTAAGATTTTTCATTTACGATTTTGTAATTTATACTTTTTTCACATGTAATTAAACATAACCCAGATTGTTAACAAATGGTGCATAATAATTTAAAATACACAAAATTTTTGCATTTTTTTAGAAGGAGCAAATTGAAATCAACAATTATTTTACACATTTAACCTGCTGTTTGAAATGCATGTTTTTTCTTTCATTTTTAAAATGAGATTTTCTATACCGGTAGTAAATTTTGACCTTGTTTTGAACAGAAGTGCAACATGGAAGCAAAAATTTTGTCTGTTTAAACATTTTAGGCAATTTTGTTTGTGGTTGACATAGGAAAAGTCTTGTGGTGTGTCAAAATACCATTAATCACGAAAGTAGTAGAACTTGAGTAAACAGGGTAAGATCCCTGTAGAGAAAAAAGGCTGACTCAAAATGTAAACTTCCAGTAGCAAAGTTATATGGAAAATTTTTATCTATATCAGTCAACTGATACAATATGAAATAATTTTTAAAAGGCAAGCAAAAACAGCACTTCAGCTTGATGTAACTGTATAGTAGTTTCTGCTGTCTATCCAGGTTTTGTTTACCAGTAGTGTATATTGATCTTTTATATGGTGTTGATTGATGTAGTGAGTGCAGTTCTGTATACATATATAGTTATTCAAGTGGTGAGCACAGAAAATGCCAAGTATCAATTAAAGAAATAACCTAATTGTTACTTTTTTTTTCTTTTGATTAGACATCTACTAGTATATACCTGACAGGTTTGTTTCTGCATTTTTTACATGATGTATCCACCAGAAACTTCAATGATGAATGTGATCTGATTTATTTGTTTATTTGATTAAAACTTAAGATTTCTCTCTTAAGTAAACTAGTATTATATTTATTGCAGGATAATAATGATAATAATAATAATAATAATATTCTTTATTTTAACAGGGTAACACAGTTAGTCTACAAACTAATTAAAATTAAACCTTTCACTTGCTCCCCTTCTGATGTTTGGATTGCCCCGAAAATAAAAAATAAAGACCAAGTAAAAGATTTAATTAGATTGAGATAAACACAGACTATTCTTATATGACATTCTCAGATATACAATATTTGGAATGATGTTAACTGTTACAAATTGTCAGTTTGTTTGTTTGTTTCAGTTGATTGGGGTTTTAGCAATTTTTTAGTGCTATCATTGTATTGGAGGAGAGAATCCCTGACCAAAGTTTAAAGGAACCATTCCAGTTCATTTTTTTAAAATTATTTATTTGCTAAATTTGAAAGAATAATACTTCATCTAATATACTGCATTTACATGAGAACGAACTATATTTATTTTTTGTGACTTTATTATTAAACTTCTGATAGATTTGTTGTAATAATTTAACATTATGGTGAACATGTCAAATTTTCTGAGGCAATAACTTACTGTCTACAAGAACACTTGTATAATACTGATACAAATGTCATTATTTTCAGATGTGGACACCTGGTAACAAGAAACAACAAAGTGAGTGTGTTTGCTTAGTTGTATTTCTATTTTTTATACCCCCCGCAAATGTGTTTAGGGGGATATATAGGAATCAACCTGTCTGTCTGTCTGTGTGTCCGTCTGTACACATCCGTTGTAAGCGCTTCTCCTCCTAAACCGCTTGACAGATTTTGATGAAACTTTACATGAAGGAGGTACATCATATGTAGATGTGCATGAAGAATTTTGGTCGCTGTCTGATATTATTCAGGGGAGATAATTGGACTTAAAACGAAGCAGGGGTATCCCTTTGTGAGCGTGCTCACAGTCCACACTTGTTTATACATGTATTTTATTGTAATAATTTTGAGGTGATTATCAGTTTAATTATTTGTTTGTTTATGTGGTCAGTAAATTTTTAGCTATGGAATAATAATAATAAATGATAAGTATTTGCAAATCAGTCACCTGTCTCCTGATCTTGACCTCAATTTTACTGTCCAATGACTATGTTTTTGGATATTGGCAGTTCCTCTGTAACCATGTATGGTAGGATGACTATATTTGGTATACATGTTTTTTATGAAAAGTACACAACAGTCTGGTAGGTGTCACCTGACCTTAACTCAATTCCATGGTCCAGTGACTACGTTAAAGCTTATGGATAGATCAGTTCCTCTGTAACCATGCATTGTATATTTTAAATGATGACAATTTAATGCTATTTATGTGATTATTATGAAGTAATTTTTGTCTCGCCTGCTACGAAAGTCGCTGGAGGCGAGACATATGTATGGGAATCCGGCGGCAGCGGCGTCGTAAACACTTGACATCTTGCTTCATATATTTGTAAGCCCAAGCCCTAGGTCCATCAAATTTGGTCCAGAGGTAGCTTATGATGAGTACTTGCCAGTCAGTCACCTGTCACCTGACCTTGACCTCAATTTCACGGTCCAGCGACTACGTTAAAGTATGGTAGGATGACATTATTTGGTGTATAGGTTGCTGATGACTAGTACATGACTGTCTGGTAGGTGTCACCTGACCTTAACCTCAATTTCACGGTCCAGCGACTACGTTAAAGTTTTTGGGTTACGACAGTTCCTCTGTAACTACGCATGGTAGGATGACAATATTTGGTGTATAGGTTGCTGATGACTAGTACATGACTGTCTGGTAGGTGTCACCTGACCTTGACCTTAATTTCATGTTCCAGCGACTACGTTAAAGTTTTTGGGTTATGACAGTTCCTCTGTAACTACGCTTGGTAGGATGACAATATTTGGTATATAGGTTGCTGATGACTAGTACATGACTGTCTGGTAGGTTCCACCTGACCTTGACCTCAATTTCACGGTCCAGCGACTACGTTAAAGTTTTTGGGTTACGACAGTTCCTCTATAACCACACATGGTAGGATGACAATATTTGGTATATAGGTTGCTGATGACTAGTCTGGTAAGTGCCACTTGACCTTGACCTCAATTTCACGGTCCAGCGACTACATTAAAGTTTTTGGGTTACGGCTGTTCCCCTGTAACTATGCATGGTATGGTGACAATATTTGGTATACAGGCTGCTGCTGATAACTAGTGCTATTTACGTAATGCTTATGACGAAATTTATTTTCGGTTACTGATGCGGAATGCAGGCGAGACATTTTTCTGTGTCCACACTTGTTTTTCATTATAAATGTCCAAAAAATTTTAAAAAATATATAAATATTTTGACAGAGCAATAGTGAGAACCGCAATCTTAATCATTCAATATGATGCTTAAATTGTAATATAGTTAAAATGTATCTAGACTAGTCCTATTTTTATATGCAATGCAAAGCAATGATTTTTAATGTCAAATTAATTGTACTACATTTATCTATGTAGCTATTTATTTTTTAGCCATTAAGTTGTTCATAAAAGAACATAAAGAAAAATGTTTTTGCAATTTTAAGGTATTATAAGGCCTAAAGTTCCATACATGTTTTTTTTTCCAGAGGGCAAGAAAGGTTCAGATGGCCTTGATGATTTGCTGGGTGACCTGCTAGGTGAAGGTTAGTATAACAGATATTTATTTAATGTTTTATGTAAAACATTTTGTGATTGGTTCAAAAATTGTGTATACTTGTCATTTACAAAAATTTGAGATGTCATGGTAGTACTTAAAAGCAAGGGGTGAAAAATGTGAGAGTTATTACTACAGTAAAACTTCGGTAGCTCGAACTCGGATGGCTCGAACACCACCGATTTCTCGAACTGTTTTTAAAGTCCCGACATTTATTTCTATATATGTTTGTACAAAAAACCCCGGTTTTTCGAACACCGATTTTTCGAAAACTCGAACTCATTTTTAGGTCCCTTTGATAGTAAACTCGTGTAAGTCACCATCAATAACTCGAACTAAAATTATAAGCGTCAGTGCGAAGCAATTAACAGGGGCGGATGCAGCCTCAAATGAAAGGGGGGTCAAAATTTGTCATGGTGGCCAAAGGCCACCATACCGACCTCACAGAGGTCGTATTACGGCAAGGGGTCTGGGCCGCTTAAGGCCCCCAGAAGCTCTGAACGAAATGGTGTAAAATCCTGCATTCTGACGATTTCCTGACACCTAAAACATGTCCGTTAAAATGTCATTTTGTTATGCTAAAACAAAAAAAAGAAGGCTTTTTTCAAAACTTTTTGATAGATTCGCACAAACAGTTAACTTTCAGGTCTACTTGGAATAGTTAAAAAGACAAGTTCACATGATTTACGATTAGTTATAACTTCTAAGCCGTCGAAAAATAAACATTTATAAAACTGCCAACACAAAAGTAGGGGTCCAGACCCCATGCTTGTCAAAACGAAAGGGGGGGTCCGGACCCCCTGGACCCCCCCTCTGGATCCGCCACTGATTAACTTCAGGTACAGATAACAGAAGCCATAACAATTAATACAGGTATGTCACTTAAAAAATAATAGATAATAATTATGTCATGACTGTTGATTAGTTTAAACAGGCAAATAGACATTAATTGTTTCTTTAATTGAAAATATGAAATGTACCAAGCGGATTATTAAATCAACGAAAATATTTCAATTAAAAATCATTTACGACTTTTGTTGACAACTGTGATTAAATTGATTTTTTAAAAATACAAATATTAAAAGTAATTAAAATAATTTATGTAAAATGTGTCGGCAATAAAAATTGTGGAAATTATTTTACTTAATTTAACTGCGATGGATATACCGAGTACAAACGGGTTTTTGCGCAGTAACGGAAGTAAATAGTAAGCGTTGTAGAAATTTCAAATGTCACAAACTATTACACCTAAAATTACTTAATTCGTGTCAAAGTTCATGAAATAAATATCTACATACATTCAAAACAAACTTTAGTTCCCAAAAACAACCATACCGCGTGTAGGAAAATTAACGAGCAACTTTATAAAAAAAATCGGTCACGGTACGAAACAGATACATTTCCAGAGGTTGTCCAACTTCGGTGGCTCGAACAACCGATAACTCGAACTATTTTTGGCGACCCCAGCGAGTTCGAGTTATCGAAGTTCTACTGTACTTTCTTTCTCTGTGAAGTGTTATAAATCTTTTTTTCTGTAATTAAAATGATTGATCCTAATAATTTGTTACGTTCATTTGTAATATACTTTGTGATATTGTAAACATGTACATTGTATATGCAATGTTGGAAAAACAGTCAAATTCTGGGCACCTTATATTGCAGTTTTATAGGCTCTATGTAATTTGTACTCCTGACAATATCTGATTTATTGTTATCATGATAATTGAGTTTGTACAATTTATTAAACTTTTTAAAATATAGCATGTTAATGGACAGTGTGTCAGCAATGACATCTATTTATGTTTATTTCGTAACAGATAATTCACCAAAGAAGAAAACACCAGCAGCAGTAAGTGTGTATAAAATATCCATTAAAAAGTTTGGTAACAAAATCATTAAAATATTACTGACAATTTGGTTTAAATCACCAAAAAGTATTAGCAAGCAGTTTTATGTCCTATATTTTGGACTGTGGTTATTTATGGATGGGAAGATGGTGGGAATTTGCAAAGGGTGTCTTTAACACCTGCATAGAAATATATTTGTGGAAAGGACCTTAATAAATGCAAGAAATCCATCGTTATAAACAGTTTTGACAGATGATATATTTTTTTATCAGACGAAAAAAATCTGGCTGAGTAAATTATATAACCTTGGTGTCCTTTAGGACTTTGTTTATAAAGTGTGTGCTGTTTACAATATAAATCTGTAGATATGTCTTTTATATTTTTATTTATTGATTGAATGATTGGTATACAAATTATTAACTTTTAATAATTCTGTCTTTCTTGTCTGAAATTTCAGCCAGCTGGACGACAGAGGTCACTGGAAGGAAAAAGACAAGGGTATATATTATTAAAATAATTTTAAACTGTTAACCTATAATTCAAACCGTTGCAAGCAGAAAATAAACACAAACTCATTTTAATAAAAAAAACATAAATTTAATGATATGTGTAATGCCAAACACAAAACTTACACTTTATACATGAATAATTAGGAAAAAGCATGGTCACAAAATTCAATTAAAACTAAATACATAGTTTCCCTAATATTCTTGGCAAACAGAAATCCCTTATATTAGCTTAACATAATATATTTTTGTCACATCATGTTCTGTATAGAAATTTAGGAGGCTTTTAAATGAATTATTTTTAAATAGGCCTGCAATTACATAAGTTGTAATAAGGGTTGAATGTACATTAACCTAGTCTGTATATGGGTTCCATTTAAGGATTGATTTCAATTGCTGGTTAGATTATTGGATATAGACGACTTTGTGTGGGTTTATGCCAAAAAACTGCAAGGCGGTAGCGGTTTATGTAAAGCGTAAACCACCCAAAGTTGTCTATATATAATAATCTAACTAACAATTGAAAACAATTCTTATATTTCAAATTCAATATTATGAAAGGATATAACATTGCAAGATAAATATACACACAATGAAGGCTATAAATATGGTCATGAATAATTGATTGTTCAACCTAATCATCCCTTAGCATGCCTGTATTTTACACGTACATCATGGATTTGTATAATTTCTCTTTAATTTTTTATACTAGCTCTCGAGATGAAGATTTCTACAGTAATATAGCAGCTAATGCAGAGGATGGGTTGTCAGATGTATCGGAAGCCGATGTCAAAGAGATGGCTCAGAGTATCAAGGTAGACAGGATATATTTATATATTTGATTAAATTAAGTATCAGTCAACCAGTTGTCATTTTGGTAAATATTTAAAAATACCAGGTAATTATTAGGACAGGTGCATACATACATTGGAAATCTGTTCCAGATAATTGCAGATGAAAGAATTTTGGATCACCACATGTAATGCTAATATAAAAACACATATAAAGCAAGAGTGTGAAGAAGAGATAAACCAAACCCTAAAATTCAGTTAATCAATAAAGACTGACAGACAAAGTAACATATCAGTGTTAACTAATAAGCAAAACATAACATCAGACTAGGCCATAACGTACTGGCAGTTAGTAGTCACAGGGTTCAATGTAATCAACATGGAATTTAAAACTACAGAATAGTCCGGTGTTATAGCGTATCTAAGAAATTTTTGTAAATTTTCAGAAAAATATTTTATTGTGAAAATTGATTGTTTTTATCTTTGAATATATTATTTTTAAAATAAACAACATAATTTGTTAAATTTTGTCGGCAAAGTATTTAATTTTGTCATTTTGTTCAGCATGACCTGGTTTAATGTAAACAATGGTATGTCCGGTGATATCGAGCATGTGCATAAAAAATTCAATACAGGATTGAATGAAGTAAGAAAAGATTTTTATATGTAACAATTCTAAAGTTAAACATTGATGAAACAGTTCAATTTTTACAATTAAAGAAATAAAACAGCCATTAATATACTAAAGATTGATTGAAGTTTAAAAGATCATGTCTTTCAGGTTAGCAGTTTTGAAGATATTTAAGAAACGAATGTTTATAAAAATTATGCTGCAGAATTAAACATCCGAAAATGTAATATAAAGACCACATTTGTCCATGGAAGGTTAAATTAAATATATATATTTTAAATAATACAGAAATTGGAATGTACGTAACATGTTCGGAATCGCCGAACGCGCGATAACCGGTTCCTTGACTGTACAAAAAAAAATTAAAGATTTTTATGTTTAGTTGTTTCAGCATTCTGTGTAGTAATTTGAATGACAAATTTAGTAAAAATTTACAAATTAGCAAACTATTTCCAGTTTAAATATATGTTTAAAATAAGGTCTTATTTTAACAAAAATATTGAAGTGGTAGAACTTTTCATGAAAATGTTCTGTATAAAGTTATTAGTGATATTTATGTGATTTTACGTTGATAGGATCTTGAAGATATGGATGCTGATTTGTTTGGGGGAAAATTGAAGAAGAAAGGAAGCACAAAAGGGGGTAGTTCCAGTAAAACTAACACTCCTCGTAGAGGTGGAACTCCAAGATCACGTAGTACCACTCCCAGAGCTGTCTCTCCTCAACAAAGAGTAACTTCACCTGGTGCTCGGGTGACTTCCCCTGTGTCTAAAAGTCCAACAGCTGGTGGGCCATCCCCAACTTGGAGTGACCAACAAATTAGTCCAAGAGGTGTGTCACGGGACAGACCTGGAAGTGGTGGCAGAAATGGTACTCCATCAGCTGGAGTAACTTGGAGTGACCAACCCACAAGCCCTAAGGGTGTATCTAGAGATAGACCAGGGAGTGGGGGGAGTCGAGGCACTACTACTCCACCTGTATCAAAGCCTCAAGAAGTTATGATTCCAAAACCTAGTACAGCTCCAGGAAAAATGTCGGGTAACAGACAACTCATTGTTGCAAGATGATGCAAAAATTCTTATATTAATATATTTTCATTGCTAGTAGATATCGAAATGAATGTTTTATCTAAAAAATGAGGTCAATTTAAGCTATTGAGGCCACAATTTTATAGCAATATTGCTTGATATAAGCTGTTGTACTCTGTTGAAATTATGAAATAACCTGCCACAAATTAAGTTTCACTGGTGACACATAGCACAGTCATTTAATGGTACCTTAAAAAATTTAATTTTTATAAAGAAGAATGCCAATAAAAATACACCACATGATGAATGATATTAATTTTTTTTTATTGTTTCAAGATATTGGAAACGGCTCAGAGAATCTGAAGCCAGGGATGACAGCACCCATGGAAAGACCTGGAACAGTTCCCAAGGTTAAACCAAAATTTGACTTTGGAGGTACGGAAACAAAAAAAATAAGTGATCCTTGTAAGGTCCCCTACTAAAATTTTTTCTACTGAGGAAGACTAGCTATCATTGCTAAACATTAGCTATCTGTTAAATGGAACATTCTGCTTCATTTTTCATCAAAGGCCATCTCAGATTAATTGTAATTGCACAAAGTGGAGTAGATAACAATAAATCCAGGTTTCTGTAAATGAATAATAATTTTGCAATCTTGTTTAAAATGTTTGTGGTAACCTGTAGAAAGCACATATGTTATTATTTCAGAATTCAATGAGGATGACCCATTAGCTGGTCTCCTTAGTGATGAAGATGAGGATAGTTTTAGGGCCACAAAACCAGCAACAAAAAGATCGTCTGTGAAGAAAAAGGAGGAACCAAAAAAACAGGAACCTGAACCTGTTAAAGTAGTCGAAGGTACAGTGTTTATTGAATTGATATATCTTTATTTAGTCTTGAATTTAGGTAAAATACTAGTGTGTAAAATATAATGGAAATTATTACGGTGTTTTAAAATTAAAACCTTTCTTTAAACCAAGATATTTCAATTAGTCGTAAGAGAACACAATTATTATTCAGTACATTCAATATCTTTCAATATATTTATCATAATTTTTTTTCAGACTGAATGTTATCTACACATCAGATCTGACAGAAAGGTTTCAGATTGAAGGTGTTTTATTGATCAAAACTGGTATTTGGAATTATACGTATATCTTGACAGAGACAATATTAATGATTAGTTAATCTCTTTCATTTATTTAAAGTCTGTTTCATTATAACCCCTATATTTCATTTATATTTCATTTAATTATATTTACAGAACCAAAAAAGAATTTATTTGAGAGACCCCCAACAAGGAGCGGTGTCGACAAAACTGTTGATGAAGAACCAGAAACAGCTGTATCAAAACAAGGTAAAAATCTGTTTTGAGTAGCTTCTTAATGAACATGTATTGTTATGTTGGGGAAATCAGTCTTTCCTTGTTCTATATGTTTATCACAATATCCATTCTGTTTGTTTTTGGCAAGATTTTTAACAATCTTTTAATGGCAATTGTAAAACTCACCTCCATTTTAAAACACGAAAAATAAAAGTTCAAACGAGCCAGAGACATTGTTGCTAATTTTATGATAATTTTTTTTATTGCTATTAGATTGGGTGACGATATATTACACATAAGCTAAGAAACCAAATCCCAAATGAAATAGAGTGGTTAGATGGTCTAAGTGGTATTGTGATCTGGATAAGTGAAGCTGTGTTGTGTATTTTGTTTTATTTGTTTGTTTTAATATGAGTTGACACCATGTTTTTTCATCAGTTTAATTAGCAATTATTTATAGTTTTTATTGAGAGATGAAGCCAGAGTGTCCTGTAAATCTGTTAACTGTAAATTGCCTAGTGGAATCTATCCTGCCCAAAACTCAACCTCAGAGTTGACACTATGTTGTGTGACTTAATTAACGACTAATTACTTGTCTTACACTTAAAATAAAAGAGTACAATCTCTCTGAATCACATCTATCTAACGGTTTTCTTTTTTCGGCGTCATGATCAGTGTATTCAAGTTGGGCTATAATTACTATATTACATATATGATTTTATTATTTTTATTGACAGTGGCAGCAAGTAAAAAGAAAGAAGATCCTGGTATATTTAGTGATGATGATGACTTCTTGGGAGGATTAGGTATAGAAGATAAAGGGACAAAACCCACTCCTGCTAAGCCTGTGGCAGCGGCTATAGAGGACATGGATAGCGATTCAGAAGATAAACCTCCAAGAATGTTTGATAAACTCTTGGGCAAAGATACTGTATCAAAGCATCTGGAGACAAAAGAGAAAAAAGAGTTTATTCTCGACAAGAAATATACACAACCAGAGCAAGGTATTGTTCAAGTTTATTTTCTTTACAAGGTCTTTTATTATCATTGACAATCATAATGGACCTTGGAAGAACATAACTGTGAGGAAATAACCATGATGAAATGACAGTCCTCTTTTTCTGATCTTCCCACTAAAGTGCAAACTAATTAGAAATAGATAAACTCATAATACTAATTATTACATAACAATTCAATTTGCTTTGTAAGCTGAAATCTGATTGGTTAATTCAAATCGAGCAACTCATATTATAAGATATAACTTGCGTGACCTTTGACCTATTCTTATGCTGTTAAAATTCAAATAGCAATGAAGTCATCCACGTTTTAACTATAAATATTGTTCAAATTTATAGCTAAAATTGAATTATATGGAATATTTCAAATTTCTGAACAGGTTATACAATATAATATGGTTTGGGTCTGTTTACACTATTCATAAAACTTTTGCGTTTTATTAGGCATAAACAGACCCAAACCATATTATATCGTATAACATTTTCAGAAATTTGAAATATTCCTTAATTGAATTTAAAAATAATTTCTATTGGTTAAGACCAGCCAATACTCCCGACTGTATATCCTGATGTTAACATAATATATATAAATATAAATATAATATTATATAATTATGTAATGAATTATTTTAATGATTTCTATTGGTTAAGTCCATCTTAACTCCCCACCTTATCTTGATATTGTTTGATTAAAATCAATATTGACTAATTTCTTTATCACATTGTTGTCAGGTGATTTTATTAATTGATTAAAATCAATATTGACTAACTTTTTAATATCATTTTATGTGCAAATGTCAATGACACAACAAATATCAACCTCTACAAAAGACTATAATTGTATAATATTAACTTAGTGATTTTTACTAGTCATGTTTTTTAATGATTTTGTCATGCTTATGAACTTTTGTTTTTACCCATTTCAAATCATTAATTTTTTCCTCATTGACTATAAATTATGTTTTTCCTCATTGACCATAATTTTATTTTTTTTATTATGCCATCTTTTGTTAAGTATAGCATGCAATTTTCTGTTTGAAAATCAACACAGAAACATCCATAAACCACAAAATGACAAAAGTTTAAATAATGAAACAAAAACACTTTTTTGCTGATTTGATTGAAAACAGGATTTTATCATGATTTTAACATATTATAATATATAATATAACCATTTAATAATCAGTGAACCGTGAAGCACTTTACATATAGTGTAAAATAACACTCAACATTTATATGCTATAACATTATCAAAAATTAAAATCATACCTTATCATTTATTTCCAAAATAAAAACTGCCTGATCTAAATTTGTAAAATTTATAAACCCAAACAATTGAATGAAACATAAAGCTGAGTAATCTGATCAACAAAGACAGTGGAAATTAAGCTTTATTATCAAGAGACTTGTCCCAATGTTCTGGAAATGTAAACTCCAGAGAAACCTGGTTTCCTTCTAATTTTCTGTTGATAACAAGTATGTTTACATAATATCTAAATTGACTTATTATTATTTTGATTATCAGATTTCATACAAACTATAATAACCATCAGAAAACCTTGGGGGTTTTTCAAACAGACCAGAGGACACCCTTTAATATCACAACAGTTCCAGACAGTAAAACAAGGTTGAGGATTTATTCCATACAGTTAATGGTTCAGATTTACTCTATATACATTTCAGATTGTTAATGATAACATGACCTTTTTTCAGATGAAGAGGAGGACTATGCTTTTGGGAGTTACATGCCGTCAGCTGCAGGTTCGACTACAGGTTCAAGACCTGGTTCTCGTAGATCAGTCAGGTATACAACTGTGAAGTGTATCACTTGATTTACATATATATATATATACTCACTTTTGTTATTCTTGAATACATGTATATATTGTTAAGAGAGCACTTCATTTGAATGTTTTAATTAGATTAAAATTAGATTGACTGTCCATGTCTTGTGTGATTGACTGTCCATGTCTTGTGTGATTGACTGTCCATGTCTTGTGTGATTGACTGTCCATGTCTTGTGTATTGACTGTCCATGTCTTGTGTGATTGACTGTCCATGTCTTGTGTATTGACTGTCCATGTCTTGTGTATTGACTGTATTTAGTTTGAGTTGTTTCTGTTTGTCACAGCCAACAATGTAAGGATTTAGAAGTACTGACAATATATTTCTTTAATGTTCTTTTTCATTGCAAATAAAGAAAGAGTAAAAATATTATAGTATTAACTTTTAGTATTATGTACATATGAAATTTGTCTGATGATGTCACTTTCAATAGTTTTTTATTTTTACCTTGGCTTGCAGTTTTTACTTGGGAAGCACATGGGAGTACCAGGAGAAGATAACCCCTTCATATTTTCTTAATAGGTTTTCAAATTTTTTTTTGTAAAGATATGACTGCTGTCATATTCTTTAATTTTTTCAGATTTCAAGATGAAGATGATATATTTGGATTTGATAAACCTCCATCTCGAGGAAGATCCCCAGCCAGTAAAAAGCCAGAAGGTATGGAATGGCTTGATCACATGAGTCCTTCTCCAAGGTCCACACCTACCAAAGAAAATGTTTCTAAAGAGGAGCCACCTATTAAAAGTCCACCCACAAAAGATGTGCCTGAAAGAGATGTCAAGGAGCCACCCAGTTCTGTGAAAACAGCCACTCCAGCTAAGCCAGCATCGAAAACAATGAACAAGCCAAAAATAGATCCCTTTGAATATCTTGGTCTGAAAGAAGATGATGATGATGCTTTTGAATGGATGAAACCAAAGCAGACAGATCCTAAAACTAAGACAGTAGAGCAAAAACCCCCTCCTGTTACCCCTCCCCAAACAGCACCAAAAGTTGAGCAGAAAGTAGAATCAAAGCACGATCAGTCACCTGATGACTATTTAGGACTGGGTGGAGAAGTTGACCTAGATTCCATTCTCAAGTAAGAAGTGTACAAAGAAAAATGAGCTTAAAAATATTATTTTAGAATTTAAAGAAATTCTAACCAGGACATCTTGGTTTGGGTGTAAATTAATATGTATGTATAATGGGGGAGTGGTTTTTGTCCACTTTAACTGAGTTATTGTGGCAGCACTTCAAAACAAAGAATCCATAATTTTATTTCAGTAAAACGTAAACATGAATTCAGGCTACAAATTTCTTTAAAAAATAAGCTGAGTTTGAGTTATAATTTTTTAGCTGATTGAACTTCTCTTGATGTTTGGAGTTTGATGTTTCTGTAGCATTTGTTTACAAATAATTAATAATTCTAAGAAAAAGTGCTCTCTGACCATCACTTTTTTACATCTTTCATTAATTTTTTATGTAGAAAGATAGAAGATGAGTAAGTTAGGACACTTTAAATCTCAAATATTTATATTTTTCCAGGAAAACACCAGATTCTCCTCTTTTTGGAGGAAGTAGGATTTCTGAACCTGAAAAAGATTTGTTTTCAACTCCATTAAAGTCTGATCATACGTAAATTTAGAGTGGTTCATTTTTCAGTACAATGTTGTAGAAGCTTATATAATTTGAATAAGCAGTTATTTTGCAGAAAGAATGGAAATCTTTTATTAATAAATAACATCACAATGGATATTTGTGTTTACAAATAATGTCAATGTAATGGTTTATGGGAGGCAGACTTTTAAATTTTGTGAGTTTCCAAATTAGTACCCTTTGTTATCACTGGTAAAATAAAATTATAATATAAAATGCAAGGATACAGGTCAATTGGTCCCAATTCCAATTTGTCCCAAGTCAATTGGTCCCAAATTTGGTTAATTAGTCCCAATTCGAATTTGTCCCAAGTCAGTTGGTCCCAACTTGCATTTAAAATGTTTTATTTTTGTTTAAGAGATTATTTAATGGGTTATTTCGACATATTGATGCATATTTATGCTTCTGATTTAGAATTTATTATAAAATGTGTGCTCTTAGTTAACATGATATGTTAAAATAATAACAGTAGAAGACAAAACAAGTGTATGTTTTTATTGAGATTTACAGCACTATACTATTATTTTACATATATTTAAAGCACTAATTCCTAGCCATTCATTCTTGCATACAAACTGTCTTTTTTACTTTTGCCACTTGCTACTTTCACCATACAAAAATTACTTTTCACACATTCGTTCTCACTGTACAAATACTACCACACTGACGACCATCTTAACTGATATAAAACATTCAAAATATATACATGTTATTCACTCAAAACACTTTCACACACTCCCAAATTAACTCTATTCATAAATATATAAATGAACTAAAGCAAAGCACAAAACAAAGCATAAAAGCACAACATAAAAAAGTAAAGCATAAAAACACAAAGCACAACATAAAGAATATTGTCCATTTTAAGTCTTTACACAGTCTTCGGTGCTACCAAAATTCCAACTGACTTTGATAGGGTAGAAGGAGTTATTTCTTCTTTGCAGTAGCTCTCCCACAGTTGAAAAATCTTTGCTTGGCAACTTCTTGTTGCAGATCTCTAGGTCCTGGTAAGTTTCTGTTCAGATACCAACTGTATCTGCATGGGAACCTACCTGAAGATAGAAGTCATAAATACATGTACATTTTTTTACATTTTTTTACATATTTGATGATAATTCTAGTAAATATCTTAAATTAGTCATATTACGTATTTTTCATTTGTTTCTTACTTTAAATCATTTTGTTTTTTTTGTTTGGGTATTCTAATTAGCCAATTAAACAGTGGCACATGCCATTGACAACTTTTTTAATTGAATTATGATTAACAGACTTTGAAGACAAATATGATTTTTACCATTTTTTTTTAAAATATTGATAGTTTCATTGCTGACCAAGTCTTAAGTTATTTTAAATCTAATAAGCAATTTACAAAAAAAAACCATAAATAAATAAATGTATTTATATAGTTTTTATTTATATAGTGATGTAAGAATGCACAAGACTTTAACGCTATCATCAATAAGTTTTTCTGTCCCTTAATCTTATTGTACAAAATTTAAATTTATAAATGATTATGGTCAAAGAATGTAAAATATGGATAAAGTTTAAAAAAATAAATTAATACGACTTACCAGGACTACATCTTCTGTGTGTCCAAGAATTGCATAACCCACAACACAAAGCCTGAACGGTATAGGCTGTTGTATCACTCGAACTGGTCTGATGCAGATAACACATTCAGAAGACATGATGTCGAATAACATGATGTTTTAGAGCTAGTCCTTTTTCTTATATATTTTTTTCATTTAATGTTTAAAATTGATTGGTTTTTCTATAACTGACCTATCATAAGACATATTTTTTTTACCCCTACCTTCCAAGCCGAAGTCACAATCATGTGCGTCTTTGATATTGTTTCTGTAAGACTTCAAAAGGGACAGTGAGTAAAAAATTGAATTGTAAAATATTGTAAAATATACAAATGTATGGTTTTAGAGTAAATGTTCAGATAAACATTCAGCTGCTTGATGTTTGTATTATGACATTCACAGGCAATCGATGGCATTTATAGCTCCTTGAATTTTTAATTAAAACTAAAACCTTATGCTTTCAAAGGATAAAAAACTAATAATTGTAGTCCCAATCTGCTAATGAAACTAATAATACAAAATTATTATACTATACAACTTTTATATCTTATTTCTTGCTATACAAAAGCAAAAATTGTTCTAAAATATACTTTTTAAAAGTGTTGGGACCAATTTTAAAAATGTTGGGACAAATTGTCCAAAAGTGGGACCAATTAGCAAAGACTTGGGACGAATTGGCTGGGACCAATTGACCAGACACCAAATGCAATAAAACAGTTTTGTACAATATCCTTACATAAATATAAAGTGCATTTCTATGAACCTTAGAAACAGAAATGTGAGGCCATGTGAGGCTTTGCCTGTTTTGCATTGAGTATAAATAACCATTATCTTTCCTGACATTATTCCAATATTGTTTTTACCCTGCAATGATAACATATACTTTTTATTGAAAAGTGCATAAAAAAGGAAGAGTTTATTGTTTGTTTGTTTGACTGGTGTTTAATACCATTTTCAGCAATTTTTCAGCTATATCATGGCATCCAGTTTTTATTGGAGAGGAAGCCGGAGTACCCCAGAAATCCCAGACCTTCAGTAGGAAACAGGCAAAAAGAGTTTAACCTCACATACAACTTATCAGCTGTGGTGTGTCATCCAGTATTTATTTGGTAGGCAGCCAGTGTACAGTGTACATGGTGAATACCCCAGACCTTCTGTAGGAAAACTGGCAATCCTTGTCAATTAAGATTGAATCTAAGCACACACTGCCCACAGTGAGAATCAAATTTCTTGGTTGAAAAATTGTCATGGTAATGAAAACATGACATTATAACACAAATATTTTGTGAACACAAATAGAATACTAAATATTGTTGCAAGTTAGGACTAGGTGAATACTAAACAAATAAAGCAAAAATTTATTGATATATGTTCCTTTATTGTACAATACATGTAACGGTTGTGCAATAAAATTTTGCATTTGATATACAGTTGTATATTTATATTTCATTACAGTAGTGTTTTTTTTATTTTAGACCTATGTGGGAATCTTCCTCCAGACGAAGAATGTCTCGGTCTGGTAGCACTGACAGAGAAGTAGATACTAAATTACAAAGTAAGTACTGAGTAGAATTTTTGGTACTCTAGGTATTATGTCCTGCTTTTATTGTTTATTATGTAGCTATACCATACAATGCAATTTGTGCAGTGAACTTTCTAATTATAAGTAAGTAATATTAGTCTGATCAGGGCAACTTGTATTGCATTTAATTTATTTTTCCAGCATCTTTACGCTTCGTCACTTAAAGCCAAATCAAAACATTTGTCCTTGCCCTTGGATAGCTAACAAATTTAAACTTTTACCCATTTCATCTTTAGCTATTATACCACTAGCATTTTCAAGAATCATAGAAAACTTCTAAGTAGTGGAAAGATGTAAATTGAAGTTACTCAAAAAAGGGGACGGCCTTAAATATTGCAAAAAATTTAAATCAATTAGTTGAACAATAAAGTTAACACAAAATATCTTACCTGTGAAAATGTAATTTGTATGCCCCCGCGATGAAATGTTGGGGGACATTAAGTTTTACTCTTGTCCATCGTCTGTTTTAAGCACGTCCCTCCGTATGAATTTCAGTCAAGCTTTTCTCAGGAACCGTACATGAGAACAATTTGAAATTTGGCAGGGTGGTTAAGTATCACAGTTGTACGTCCTAATCGACTTTCAGACCTGTCTGACAACTACTTCCTGTTTGGGACTTCATTTAGCAGGGGCATCTGTGTGCCAATGGGTTATTATATTATTATATATTATAATTACAGAACAATCATCTATTACTGATGGTCCACTTATGTCAGATCAACCCCTAAATCAACTACAACAACGAGATCCACAGCAACCAGACTTCCTTTCTAGTAAACCAGAACCCAACTTTCTTTCCAGCAAGCCAGAGCTGGATTTCATGTCTGGTAAACAGGAAACAGATTCCAGAACCACAGATTTCTTTAACTTTAGTCAGGCAGACAGACAGAGACAGAAAGAAGCTAAAGTTCAGATAAGTCCTGAGGTAAATATTTTATACTGCTTAATTATGACATTGCTCAAGTATTAGGTATGCAGTTCATTTAGAAGCATCATATTCATTTTAAATAGTGTTTTCGCTTGCCAGGTTTGTTGCAAAGTTAGCTTAAGGATTACAATTAAATATGACACTTGCAATCTGTAAAAAAGGTCTGTATGCCGTTTCATAAAGCGATCGTTTGCTTACCGTGCACGTTATCCCATTTAAATTGCATGGGATAACAAGCACGTTAATTAGCGATCGCTTTATGAAACGGCACCCAGGTCGAATATTAGTAGCTGAAATTTTGACAAGTCAGTTGATGTATTTAGAAAAATTATAATAAAAAATAAGTGAATGGTCCATTTTAAATATTATAATCCTATATTCTTTTAAACTAAATTACAAATTATTTTTTTAACTATGCTTTCAGAGATGTTGCAAAATATCCTGTCACCTTCTTAAAAATCTTTTTTATTTAATAATGTTAAACAAAAAGAAAAAAATTAGGTATAGATGATAGATAGCAGTAGGTATCTTTTATCCCTAAGGTATAAATTCGTTCTGGTTAAATGATCGTAATGAACTTTAATAAACTACTGGACCTGTGCCACATTGCCCGTTCATGTTACATGAGTCCGAGGTTTATAAAAATGTTGGTGGTTTTTTTAAGTGTTTGGTGTTTAACCCTCTTAAACATTAATTAATTAAGTCTTGACAGTTGGTATCATTACATGCAATAAATGTTTCAATAAAATGTTATAGAAATCAACCACAGACCAAGTGTTACAACAACAAGCTCAGATGCAGGCACTGATTCAACTACAGCAACAACAGTATCAACAAATGCTTCAGAGTCAGGTATTACACATAACTTCTTGAAAGAACATTAGTAATACCTATATAGCAAGAGGCATGTGTAAAGTTGAATTTGTAATCAGTATAATACATAATTCCACCATTAGTATTATTGTCTTATATACATGTTTGACTGAGTATTTCTGATCCAAGAATGTGTGTTACTTGCTTGTGTTGGCATCATGGAGAGGAGCAGGTTTCGTGTAGAGTTGATAATATATAAATTTAATGGTAACAGATACCTTGACTTATGGAATGAATTTGACTTGTCTATGTTTTTTGAACCCAAATGTTACAAAAAATCAATTAAGATGTTTAGTCCACATCAACTTAACATCTGAAAAATACAGTATTTTTATGCATTACTTGCAAGTCATATTTAAACATTTTTGTTTTTCCTTGACACTGTAACTTTGCATTGCAGTAAATGTATACTGTGATCTATATTTGCAGCAAACTCAGCCCAGTATTGACAGATCGAGAATGATTGGTAACTTGGGAATGACATCATTACTGGATCCTGATGCCAAGGTAATACAGATCTTACTTTATTTTTACTATAATTTACATGAATTTTTAAGATTATAATATCATAGTTTTCTACCAGTAGGCAAGAGATAATTGTTGCAAGACATAGATATAAAAAAAAATTGTTTGATCACAAAAATAATTGTTTTGTTCTAATATTATTAAAAATATAAAAAATATACAAATTGTTCATTAGGGCCTTGCCACTTTGTGGCGTTTGCCCTTTAGTGATTAGTCTGTCCATCCATTTGTCAGTCCTTCCGATTACAGCACAATCTGCTCACAGTGAGACTCGAACCCACAACCTCATTGTTGACAGGCATTTTATCACTAGTAGATGATGAACTACCACATGCTATTGTAGCTGTTCAAGGCATAAGGAACACTATCAAGATATATTATAGCTCACATAAAAACCTTAGATTTTGATTGGTTAACAAGCCGTATACATCAGGCTATGTATACGTCTACAGCCGTATACATAAGGTTTTTTTTTATCCCGCCTGGAGCCCCTGGGAAAATTATTTATCATGGCCGACTTCGTTCCGCTTCAATTGCAAAATTTACGCACGTCGTAAAAAATATCTAAACCGAACAATTTTTAAGTGATGTAAATAAAATATGATATTTTTTTATTTTGAAATCACCAAAACAAGTCAATTACGATGTGTATAAAACAATTACTAAACTAACACCGATAGCTCGGTAAGGTTCTTCATCGTCTGCTAACAAAAGTCATGAAACGTTTTGCATCGCATACCGAAGAAGAAATTATTGCCAAACGCCAAAATGTGGTGCCGAAGAACACTACAAAAGCAAACAAGTCTGCAGCTAATTTGCTAAGGGCATATTTGACGGAAAAAAATATGGAAAGTGACTTTGAAACCTTTAGCACAGAAAGGTTAGCAGAAACACTGTCTCATTTTTACATGGATACACGCACAAAAACAGGGGATTTGTACAAAGCTACAACATTATTGAACACACGTCATGCTCTAAACAGATACATGAAAAGTCCACCATATCTTAAAAAATATGACATTATCAATGGGACCGAATTTTTAGAGGCTAACGAATGTTTCAAAACAGCGATGGCTGAAATCAAAGCATCTGGAAAAGGGGACATAGATCATTTTCCAGAGATCGTACAAAGCGACCTGACAAAAATTTACAATAGCATTTTCCTTGATCCCAGAACTCCAACAGGTTTGGCTAATCATGTTCAAATGAATATTCGTTTATATTTTTGTCGTCGTGCCAATGAAAACATGGATTCAATGACCAAAGACACGTTTGTAGTTAAAACGTACTCGGATACGGGACGAAAATATGTTATGAAAAAGGTTGACGAAATAACAAAAAACCAGAGGGAGTCTTGACAGGGAAAAAATATCAGGGCATATGCCTGCTGATGAAACTTGTCCAGTGTATTGTCCGGTAGCTAATTTCGAAACATACATCTGTAAACTTAACCCAGACTGCGATCGTCTTTGGCAATATCCGAAAGACAGTTATATGTCAACCGAAGTTTGCTGGTTTCAAAGGAAACCAATAGGCAGGGATACCCTTTCTAAGTTTATGCCAAAACTTAGCAAACAAATTGGTCTAACTAACACTTACACTAATCATTCCATCCGTGCCACGGGCGCAACAATCCTAGGCAGAAACTTTTCTATGGCTCAAATTATGTCGGTCACGGGTCACAAATCCATATCATCTTGTGCAGTCTACCAACGCGTGTCAACCCACGAAAAACAACAAATGGGAGACGTTATCTCAGACGCAATAAAAGGTGGCAATCAAGTACAACCTGCATCTAACCATCGTGCCATAATGCCTTCTATGGATACCGTGTCATTGAGCAGCTCCATCATTAATAATCGTCCCGATGAATTCAGCGACATCGACATCAATGACTTGTTTTCTGATTTCGATTCCCTTCCATCAACTGTCATATCTGCGCATCAATCAAGAACAATACATGCTCCAATTTTTCACGGTTGTAACATCACCAATCTTAACATTACCATAAACAGAAATTGAATTCGGAGCAACAGAAACTTTTACCTTGACACTTTCCCCATGAAGGCTTAAAGTGGGTTATTTATAGGAAATAGACAACCTACATTTAAATATGTGAATTTTTGACTATTGTTAATACATAAAGAGAATTTAATGTTGTTACTTATTTAATATTCAATAAAAATATCGTTTGTTTTAACATTGTATATATTTACAAATCCCAAATGACCCTCTAAGTGAGACGATTGGTTGAGCGTTCTCTAAAGAATGTGGGGTACCATACGGGATAATTGTCATAATTATATTGTATATTTTAAATAGTTAAATATTGGACAATTCCTTCAATGTAAATCTGTTGTAAAAAACAGATATATTCTCAATTAAATTTAAAAAGAAAATAAAATACATCATCTACCCTGTTAATTCCCACAAAAATTACAGATCATTACACCTTTCCAAAGCAACAGTACTACGTAGGGCAAAATCGTATGTTTGTTTTTACTGTTACATATGCTAAAATATGGATGTGAGCTATAATATAATAGTTATTCCGGTCTTAGACAGGGTATATAATGTCACATTCACGGCTTAGGATTTATATACAATGTTAATGTGACATTATATACCCTGTCTAAGACCGGAATAACATATAATGTTTAGAATGCCCTGTGTCACTAGTATCTCTGTAACTGGCAACTAATGTATGCATGGTTCTACCCTTAGACCTCTAATATAACTGTTATAGAGAAAATGTAAACTGTTAATTGTATGCTATTTTGCATCTTACAGATTAGGAAATTGGAAATTGAAATAGACTGTGCCAATTCTCTATTGGAATCAACGAAGAAAAGACATCTAGATGAAATTAAAGACATTGAAAGTTCCTACAAGTAAGGAATAGTCTATTTAAAAAATGGGATGGTAAGATGGAGGTTCACAGCCAGATACTTTCTTTATATTTATTGCCCTATGGCCTTATGACCATTGGTGACCCAAAAATAAAAATTCCCTGTTTAACATGACATTTAGTTATATTTACTTGAGATTGGTAGATGTTTTGTTTTTATATAGCTGTCATTGGTACATGTCCCATTCTGGCATTGAATGTTGTCACTGGGGTCACTATTTTGTTGTTTTAATATTTTTATTCTCATTTTTGATTGATTTATTTACAAACAACTAATATTATCATCTGTAAAGATTAATTAGCCTGCAAAAGGAGCTTAGGCAATAGATCAATCATGACTAAGTGATGAATTGCAGTAACAGTAAAACATTCATGGATAATTGTAAAAATAATATGTACATTACTTACAGTGAAAACTGATTCTCCTGCAAATTTCAGTCTGTCAAGAGTTTAGCAGTATGCAATCAAGACAAGCATTTTCAGTTGTTGCTATATATAGAAACACAGAAAATTAGTAATTGTCCCTTTGTGTGGATACTCAAAGTTTTCACACAATACAGTGTATTAAAACATTTTTATTTAAAGAACAACATTTTTACAACCATAGCTCATAGAAACTTCTTAGAAAGATTAAAAATTATGTAAGCAAGATAAACTTCCTTGTGTCTCTTATTTTTATTTTAAATTTATACATTCATGATTTTTTCCAGCACCAGATTAAAAATGTTAGAGGAAAGTCATACAAGCAAAGAAAAAAGGTGAGTTCTAATTCTACAGCATTGTGTATTATACAAATTGATAGAATGACAGGCTCTTTGTAATGGTAGAGTTATACTCAACGTGGACTCACAAAATAAATTTATATCCTTTCTGTCAGTTGTATTGTTTCATAGAATAAATTAAGTGAAACATTATACATATATGTGCTTATATGTCATTGATGTTTTGTTTACTTAAGGTCAAGTCTTTATGGCGTTGTGAACTATCTGGTGCATACCACATATATTGTTCATTCAGACTTGTATCATAAGCAACATCATAAACACTACCATAGTTTTCCTTCTTAGTGCAGGTAACTTAATTAATATTAGAAATTTTATTTATTATTTGTTGCGTTTATTATTTCTGAAAAAACTATTTCTCTGTAGATTAAGGGAAGAAAATGAATACTTGATGTCACAACACCTGACTAAAGTCAGAACACTGGAGCAAGAGAAGTCAGAAATAATTACACAGAATTTTAAAAAGATAGAAGAAATAGAACGAGAAAAAATGGAAGATTTGAGTAAAATCAAAGAAATTCATAGGTATGATGTTTGTATATATAGTGAAATTGTCATCTACATATAATTACTATAAAATTCCATATTTTTATGATATTTTTATACTGTAGAAAGTCATGTATTGTCTGTGATCTTTTTATTTAAATCTTATCTGTAAAGGAAGTGAGGGGATTATACATAAATACAGACTCAGTAAAGTTTGTTAACCTGTTGATAGTTGTCCCTGTGGTCAACATTTTGTTGTTGTGATTAGTTTCATACTATTTTAACATGATTCTGCAATAAACCTTCATCAGCATACTTTGCAAGTAACCTAAAGTCAATGAAGATGCATGAAAAGGGTGCAGACAATATGTAAATACACACTATACAAGGCTTTTTACTGTAATTCAAAATAACATTCACTACATACATGCATTTTCCTATCAGTTTATATTCATTTTTCAAGAACCATCTCTAACTTCCTAATGTACTGTTCTATTTAATAGAAATGCTATAGAACAGCTAAGAAGAGATCATGATGAATCTATACATAGATTGAAAACAGCTAAAGATAGTCAGATAGAGGCTGTAGCTATTTCTCATGATACTACGAGGTAAGATGTAGTAGGTTTAATGAACTTGTTTAATTTTGTTTAATACCATTTTCAGCGATTTGTCAGCTGTATCATGGCGTCCAGTTTTTATTGAGGGAGGAAGCCAGAGTACCAAGAGTAAACCCCTACGTTAGGTAAGAAAACTGGTATTCATTGTCAATGAAAATTGAAGTCGAGGCACCCTCCTACAGCGAGACTAGAACCCGCAATCTCAGTGTTGACAGACCACGTTATCAATAGTAGACAAACTACCTTAACCACATGGCCAGTTTAATGAACGCTTTATTGATTTTGTAGAAATATATTCAGGTTCAATAGTTCATTTATCTCTGTAAAAAAATTATGTTTTGTCTGTAACAATCCGCCAGTCGAGTTTAAATACGACCACTATATTTTTAAATTTTGTATTATAGTATGAGTCTGTTGTCATCAGAGCGTCTGTCTATAGACAGCGTCATTTCTGGGATATGGTACCTGTAACAAAATAAATTGGAATTGGTGATAGGTATTCTGGTCCCGGCTTAACAAAGTGTTGTATGACTTAATATCAGTTGTAAATTGTGTACATACCATGCAACATATGACTGGGAACAAAAAGGGGTTGAACGTTGTTTTTTAATACATTCTGATTTGTTATTTTGCAACCAATTCAGTTTCTGTTTTCAGTCTGAGGACATACAGTGTATGGTTTAAGTAATTTGCCATCAGAATTTTGTTCTTCCTTGTACATTTTTTTAGTTTGAATGGGTCAAAAAGGCCTAATGAGGAAAATGAATTTCAATCCTATAACATTTCCATTCTTGACTTGCATGGTCATATTGAGTAGGCATAACAATACATTTATATCTTAGCATAAGAAAAGTAATTGTATATGTGATAAAAATTACATGACTTTGATATACAACTAGACCATTGTAGGCTGTTTCGGTTTTAAAATGAATACGAATAATGTAATGTCCTGAATTTTCAGATCGCTAACTGTTGCTGTTGAGATGATTCAGACAAATGCTAGAGATGTAGGAGAATTACAGAAGAAACTAGACCAATGGCACAGTATGGGAATGGATGAAAGAGAAATAGCTATCAGGTCCAAGGATGAGCAGTTGAAAAGTAAGTGCATGTTTCTGAATAACAGTCTGATTATTTTTATGTTAAGTTGTGTTTAGTTGTTTACTGTTCACAGATATAAAATAATTTGAAATAAAATCAATATCAGACATGTATAAGGTCTTTAACAGATAAGTAAGCAGAATTTGGTACGTGTTATTTACTAATTTTGTTTTGACAGTTTTGCAAGAAAGACTGAGAAAACAACAGGATGACAATGATAATGAAAGAAAACGTTTAGAGGATCTGATCGCTCGACTAGAGACACAGATTAGAGAACAAGGCAGGATTCATGATGAGGTATGACTTTTTAAAGATTTGTAGAAGTCATGTTTTACCTAGAGAGACTTGTTGCCATTAATAGAAAATAATATTTTCAGGTTTTAAAAACAAATTCAATCAGGATAATTTCATTGTGCTGTAAAAAAGAAAAAATTCGAAGAATTCTTGTACCAATGCACCAGATTAGGTATAAGGGGAAAACATGACTATTTTTATTCTCTAATTATTATTTGAGCCTTAGAAAGTTAGAAATACACATCTTTTTTAGGGAATTTTACACTTGTTTTGAGTTGAAGTCAAATTACTTATAAATTTTCTTAAAAAAAATATTGTTTTTATCCCGCAACCCTTAAATACATTTCATACTCATGAATACATGAAAAAGTGCACTTCTACATGTATCTGACTTCTGTCTTGAATTTTTTTGCGTGATTTTCTAGTGATAGGCGTATGTCACAAAAAATATCATATTTTACAATATGTCGTAAACCTGTTTTGTTTGTTTGTTTGAATGGTATTTTAATGCCACTTTCAGCAATGTTTCAGCTATATTATGGCGTCTAGTTTTTATTGGGGGAGGAAGCCGAAGTACCTAGAGAGAACCCTCCACCTGCTGTAGGTGGTAAACCTGAACAAAATAATAAAAATAATTAGAAGGAAGAACATGGGTACCAGGAGATTTTGTTCTGTCACACGTCAGTGTTTACTAATAAAGCTTTGCATATTCATACAGTCATATTTGTATAGTTGAAGCGGTAGTTGCGGGATAAAACCCCCATTAAATAACTGTTTATTCAAGTTAAGTGTCATCTATATACATTTGGCTGATTATTCTAAATATAACTACAATAGATTTTGGCACATTGCCAGTCATCTGATGTGTTAGGCGACACAAGTGATATTTTTGATTGATATTCTAAATTTAGTTGTTATTCAAAATTGATTAATGGTGGATAATGTCTGTACAAGTGATATTTTGCATGAAAGGACTGAGAGTAAAAATAATCATGTGATTCACTTGGTATTTGTATAACGAAGAAATTCAATATATTATCTTTATAATAAAGATAATTATGTATGCTACATTTAAAAATTATGAATTGTTTGATTTGGAATGCTTATATTTTTTTGTTTGGTGCAAATTATACCTTTCTTTGAATAAATTTTAGTTGATTTTAAATTTTGTATTTGATAATATCTTATTCCTGCAGGAGAGATGGAGTTTGAAACAAGAACAGAACAGATTACACAGTTTACAGACTACGTTGGAAGAGGAGAGAAGACTATGGACAGAACAGCAAGCTAGGGAAAGGAATAACATAGAAAAAATAAGGGTAATATATGGAAATTGAATTTGATAATTATCAAAGAATGTTGGGAGCTAGTTTGTTCAAAATTCTGGTTCTGTTGGGAGGTATTTGTGGGAAATGTGTTGTGTAAGGAGGAATTGTATTTTTTATTTTGTTTATTTTGGGACATGTGTTGGGAGAGATTGTTTATTTTGGGACATGTGTTGTGTAGAGAGGGATTGTTTATTTTGGGACATGTGTTGTGTTGGGAGGGATTGTTTATTTTAGGACATGTGTTGTGTAGGGAGGGATTGTTTATTTTGGGACATGTGTTGTGTAGGGATGAATTGTTTATTTTGGTACATGTGCTGTGTAGGGAGGGATTGTTTATTTTGGGACATGTGTTGTGTAGGGAGGGCATGTGTTGTGTTGGGAGGGATTGTTTATTTTGGAACATGTGTTGTGTAGAGAGGGATTGTTTTATTTGGGACATGTGTTGTGTTGGGAGCGATTGTTTTATTTGGTACATGTGTTGTGTAGGGAGGGATTGTTTTATTTGGTACATATGTTGTGTAGGGAGGGATTGTTTATTTTGGTACATGTGTTGTGTAGGGAGGAATGGTTTATTTTGGTTATGTGTTGTGTAGGGAGGGATTGTTTGTATTGGTACATGTGTTGTGTAGGGAGGGATTGTTTTATTTGGTACATGTGTTATGTAGGGAGGGATTATTTATTTTGGTACATGTGTTGTGTAGGCAGGAATTGTTTATTTTGTGGCATGTGTTGTGTAAGGGGGGATTGTTTATTTTGGACATGTGTTGTGTAGGGAGGGATTTTTTTATTTTGGGACATGTGTTGTTTATGGAAGGATTGTTTATTTTGGGACATGTGTTGGGAGGGATTGTTTATTTTAGGACATGTGATGTGTAGGGAGGGATTGTTCATATTGGGACATGTGTTGTGTAGGGATGAATTGTTTATTTTGGTACATGTGTTGTGTAGGGAGGGATTGTTTATTTTGGGACATGTTTTGTGTAGGGAGGGATTGTTTATTTTGGGACATGTGTTGTTTGGGAGGGAATGTTTATTTTGGAACATGTGTTGTGTAGAGAGGGATTGTTTTATTTGGGACATGTGTTGTGTAGGGAGGGATTGTTTTATTTCGTACATGTGTTGTGTAAGGAGGGGCTGTTTTATTTGGTACATATGTTGTGTAGGGAGGAATTGTTTATTTTAGGATATGTGTTGTGTAGGGAGGGGTTGTTTTATTTGGTACATATGTTGTGTAGGGGGGATTGTTTATTTTGGTACATGTTTTGTGTAGGGAGGAATTGTTTATTTTGGTTATGTGTTATGTAGGGAGGGATTGTTTAATTTGGTACATGTGTTGTGTAGAACAGATTGTTTAATTTGGTTATGTGTTGTGTAGGGATGGATTGTTTATTTTGGGACATGTGTTGTGTATGGAGGGATTGTTTATTTTGGGACATGTGTTGTATATAGGGATTGTTTATTTTAGACATGTGTTGTGTAGGGAGGGATTTATTATTTTAGAACATGTGTTGTGTAGAGAGGGATTTTTTATTTTGGGACATGTGTTGTGTAGGGAGGGATTGTTTATTTTGGGAAATGTGTTGGGAGGGATTGTTTATTTTGGGACATGTGTTGTGTAGAGAGGGATTGTTTATTTTGGGACGTGTGTTGTTTGGGGAATGATTGTTTATTTTGGGACATGTGTTGTGTTGGGAGGGATTGTTTATTTTGGGACATGTGTTGTGTAGGGAGGGATTGTTTATTTTGGGACATGTGTTGTGTAGGGATGAATTGTTTATTTTGGTACATGTGTTGTGTAGGGAGGGATTGTTTATTTTGGGACATGTGTTGTGTAGGGAGGGATTGTTTATTTTGGGACATGTTTTGTTTGGGAGGGAATGTTTATTTTGGAACATGTGTTGTGTAGAGGGGGATTGTTTATTTTGGGACATGTGTTGTTTGGGAGGGAATGTTTATTTTGGAACATGTGTTGTGTAGAGAGGGATTGTTTTATTTGGGACATGTGTTGTGTAGGGAGGGATTGTTTTATTTCGTACATGTGTTGTGTAAGGAGGGGCTGTTTTATTTGGTACATATGTTGTGTAGGGAGGAATTGTTTATTTTAGGATATGTGTTGTGTAGGGAGGGGTTGTTTTATTTGGTACATATGTTGTGTAGGGGGGATTGTTTATTTTGGTACATGTTTTGTGTAGGGAGGAATTGTTTATTTTGGTTATGTGTTATGTAGGGAGGGATTGTTTAATTTGGTACATGTGTTGTGTAGAACAGATTGTTTAATTTGGTTATGTGTTGTGTAGGGATGGATTGTTTATTTTGGGACATGTGTTGTGTATGGAGGGATTGTTTATTTTGGGACATGTGTTGTATATAGGGATTGTTTATTTTAGACATGTGTTGTGTAGGGAGGGATTTATTATTTTAGAACATGTGTTGTGTAGAGAGGGATTTTTTATTTTGGGACATGTGTTGTGTAGGGAGGGATTGTTTATTTTGGGACATGTGTTGGGAGGGATTGTTTATTTTGGGACATGTGTTGTGTAGAGAGGGATTGTTTATTTTGGGACGTGTGTTGTTTGGGGAATGATTGTTTATTTTGGGACATGTGTTGTGTTGGGAGGGATTGTTTATTTTGGGACATGTGTTGTGTAGGGAGGGATTGTTTATTTTGGGACATGTGTTGTGTAGGGATGAATTGTTTATTTTGGTACATGTGTTGTGTAGGGAGGGATTGTTTATTTTGGGACATGTGTTGTGTAGGGAGGGATTGTTTATTTTGGGACATGTTTTGTTTGGGAGGGAATGTTTATTTTGGAACATGTGTTGTGTAGAGGGGGATTGTTTTATTTCGTACACGTGTTGGGGTTTTTTTGGGGGACATGTGTTGTGTAGGGAGGGATTGTTTTACATGTATTTGGTACATGTGTTGTGTAGGGAGGAATTGCTTATTTTGGTTATGTGTTGTGTAGGGAGGGATTGCTTATTTTGGTACATGTGTTGTGTAGGGAAGGATTGTTTAATTTGGCTATGTGTTGTGTAGGGAGGGATTGTTTATATTAGGACATGTGTTGTGTAGGGAGGTATTGTTTATTTTGGGACATCTGTTGTGAGTCATCAATGTTTATATGCTCATCAGATAAAGCAAAACCTGGCAAAATATCTATAAGTTGGGGGGAGGGCTTTTTTTACCCTCTGTCCTACCCTCACTTCTACTTATAAATTGAATATTCCTGGTACAGTTGTATTGAAAAAGTATTTAATTGATCAAAATATGACATTCTATTTTAGAGCCTTACTGAAGACTATTTATTGGGTTTGGGCCTCTGCTTATAGTAAGAAGTGTTGAGCTAATGAATGAAATAGATTTTCTACCTACATATGGATGTTACAGAATGGTCAAATATTTCCAAGATATGACCTGTGACATTATTATTTCAGTGTCCTTGATCATTATTTTACTTCCTTGTTAAGATTTGCCTTATCACTTATAAGGCTGTTATTCTAAGTTTAGCTGCCCATTTGTTTTACCTTGCAGATATTTATATTCAACTACAAATGACTTAAATTTACCAGGTCTCAGTGGCCCAATGGTTAAGGTACTGTAGTCATCTACTGTCTATCTCTCGGTTTGTCAACACTGATTTTGCAGGTTTAAGTCTTACTCCAGGCAGGGTGGACACCATGATATAGCTGAAACATGGGTGAAACACCATTTAAACAAACAAACAAAAACTTAAATTTACAAAATGTACTTTGTATTCTTGTTCTTAACAGGAGTCATTATTAGAAGAACAGAAGTCAGTGTTATCGCAACTACATAGAGAAAGACAAGCGTTGGCTGAGGAGAGAACACAGTTTATGGTTACACAGAAAACTCGCAGAGATGACCTGGAAAATTACTCCGTTAAACTTTCACAGGTAAGATACTGGTTTGTTACCAAATCTGGTAAGAAAATTATATCATATTGTAACTAAATTAAATACTGCGAATTTCGTTGGTACCAATTTTTATGGTGGGATTTTTTGTTGTTTCAGATGGATTTAATGCCTCTAGCAACAATTTTCAGCTATATCATGGTGTCCAGTTTTTATTAGGGGAGGGAGTATGAGTACCCATTAAAAACCCTGACCTATCATGATGTGAGAAAATGTTGTTTTTTCAATGATATTTGAATTTATACTGGCTCGATTGCAAGCAACAGAGAAATCATATTCTATTAGATATTGAAAATTGGTTTCCCAATCACAGAAAAGTTCATAAAATTTAGAGCCCCATGTGTAATAATAATTAAAATGGGGGCATCAGTTGATTGATTGACTGATTATTTGATTGTTGCTTTAATCCTGCAGTCAGTACATGTAATATATTACTTTACAGTTCATTTCCTTAAATATTTATTTTTGAAAAGCAGTTTTAAATTATCTCTCTATAAGCCTCTTTATACATGATTGATGTAACAGCAGGAACTTCTTTACCATAAATTTTCCTTTTAAGGCTAAAACTGAATTTGATGCCATTATGAAAGCAATATCAGAAGAGAAGAGTAAATCATTTTCAAGAAAGGAAGAATTAACAAAAGAAGAACAAAGAATTGAAGAAGAGAGGAGTAAACTCCAGACAGAGAAGGCTAAACAGAAAGCCAAAGAGGATGAGTTGATAGATAATGCTCAGTTGATCAAGGAGAAGTCTGAACAAGTGGATGAATACTATTTAGTATGTTATACGAGTTTATTGAATATGGATGTTCAAGGATAATTTGTGGTGGGGTTGGTTTGGAACATATGTTTTCTCAACACCTACTTCATAACAATAAATGAACAATTCCTTATGAATCCATTTCAGTTTATTTTTTTACCACTCTGACCACCCATACAATTCAATTACAATTATATTTTTGTCCAGAATAACCGATATCTGAAAAGAGTTACAAACGCATCTCTTCTGATATATTAGCACCTGCTAATGGATGTTGTTTTATTTGCACTTGAATGTGTCTGTTCAGTAGGTGATAATTCTGCTGCTTTCAGATTGATTTGTTGTTGAATGCTTTACAATCATTATTATATGAGTAGAATCATTTTGGGAATACTGTAGTTACCCAAATCAGGGGATTTCGAAACCTCAACAACTGTAAATTTCTGATTTAGTAAATAGAACCCAACATGTTAACCCTTGAACAAGCTTTTTTTTTCAAACATTATTATTTTTACACAAACATGCATACATGTATTGGATTCTACACAGTTTTAATGCATCTCATTTCTGTTGAATTGAATCCAGTTAATTTGACATAAAGCCTTCATGATTTATTAATCACACTGCGATAACAGGCAACTTTCATATAACAATTTAACTGTGTTTTGCTTTTACCTAGTTTTTTAGTATTTTTTCTGTTGTTTCTTGGCATCCAGTTTTTATTGGTGAGAAATTGTAAAGGAAATAGGCAATCTATTTGACAACCTTTTTTGGATTTTAGCTGTATAATTTTATTTTGCATTTTTACCAGTGTTTTTGTCTGTCTTTTAGGAAGCCAATAATAAATTTGAAGAAGGAATGATGGCTTTAGAGGCAGCACAGAGAATTGAAGCTGAAGAAAACCAAAGACTTGACAAGATTTCTAAACAGATGCAAACCCTTCAGAATAAGGAAAAAGAAATAGCAGAGGTCGGTCAAGTTTTTATTTATGACGCAACCATGCAGTCAATCAATATTAATGCAAAATTAAGGTCCAGAATTTTTTTATGTGGTCTATTTGTGGTCTAAAGGTAATTACAGGTATACTTGCACTAAATAAGTGGTGGATATTTTGGAAAGGTATGTTTAACAGTTTTCAAATGTTTTAAAATAATTAATAATTCTAAGGATCTAATTATAATTTTTTTTTAAATCATTGATTGATGGCATATATGCCATATTTTTAAGAGTTACAGTTATATACATTAACCAAAACAAGGACTCCAAATCATCGCCATATAATCTCAGTAGTTCATTTCCTGGTTATAAATAAACAATTTCTGTCAACTTTGACCAAATTTATTTTGACTTTTTACATCAGATGCTCATAATTACAATTGAATATAAGATTGTTTTGTGTTCTATTAACTTAATATAAGACTATTTTTGTCCTCTTAATTTACATAAGCTTTGTGTTTTAGGAAAGACTGAGACTTTCAAAAGAAAAGAAGGAAGTAGAGAATCTAAAGAGTTCAGCTTTGTGTCCTAATTGTAGGTCACCGTCATCAGGAAATAAAATGATTATGCAAACCAATGGTATATAGTACATTATTACTTTTTCTGTACAATAGTTTCAATAGACTTTCCATTATTTCGTTAATATGTCAAACACTTCATACATTTAAACCAGTCTGTGCAATTTACTTTCTGAATCATGTTGATAATAGACACCAATACCTTCTTGTGATGGAATGTTGAAGATACTGAAATGATGATCTGAAAATAAATGTAGTAGACATGTGACATTTCTTTTATTTTTTTTTTATAAAACCTTTGGACATTAACATATATGAGAACAAAAATTGTAAAAGTGTATTTGATATACATAAATAAATATGTTATATTACTTTAATAAACAAATTTACTAATGATGTTTTTCAGGACATGGTCCAAATGCAGCTATGACCATCCATTATAATGGTATACCTCCACAGAGTTACCAACCTCCATACCAAACTACCTCACACCCAGGATCTGCAGGACATGTCTCCCTCAATTCTGTTGCTGAAACTATCAAAGCTGATAGATCCATTAGGATGTGGAAGATGGAAGCTTTTAAGGTATATTATTATTGGAAATTTAAGCCTACATTCATGATTTTAAGTTTAGTAAACGTGTTTGTGTCCTGAATCATGCATCTGCATCAGTACACTGAAAATTCCTTCTGCAATATAAAATACATGTAGAATGGAACCTAAGTTGATTTCTCACTATAGATGTTTGATATTCTTTATTTTATCACTAATGAGACAGCGAGGTACCTATTTTTAGCCGGTTGAGATATTCTTATCTCAACCCGTGGGTGAGATATAAGAGTTTCACGCTCCTTTTCCCGTAAAAATGTATTGTGATGTCAACTGTCGGTTCACCGAGAAAAATCATAAATATATGCTTTAGTTGTGTAGGTTTACTAGGCCTCTTTAAATATTAACATGAAAACAACATATCTGAGCTTCCATGAACCAATTTATGTTTCAATCCGATAGCGGTTACACATCAAAACAAACATGTTGCGCAACAACTTATGTACTGAAGATTACATTCAGGGTAGATAACTCTATTTGTTGACAAATTTAAACATGACAGCACCGGGACTTTTTTTTAACAAATTAGTGAGAAATAGAATCAAACATCGGTGGTAGCGCAAGATGGGAAAATCTCAGACACCCACGTGAAAGATTTCTTTTGGTCTCCAACTCGGCAGAGCCTCATTGAAGACCAGAAATCTTTTCACTTGGGTGTCTGAGATTTTCCCGTCTTGCCCTCCCACTGGTGTTAGATCCTTTATATCTTGCTCATTTTCTTCCCTAAGAAATTATCATTGTGACTTGGTTATTTCCAGTCAAAATTGCTTGCATCTTCTTCTAAATGTTTGAGAGAATTACACGAATGCTTGCACATATCCTGTTTTATGAACTTATGACGTACAACACCAATCAAGTTAGCTGCAAATAACATTGTGAAAATAATCATCCTAATGGTATTGCAAAACCAGATACATGTATAAGGCTGATTTTGATTGTAATTATTTCTTCATATTTCTTCCATAATTGGTGCTGACAGATATTAATGCTAATTATTTATAAACTGAAAAAACCTGGCTTCTCTTACCCAGGACTAAACAGTTCTAAGTAATAGCCCAAACTGTAGGTTGTATTCTAGCTTCAGTTCTTTTGCCGAGATGAGTAATGTTTAAATGTTATCACATGATTGGATAAGTACAGTGCACCCTTAAAATAGGTGTATACATGCCAGATTTCACTTCAGGGTTAATTTAGCTTCTTTTGTCTTGCAGGATCAAAAATATCTTGAAGAACAGAGTTTATTTTTATATTCCCTGAAACAGATGCCATACAGCAACTCATGAATAATTGTTCCAGCATTTGATGAAGTGCCAAAAATATGTTGTATCATTTATGTGTATATTTTAGATTCATAAATTTTAGTTATGATCAAAATTCCAACTGCAGAGATACCAGTAAAGAAAAATATGTGTTTGCAAGATCCATTCATTGAAGAAATTAAATCAGACTTGTGTTTTCACATTAGAAAAAACTTCAGTGCTAAACTGTGTATTTGAAAGGACAGAAAACATACTTGCATATATGTTAGTACTTATACTTTGTGGAAAGGCATTGAAATGTCAGAATAATTTAATGCCATGAAAAGAAAGGCAATACAGAATTCTCAAACTATATAATTTTCATGAACATTCTGTTAAGGTGCACTGTAGAAAAAGGAATTAATTTTGATACAAATTATAATTCCTACTGCATTAAAAAAAATAGATCCTGAAAAAAAGGAGGACACATCTTTATTCATTCACGATGGACAATCCTCTCGTCTGGGTTTGGCAGACTCTATTATGGAGTAAAGTGTTTCTCCAACTCTAGTACATTTGTTTAGCTTATACTAGTATAGTGTATTATTAGTTACAGTAGTTGACATTAGTTGGTCAGTATTATGAAAGCATTTAAAATGTACTTGTAACATAAATTGTCATCAATTGTCATCCTGTTTACGGCAAATATTTAAAACCATACACAATAGTCATATGTCTTATTTTCTTACTTGATATCATAGTCACTCTTTTTCATCCTAAAATTCTGTGGGTAATACTTTTATTATGATGATTTCTGATGTTTTATTTGTTTGCTGAATGTCTTTTACTAAAGAAAAAATGTCATTATAATTGAATAATTCAGATCATTCATATACATGTATGATGCTAGTCTCTGAAGTATGTTTGTTGTTTTTGTTGTCTAGCCACCTACATGTAATATTGTTGTGAAATGTATTTTTATATTGATTTATCAATATATATATTGAATGGAAATGTTTGCAAATTATTTTCATGACAGTTCAGTAATTAATGTAACACGTCTTGTGTCAACAATATAGTATCTGTTAGTATTTTTTATTATTGTGTGTTGAAGTTAATTTATACTTTATTCTAAATGTGAATTATTTATGCAAACATAACATCATCTTACAGTTACTTTACACTAACTTCCATAATGTTTGGCATCAAATTTATAATACTTATTAGGTAATAATTCGCAACATAAATTGTTTTTAACACTTATCTCAGTAAACAAGTACCTGTTAGACAGGCAGACTGTGAAAACAATCTTGTTGATCTTACCCTTAATTAACATGTACACACCTTTGAAAAGAATGTTTAATAATGGTTAATAGACATTCCATTTTATCTTCACACACAGTTATTTATCTTCAGATTTAAGCTAGGTGTGAAAGACTAGCTTCATTTTCTATAAATGTCACTTTGACAAGTACTGATGAATATGCTATGGTTGATATGTATATGTTTTACTTTAAATTCTATTTTCACAAAACAAGTCTATGACAGTATAAATTCAAAATATTTTTTTGGTTTTCAATGAGTCCTGAATATAAAATTTGATGGTTTTTATTAACGCTCATATGTACATAAATGATAAAGATTACTAAGGTTCCAAGAAAATATGTAACTTGTCATTCATTAATAATTAATGACAAGTTACATATTTTCTTGGAACCTTTGACATTTCAGTTAGTTTACTTTTAAGTTGTTTTTTACCCGATTAAAATTGTGACTTTTTTAGACTGAAATACTGTTATGATTTGGTCATCCTGATTTTATTTAGGTTGTGATTCATACTCATCACAATGTTATTTATATTTATGAAGTTTACATGGAAACCAATACAACATATAATTTGTATTAAAGTCAGAATGTGTATTTATAGAGACAACATCTCCAAACCTTTAAATATGGACCATGATATTTGGAAAGTATAGACAGGGCAGGGAACCATTAATGTTTACGGAATTGTTTTAATGTCATTAGCAGTGATGTCATACTGGAAATTTGTATTCATTATAATATAGATTGTAATTAATCTTTGTCACTTGACATTTTGAAGACTGATTTTGGTTACAGTTGATTTCTTGGCATTTGTCAATTGGTCACATTTCAATACTGATCAATCATGGTATTTCCAGGATGTTATTTATACTACAATTGTGCTCATAAGTATGTACTACTTTAATTGAGCTGCATTATCATTAAAATGTGGTTTAGTTTCCATCAAAATAATCCAAGTATGCTGTCATTAAAGGGTGTGCTAGAAAGTTAGCTTTGAAAAACACACGAGTGCACTTTAGTTTTACCCTGGAAGATATAAATATGAATAGGGCCCGCCACATAGTGCCAGATGCCCTAGAGTGATCAGTCATTGTGTTGTGTGTCTGTCCATCAAAAATTAATCGTGTCCATGCTATAACTTTTTATCTTTTGAGGTAGGCTTTTGATAGTGGGTAGATAATAGACGCATCATAGCTGATGACTTTTTAAATTGACATCATGGTCGATGGGGCCCACAGATATGGATACCATCTCACTGATATCTAGTAAGAACATCATTTTCACATATAATGTTAATGCTCAACCATTGGGGTTTTTCTGTGGTGAAATTTTGCATTTTGCATACAACTGATAGTCTTTTATATTATTTCAGAGTTTTACTGGATTTATTCTATTGACTATACATGAACCTTGCTTCTTTAATTTTATTGTTTGTTTGTATGAATGGTGTTTGAGGCTACTTTCAGCAATTTTTAAGCTATATCATAACATCCTGTTTTTATTGGGGAGGAAGCTGGAGCACCCGAAGAAACCTCCAACCTGCGGTAGGAAAAACTGCTAATCCTTGTCAATTGAGATTGGAGTCGAGTACACCCTGCCTGCCGTGAGAATTCAACCCGCAATCTCAGTGTTGACAGACCATATGATCAATAGTAGACGAACTTCCTTAACCACTCGGCTACCGTGGCCCCTCTTTAATTTTAAAATAATATCCAGACCACTTGACAAGTGTACAATAAATATTTATGGTCAATGGTGAATATGTGGTTCTCATGTCGTTTGGAAAAAAAAATAACATCATAAACGAATCAAGTGTCATTTACAGCCTATTGATTGAGCACATTTCACATACGGGAGAAAATAAATATACACCACACAAAGAAGTTGCAGAGGGTATAATGTTTTTTATGGTCAGTCAGTATATCTGTCAGTCCTGTTCTTGTAATCGCATCTCCTCTGTAGCTACTCATCAAAGTTTTATGAAGCTTGATAGGAATGAAGGACATCTTGTGTAGTTTTGCATACTGACAGAAAATTATGATACAATATATTTTTTAGGAGTTATTCCCCTTTTGAACTTAGACATTTCTCTAAATGTTCTTGTAACTACTAATCAGATTTTTTATGAAACTTGGTAGGAATGAAGGACAACATATATAGTTGTGCATAACGACTGCAAATGTTGATGCAATATTTTTTGTAGGAGTTATTCCCCTTTTGAATTTAGACATTTCTCAAACTTCAGACACTCCTCTGTAACAACTGATGAGAATTTTATAAAACTTGGTAGGAATGAAGGACATATGTAGTTGTGCATATCTACAGGAAATTTCTATACAATTTTTTTCTGTAGGAGTTATTCTCCTTTTGAACTTTCTCAAAATATTCTTGCAATCACAGCTCCTCTCTAACTACTGATCAGCAGTGGATTTCACAATAAGTTGTAAGTATAAAATCCAACGTAAGTGTTGAAAGATCAAAGGGAAAAATCCATAGATCCATTGTAACATCAGCACTTACGATGCTTTTTAAACTTACAACTTTTTTTGAGAAAAGCACTATAGAATTTTAGGAAACTTGGTAGGATTGAAGGATACCATTTGTAGTTGTGCATATCAACAGGAAATTATGATATAATATTTTTTGTAGTAGTTATTACTCCTTTAACTTAGAAATTTGTTCAAAATATATATGAAACAACTTGAGATAGTTAAATTATAGAATTTTATGTCCGAGCCTTAACAAGGACTTAAATTTCAATCATCTATCAAGAACGGCGAAAAATAGCAATTGAAACCGACTGAACAACAAGAGCCGAAAGTCAAGGGTCAATTACAAATCTGCATAAAGACAAATAACAGAAAGAGAGTAACCTGAACCCAATAATAACCATCAGTGCACTTTGGCACTCTGGACTAGTAAGCAGTGCCTGCCTCTAATTAGAAACCCATCTTGTTACTCATTGTCATGTCTAGGAAATAGTGAAATCAAGGAATAGAAAACACTACCTATAACTTCAAAAATGTCTGATTGTATTTGAGAGATTGATTTCCCATAATGATAAATTAAGTCATGGTGAGGACCATAGAACTTCTGGACAAATAATATCAACCTAGGTACAACAAACCCTTGTTTGAGTAATTAAGTAGTCAACAGCAGTGATCAGAGAAATCAGATAATCCATGTCTACTTAGGTAAGATTCTGTTTCTCTAATTTTAAATGTAAATGTGCAAAATGAGTACAACTGCTCCCAACCCCATTTTTATGTTCATGACTTGAATACACTATAAATGGAAGGTGTTAAGGACATCATTAGTACTTATTATGACATTATTTTTTTAACCAATGTTTTATATCTTGGTACATATGATGTATGTTAGATTGTTCTTTTTGTCTTGATCAGATAAAAAACATGGCGGCCACAGGTATGAATGCTGAATAAAATCTAAATACCACAACAATGCTGAACCAGTGCCAAAGTGCCACAAAATACACTCGTCTGAAATTAGCCATTTTTTGCACAAAAAATAAACATTTTCCCCAAGTTTCATGAAGATTGGACTACAACTGTTTGAGTTGCAGAGCGGACAAGGTGAATTTGCCTTTTTTTTTAAATAAAGGGCCATAACTCTGAAGTTGCTGAAGTGATTTGGCTCTTTTTCAAACTTGGCTGAGATACTATGCCCATATACATTTTCCCCACGTTTCGTGAAGATCTGACAACAACTGTTAGAGCTAGAGAGCGGACATCACTGTGGGCACCACCCATGGGTGTTCCCAAAATATGATCCGGCTTCGACAGGCATCTAAAAATTGTCAAAAGTGGTTTACACATTTAAACGAAGAACGATAAATTTGTCTTGTAGAACAGATCAGTTATAAGTTTGGTCTCTGTTCCTTTATAACATAATTTTATGTAGAAGTAATTTGGAGTTATGATGGCTGAGAGCTCCACATAGCTTGTCTCATCTATACAGGATTTCCATCATGTTTTTATCTTCCTTTTAATAGTCAAAGGACTGGTGGCCATAAAATATGAACATTAATGTCCACTCAATTAACACAAATATTTGAAGTTCAAAGGTGGTTAATTTTAGTCCAAAAGAAATTTACAAAGAGTTTGTCCCAGAGAACTATATTCAGATTTTGATCAGGAGATAACAATAGTTAAACAAATTACAAAACATTTATTGTCACATATTGCAAAATATTGTATAACTAAATGGAATTCAAAATAATATAACAATTAAAATCAGTTATTTACAAACTAACAAATATTAAGTTTCAAAGTCAAGCCAGGAAAAACAAGATAATGACACTAAATTCATGGTACAAGCACTAAATAATACTGCAGTTTTTTTAATTCTTAACATCAAAAAGGATTTTAGTAAACTTGGAACTAAGAAATGAGATAGAGACAGAAATTAATACTCTTGTTTCACCATAGCACTTGACATATACATATACAAACATTTTGTTTTAGGAGTCATTCTAAATTTAACTTAAAATTCAATAATAACACCTATTTTCCCAAAAATCTTGCGTATATTTACCAAACTCAGTAGATGCTTCTATCCTTTATACAGAATAAACACTGTGTTAAATTTACTTTAACACACTTAGGTTAAAATTTGTGGAAACCATGGAAAGTAGAAAAAAAATATAAGCCTGCAAATCAGATTGTACAGTATATATTCATTCAACTCTTTTATCAAACCAAAAGCAGACGGCAAATCTCTTGCTGCTTAGCAATGAAAACTTGTTGTCTTTAGATTAACTGCTAATAATCGGTGACATTTTGTTTCATTTAAAAAACTGATTCCAAAATGTCTTACATTTATATGTACCTATCATATAAACATATGTAATTCCTTAACACATGGATGTATATCAATATTTCTCCTTCACATTAATTCTTTATTTCAACTCCATGTAAAACTAAAAGATTTGAATTTCAGTCAACTTCATACAACATGCTAATCTCCAATAAATAACAGTAATGGCAAAAAATAGAACATAAACACAACAAAAACATGCAATTAGTGCAAACATATTTACATTAATTCTAACTTAACATCAACATTGAACAACAATTAATTTACAAACAAAAACATCCATTTAGGGATTTGTATATATCAATAATCAAACTCCTGATATGTAAATGATTAGTACTGTGTGTTCACGTTTCTCCAACATTTGATAATTAATTAAAACAACACCCAATTAAGTGTGGGGATTAAGGGGCATCTGAAGGATTAACATGTTGATATTTACCTGTAATATATACCTGTTTAAGAAACTTCAATAGGTTATACATTTTGTGTCTTAACTCAATATTTTGCATTTCGTTTTGCATAAAGGGAAAAATCATCTACAGTGATATATAAAAACATTAATGTTTTTTCTATAATTACGAATTTATTAAAAATGAATATATTACATTCAAATCATTAAAAAGAATAACCATGGAAGTAACTTGACGACGATTATTACAAGCAGACGAAGGCGGCGCACATTTATTTATACTTTCTGCAACACTTTACCTCATAAACTGCGTAAACGCTGATAACATATACGGAACCAAGTGTATACATAGAACCAAAAACACCCCATAGAACCATTCCAAAACTGAAGCAGACTGGACTGCGCAGACAAACCTTCGTTAACTTTGCATGTAACTTCGACATGAATGTTTTTGTTAATGTGTTTAAATGTATTCTGCAAGTGCTAGCCATACTATAATTTTGCTATGCATAAAATATTATATTTTTTTTAATCAAAACAATAACAATAATGAAGAAATAAACAAAAACATGACAATAAAAACAGCAAAGTTAAAATACCCATCATTTTATCTAAAATCTGTATTATATATTATGTGTTGTATAATCCTTAACCTCTCCCTTTGAATGCCTCTTAATCCCCTGTATTAATTGGTTGTTGTTTTAGTCGAAGTGACATTAGTACATATTAATCATGGTTGCATGGATCCACTTATTTTGCATTGGATATTGCTGCATAGGGTGGTTATGACAAAACATTTATCAAATAAATATACATTTTATAACTCATTTTATGCAAATCATTAAATAAAGAAAAAAAAACACTTTTAATTTGTTAAAGCATATCTTAAACTACTAACAAATCTTTTTACTTTAATAAACAATACAATTGAAAATGAAAATTACTATTCAAAACTCTAATGTCAAGCATTTTAATAATATTTTTATAAAAATATATGGCATCTACATAGGAACCTTAAAATAGATAGTTTCAAATTCTCTGTCCTAATACTGTCACATCGAAAAATCATAAACTACCCATATGTGTAATTAATTATATAATATATTGCTTATATTGAAACCACAGCAACAGGAAAATGTTTACAATATTATTACTATTTTTAAAAAAATAATGACATTTGCCCTTATTAAAAATTTTAAATAACTTTTTAATGAAAAAATCTTTTGTTGGCTACACAACATGATTTCTTAAAAAAATGTTTTTACAAATTTGACATATATACCAATAAAGATTTCAAACACTCTGAGGTGATCTCCCTTGATTATAATTTGCAACAATTTCTTCAAATTGTACAGGTAATGAAACAAGAGGGCTTATGATTGCACATTTTCAGTAAATAAATTATACGTGAAACAACAAAGCATCTAATTTTGATTACATTACTATGATTGATAGTACATGTTAATTTCAATAAAATTCAATTTCATTTGGCAAATTCCACTGAACAACCAACTAAACAATGATCATAAATAAAGATCATATGTCACAGAGTATATTTCATTTCCTGTATACAATCACACAGAAACATGGCAGTGTTCATACAAAACACTTGTATAAATTAATGGTATACCATGATGAAGTGGTTACAATTTGTATTAACTTCCTGAGCAAACATTACTAATATCTTCCTGTTAGTTCGTGATACATAAAAATTAGATAATAAATTCATAAATTAGGAAGAGGAAACACAAAAATAACATGATTTATTGCAAAATATTTTTCAAGAAGATATATTCAATCTGTCACCAGAAGCATTTGACAAGTACATAATCATTATAATTGTGAAGATTAAATTATGTATAAGTTTGCATATTCCATAAAAATGAGATTGTTTTGTTTGTTTGAATGGTTTTTAATGCCACTTGGAGCAATTATTCATCTATATTGTGGTGTCCAATTTTTATTGGGGTGGAAGCCAGAGAACCTGGAGAAAACCCCAGACCTTCGTTAGGAGAACTGGCAATCCTTGTCAATCAAGATTAGAGTTGAGTGCACCCTGCCTGGAGTGAGACTCAAACCCACAACCTCAGTGTTGACAGACCACGTGATCAATTGTAGATTAACTACGGTAACCACTTGGCCACCAAGGTCCCCATAAAAATAAGAAAAAAATGTAATTTCTATGAAATTCTCATAAGCAAAAATAATTCTATATAATTTATAGTAACACCAATAATCCAGATTGCTAGCTGATTTAGCTGTATGTTACTTCTTTTGACATAAAGTTCCCCAGTTAGATGTTAAACCAGATGCATGTTGAAACCAATCCTGGTGTAGTTATTCAAATTTGTGTCAATCTGTTTGCTTGTTACTTAGAGTTTTATCTTTTATTAATTCAAATCACAAAAGACAACAATTGGAAAACTGCAACAGCCATCGCAATATTTTATGTGTTGCAATATTTTATGTGTTTAACATAAACATAAAATTATTTTACGATACATCTAAAATCATAATAATTGTGAACAAAGGAATTCAGCAAAAAAATCTTTCAATTAATATAGACTTACAAGCAAAATAAAAATCTTTAAATAGACACTAAAAATTGTGTTTTATGTGCAAGTATTTTTTCATAAAAATATAAAGCAATGAAAATACACTACATTCTGATGCCTTGTTCTTCGATCAACCACCATGGGAACATGCACAACATTTTTATTTTCACAAAGAAATTATTTATTTAATTGGCATATTACCATCTATATATGAATGTCATGGCACAGTGCATTATAACCAATCTTAGGAATTATGTAGTCCATCAATGGTCACATAACATTTGTATATTGCTTTTTACTCTCCCCACAGGCCACCCCATCCTTTTCACTCTCCCCACAGGCCACCCCATCCTTTTCACTCTCCCCACAGGCCACCCCATCCTTTTCACTCTCCCCACAGGCCACCCCTTCCTTTTCACTCTCCCCACAGGCCACCCCATCCTTTTCACTCTCCCCACAGGCCACCCCATCCTTTTCACTCTCCCCACAGGCCACCCCATCCTTTTCATTCTCCCCACAGGCCACCCCATCCTTTTCACTCTCCCCACAGGCCACCCCATCCTTATCACTCTCCCCACAGGCCACTCCATCCTTTTCACTCTCCCCACAGGCCACCCCATCCTTTTCACTCTCCCCACAGGCCACCCCACCCTTTTCACTCTCCCCACAGGCCACCCCATCCTTTCATGATTACACAACACTTTTTACTAACATTTCCAACATTTTCTATTGCAGAGGGGCTGGTCATTATAGGAAAAGGATTACTACATAACATTACTATAAATCAGATACACATAAATCTCCACAAAACATCCAGTTTCAACTTGTCTTTAAATTCATATCTTTATATAGCCTTTTTCTGCACAAAAAATATTTCATTTTTAAAGTCAAATATAGTTTGAAAAATCACATACACACACACTTTAATATTGATACTTAGACTTATAAATTAAACACTATTTTCTGTAAAATTTTAATTGTATATTTACAAAACAATAACCTATTACATTCTTTAAGATTTCAACTATAAGTTGAACATAATAGAAGAACAAATTGCATAAATTGGAGCATTTAATTTTAAAACATATATGTGTACTGTGAGCCCTAATTACAGCAACATTTATTTCAAAAGTATATTCATTATAACATCGTAAGATTTTAAAATAATGTGCAAAATGCATGGCACATGAATTCATTTTTATAGCAAATTCAGTTGAACGTCATTACGACATGGGAACAAACACGGTCACTTGTGGTAAAGAGGGTCCATTGTATATGCAAGAATGAAAGTACACAAATTAAAAGTGGGGTCAATGTCATGTGAACTTAACACTTATAACCTTACTTAAATTAATCAATTTCTTTTAATTATTTAAAAGTTGCCTGACTGTCAATAGTTACTGATGATTCAATACAACCTGTATGGATAGCTCTTCAATGCAATGATTTATTCCAGATTCTATGAACCTTAAAGAATATCAATTGCTCAGAGATCCATGACAAACAGTAGCTTGTTTACACATGATACAAATAATGAAACACAAAATTTTGACATGACATTTTGTTATCTACATAAATTCACAAAATGATCATAAAAATATCACAGTCTAAAATGATAAAATATGAAAATGTCCCTCTGCAAAACCTTCTTCATATTTTAATAAAATATTTCCTTAATTTTAATATTGTCTGATAATAAAAACTTACTAATATCTTACTGAAAGAGATTGATTCTGATCAACTGCTGTGTTTGTACATGCTATACTTAATTACAGTTTCAAGCAGAATAATATTGTTACTGGGAATTAAAGGCAATCCTAATTATATTTATGTAATACAAATATAATGATCAATTGTATATTGATTTATTACATAACTCCAGATACACATTTTCACAAAACAAAAATGAGCAAATAATTATTTTTAATGTAGAGCTGTTTACATATCCATAATGACACCTGACCAAATAGTAAGTTAAAAAGAAACATATAACAGTAATTTAAGTCACACCCATCATGTAAGTTACACTTTAAGAACAAAATTTGATTGAAATATATAACTGGTGTAAAATTAAATAAGGATAACACATGAATAAGATATTCAAAAAATGTTACCAGGCATATGACAAGTGTCATATAATAGCTCTAAATGTTATAATCTGATACCTCGATATAACAAAGAGTACATATCACATTACATTAAGCCGCTGTCCTGAATCTAGCTAGTTATATCAGCCAGACACAAGTAACTTGTGTTAACCTGACCCTACACACTGCCAGTGACAGACATTGTCCTGTATATTATAAGTAAGTATATATAAACAAGTAGGAGCTGAGACAGTGAATAAAAATAACACAAGTTTGTGCAATGTTAGACAGTGAACAATTATTATCACATAAATAAAATGTACATATAAACAATTGAATAACTTATGTTTGGAATTAATAGTAAATAAAAAAACAAATTTGATTTTATAATGAAACATAACAATGCAGGGTGATATGAAACTATTTTATGAATTTGCTGAATACAAGAGGAGACTTATGAGGGGGGGAACAAAATGGTTTTAGATTTATCAGTTAATACACTCTACACTCATTACTGATGTTGGTATTAAAAAATTGCGAATTTTTATTGCTAATTTTCTACAATGTGCATTTGTTATTAGAATTATTTTTATAAACTATCTAGAAAAAATGTATTAAGAAAATTACTTTTGTTCATAATACAAAATGTATGCACAAGTTAAAACAATTTTTTAATGTTACATATTTAATTTTTATTTTTTCTATCTAACCCTTGGAAAGCTTATCATTAAAGATAAAAACTGAATTTGACATGGAAGATCTCATATAAATAATAATTATAATAACTATGTAAATATACATTTAATTCAATGATTTGTGATTCGCCAGATGTGATGTTACTTAGTGAATGGAAAAGAAAACAACTTATTTAATAATTTAAATAAACTTATATACATTAAAAACACATCAAAAATAAAAATCTATAAATATTTAAGTTAATATTAACAAGTCATGGATTGGTCCTCAAACACAGTCATATTATTCTCATTTTGTAATAGTTCCCACAGACTCAAACTGGCATTATGCCCCATTGCAGCATGTTTTTCGTATATGATTTACAAGAGACATTTGATCATTTTCCTTTCAAAATTTGAATTTCATGTTTAACTTTGGCAATAGTCTTTTCACAGAGGCAGTATTTTTATAAAGAAATAAGCTAAATTCTCCACACACAAAAAATCTGCACCTTTTATGTAACAGTAACAGTGTGTCTGTTTATAGTTTAGAGTTTCCTTTAATTCAGAACACTTCTACTGTACTAATAGTAGCATCATTTAAAATTTAGTTAACAAATTTTGTAGTGAGTATATCTACAAACACTCTAAACTTAAAACAGACTAACAAATACATGGTCCCAACTATAATACTACCATCACTATTGTGTTATCGAGTTTCTACTTCAAAATATGAAAGACATTTAGCAACATTTCTCCCTCATATACATACAGTATTTCTACATTATCACTACTGTATAGCCATAATTCTTCCAAGTCCTGGAAAAATTTGTCCCTGAATTGGTCCGTAGTCTACATGCTCACCATCTACCATTATATTTCCTTTCTCAGTAAGAGGTTCCAACCTAAAGGCCAAGCATTTCGTTATCTCACAATGTGGAGAATTTATATGTTCACCTGTTGAAAATTGCAGGAACATGCTCAAGAGGTCATTTTTGGACACCCCTGATTTAACCAGCATCAAGTTTATACATCCATCATTTAACTTAGAATCTGGGGATGCTAGGTTATCTGGACCTAAATATGGAAGATAAACAGCCAATGCTGTAATAAAGTCATCTTCAACTGTTACCCAGTTGCTTGGAACTGGTTTATCTAAGGGGGTTAACAAATGGCATGAGAGAGGTTCTGCAACAACAGATTCAGATTCTTCAATCAATTCTTGTTCAAAGACTCCATTTGATGATATTTCTAGATTAAAGTCAACTATGCCATTTTCATCATCTTCACCTAAACTTACATCACTACCAGAATGAAGTCCACTGTCATTTTTCTTCATGCCTTCATCCATATCATACAAACTTACACTTGATTCATTAACTTTATCTAGGGAATCTGAATACGTAACAGACTTAGACAGGTAGTCTGTCATATTGGCTGGCACAGACTGAGATCTCATTCTCTGTGAATCATTACCATTGGTAAACTTAAATTTTCCTACACATCCTTCATCATACACCGAGCTTAACGAGTCCTGATTGGAAGTGTTACTAAAAATACTGTAAGGTCTTGGTTTGGAAAACGTCAAGGATTTACCCTTTCTCCTGTTGTCCTTATATAAGTCTGTCAATGGTAGAAATGATATTTTTGCTCTATAAGTCCTCAATTCTGCAAAAGACAAGAAAAAAACATGTCACCAACACAAGTTTCTAAGTATGAGATATTAACAAGTTAACATGAATTTGACAAGAACTCACAATCCAACAATAAAAACAACTAAAAAACAAGAATTCCTATTAGAACCAGCAGTAAAACTAAGTGCCCTGGAAGGGCAAGCCATTCCTGCACCATTTTAACAACACCAGTTCTGCTTTGTTTTAGTGACAATATCAGGATATTTTTTTTCTTTACTTTCAGCCTATTTTTTTCAGCTATATTTGACTGGGGAGTGAATCCAGATTGCAAGGTAAAAACCCCAGAACTGCAGGAAAAGACAAGATATTGATAAAGAAGATGCACACTAAAGCATGTTACTTTATTTATAAATATTCCTCTGTAGATTTTACTAATTTTTTCTATAAAACGAGAATATGCATATAATTATGTTTACATATGGCTTTAGTCAATAACATGTAATTAACCAAAGGTAGCAGGAAGAAATCATGAGGAATAACAGTATAAATGGATATACCAAGACAACAACCAGTGTGACATCGTCTGATGTACATCATTATCGATGATTTGTAAAAATTTGTTTTGAGATTTCCGCAGTATATACATGTAACCATCTGTAAAAATTTAATTTGAGCTGAACACATTATATAAACAGTCTCCAAGCTAATTACACATAATATAAAGAACCTTCAAGCTACATGTACAAGCCTGAAAGGAGATTGATCATTGGATTCTGTGGGCTACTGTCAGATGTTACATTGACCAAATCGTAATCTCCAAGGCAAATCTTTAATAAATATGATATTGTTGATGTATGTTTTAATTAAAATAAAACTCTTGGTAAACAAGTTACCATGAGTATATATATAAAGACTACATTCAGCAGACACAAATATAAATGATACATGATGATGATTCTATGGAAGCCAGTACATGCCACTGAAAAAATAATTTATAACTTGAGCGTACGAGTTTCATATCTTGTGCGCACGAGTTACTAACTTGTGTGCACTAGTTACTAACTTGAGCGCACGAGTTTCAAATCTTGTGCGCACAAGTTACTAACTGAGCGCACAAGTTTCAACTCTTGAGCGCACGACTTTAAATTCTTGTGCACTAAATTGTGCACAATAACCTGATTTTTTTACCTTAAAAGAGGCCTACCCATAAAAGGGGTCATCTGACTACTTTGACCAAATGTAGGCTTTGGTAGAGCTTCTAGTGCTGAACATCTAAGCAACAACAGCTTTTTTATATCTGCAATAGTTTTCATTTAATGGAGCAAAACATTAAGAAACATGATTTTTAACCTTTAAAGGCTATAAACCCTATAAGGGGTAATCTGACAACATGGACCTAATAGAGACTTTTGAAGAGCTTAATGAGCTGGTTTAAGAAACCAACAGCTTTTCTCTATCTGTGGTAGTTTTCATTCTATAGGGCAAAAACATGAAAAACTAATTTTTTAACTTTAAAGGACCATAACTACTATAGAGCTTATGTGGCAACCTTGCCCCAATGGAGACTTATTTAGAACTTTTGATTCTGTAGAGCCTAGGATAATCAGATTTTCCCTATCTGTTATAGTGTCTGAGTTATAAGCCATTTTAGGTGATTTGACCCTATGTTCTATTTTAGTAACAGTGGTTATGTATTTGGATCAATTCAAAATGAGGATCGTTTGTTGCCAACATGTCATATATCATTCCTGCAAAGTTTCCGACAAATTGGTTTAGTAGTTCCAGAAAATTTTAGACATTATTAATTGGCAAGGACCGACGCACAGTGATGGCATATGCTCACACCGACTTTGGCGGAATCATAGCGATTTATTAATCGTGCTCACAAGATTTGAATTTAGTGTGCTCAAGATTAGAAACTCATGTGCCCAAGTAAGTAACTATAGTATAGTGCGAACAAGTTAGTAACTTGTGCGCACAAGATAGTAACTTGTGCGCACAAGATAGTAACTAGTGTGTACAAGTTAGTAACAAGTTATAAATTATTATTTCTGTGGCACTTACAGGCTTCCATATGATTCAAAAAAAAACCAGAGGCTCTTAAGAGCCTGTATCACTCACCTGATTTTATAGGCAATGAAGATGGCATTTCCCTGATGTTGAAGTAAGTCCTGTAATTTTCAATAAACTTTAAATAGGACCATCCAAACAATATTACTAGAAAGCTTTGTTTCATTGGTTAACCCGTTGTATAGAGAAGATTTTTTTTATTTGCCATTGGGTCCTATGTTAAACTAAGTCCTGCAGCGGTGGCGGCCATTTTGAATTTCCAATTGCCATAAAAAACATAAACTTTATAAAGGACAATCCAAACAATATTGCTAGTAAGTTTTTGTTTCCATTGATTAACCGGTTTCAGAGAAGAAGCCTTTAAAAGCTTTTTCCCATAGGGTCCTATGTTAAACTAAGTCCTGCGGTAGCGGCCATTTTGAATTTCCAATTGCCATAAAAAACATAAACTTTATAGAGGACCATCCAAACAATATTGCTAGTAAGTTTTTGTTTCCATTGATTAACCGGTTTAAGAGAAAAAGCCTTTAAAAGCTTTTTTCCATAGGGTCCTATGTTAAACTAAGTCCTGCGGTAGCGGCCATTTTGAATTTCCAATTGCCATAAAAAACAAAAACTTTATAGAGGACCATCCAAACAATATTGCTAGTAAGTTTTTGTTTCCATTGATTAACCGGTTTCAGAGAAAAAGCCTTTAAAAACTTTTTCCCATAGGGTCCCATGTTAAACTAAGTCCTGCGGTAGCGGCCATTTTGAATTTCCGATTGCCATAAAAAACATAAACTTTATAGAGGACCATCCAAACAATATTGCTAGTAAGTTTTTGTTTCCATTGATTAACCGGTTACAGAGAAAAAGCCTTTAAAAACTTTTTCCCATAGGGTCCCATGTTAAACTAAGTCCTGCGGTAGCGGCCATTTTGAATTTCCAATTGCCATAAAAAACATAAACTTTATAGAGGACCATCCAAACAGTATTGCTAGTAAGTTTTGTTTTGATTGGTTAAACGGTTTCAGAGAATAAGCCCTTTTAAACTTTTTTCTCATAGGGTCGAATGTTAAACCAGGTCCTGCGGTGGCGGCCATTTTGAATTTCCGATTGGGATAAAAAACATTAACTTGATAGAGGACCATCCAAACAATATTGCTAGTAAGTTTTCTTTCCATTGGTTGACCGGTTTCAGAAAAGAAGCCTTTCAAACTTTTTCCCATAGGGTCCTATGTTAAATTAAGTCCTGCGGTGGCAGCCATTTTGAATTTCCAATTGCCATAAAAAACACAAACTTTATAGAGGACCGTCCAAACAATATTGCTAGTAAGTTTTTGTTTCCATTGATTAACCGGTTTCAGAGAAGAAGCCTTTTAAAACTTTTTCCCATAGGGTTCTATGTTAAACTAAGTCCTGCGGTGGCCGCCATTTTGAATTTCCAATTCCCATCAAAAACACAAACTTTATAGAGGACCATCCAAACAATATTGCTAGTAAGTTTTGTTTTGATTGGTTAAACGGTTTCAGAGAAGAAGCCCTTTTTAACTTTTTTCCCATAGGGTCCTATGTTAAACTAAGTCTTGAGGTGGCGGCCATATTGGTTTACCAATCAAAATAAAAAACACAAACTTTGTAAAGGTCCATCCAATGAACATTATGGCCAAGTTTGGTTTCAATTGGCCAAGTGGTTTCAGAGAAGAAGATTAAAATGTAAAAAGTTTACAGACACCGACGACGACGACGACGACGACGCCGATGGACGCAAAGTGATAACAATAGCTCACATGACCCTTTGGGTCAGGTGAGCTAAAAAAACAAAATTAAATCTGAAAGAAGCTTATCCTTTTTTGAGATCAACCGATATTTGACCAAAAGGTCACAATGATGCAAACTAAACTTAACTCCACAAGTGATTAGTATACAATTTAATACTTTTAAAATTACTTATAGAGTAGACAGTAACAACTATAATTAGACTAATCCAGATATTGCACCTAGTCCAAAAGTGGGTATTGGCAGTTCTATTAACAAATATTTTAGCTGACTAAATCAGGGTCTAGTGTAACTAGGTTTATAGGTTCATGGCTAAATGAAATCTTTCATAAGTATAAGTTGGTGTTGATCAGGGTATTAAAATTTTTGGAAGGTGAACTGTCCCATTGTTTCAATACAATAGTTATTGTTCTCTGTAGAGTTTATTTAATGGGACTTTAAATCTGAGGTTGAAAATATTTAACACCCTTATGAAATTATATATTCCTAAACTTTCTGGTGACACATACAGTCAGAGCAAGTAGTTATTGCAACATTTAATGTAAATGAATTCTGATGAACATTTTCTTTTTTATGGTATTTGAACAGTATATGCATAGAACAATTTTTTTTTGCATATTCCTTTCATTGCTTATTCCATATCTTGACAACAGTCATATTCCCCATCTGTAAATCTTTCTTTTTTTAAAATAAAATCAGTTGGTTTTTTATTAAAAACTATCACTTAAAAAACGCATTTTATTGGATACTAGGACAGTTCCAATGGCCTTACTTACCAATAGGCTGCCTAGTGCCCATTATATTTACCAGAAGCTTTCTTCAGGGGGTTCCAGTTATCACATAGAAAGCCTAACCACAAAGTAGGCTCATGTATTTTCATCAGGTTTCGCCAAGGATAAATTAATCAATGGATGATTGATTTCTCCTAGACAAACATAAGGCTCCTATTGAATGAAATAGCTATTGACGATTATTTAAACAATGGGACGATTCATCTTTCAAATATTATAATACACTGACCAATAGCAAGTTATATACAGGAACTGCGACATAACAGGGTATAATACTATGTAAGCTGACAGAAAAATTGTCTATCGAAAATGGTGATGACAAGGGTATCAGGAAACTTAGATTCTCAAAATATCATCCATAAATATTTGGAAAATATCATATGTCCGATAAAGGTTCTGTCATATTCCATTTTCAAGTAACTTCTGGTATCCATTAATTTTATATTAGAAAGAAAACATAGTCTTTGCCATTATTCCCTTTTAAAATGACCTAAAACTAAATAATAAATTAGAACTAGAGGCTCCCAGGAGCCTGTATCGCTCACCTGAACCTGAAACCAAACAACCCTTATTTTATCCAGCTTTTCTTTGCTATAAGGAATTGCCCAACACTTCTGCAAAAATCATTAATTTTGACCTTTTAAGGGAAATAAATCCTATAAGGAGGATCTTTTGATGGTTAGAGGGAGAAGGAAGGTTCACTTCAAATTTGCTGTACCTGTTATACTTTTTTAACTATCAGTTGAAAACTCTCTCGACCCAGCCCCCCCCCCCCCTTTTTCATTTTTTCTATTTCAATCCAATTTAGCTATGTAGGTAGTCATGTGTCATGATTTGCACAATTTTGGTAGAGGACATCCAAAAGATGATGTGTGCAATGTTTCAAAGCAGTCCTTTCATTGGTTTAACAGGAGAAGATTTTTTAAAATCAAGTAAAATTGATTAAAAAAATGTTCAAGGAGAATAATTCTTAAACGGTTTATCAGACAATCTTGACCCTAAAGTCATTTTTGTAGCCCTCATAGAGCAGAACAATTAAGCAACGCTAACTTTTTCTCTAGTTCTAATAATTTTCAAGATTTTGAGGCAAAAACGTCAAAAATAATCAATTTCGACAATTAAAGGGCAATAACTCCTATAAGGAGTCATCATACAACTTCTACCCAATGGAGTGTTTCGTAGAGCTTTTGATGCAGATGAAGGCATGTCTCTTCGGTTTTCCTGTATCTGTTACACTTTTTTAAATATAAGCCAAAAACTGTATTTTACCGCCCCCCCCCCCCCAATCCTATTTTTAGCCATGGTGGCCATGTTGGTTAATCTGCAGACATGGTTGGTGCAAACTTGGTTGAGGACATTTGACAGATGATGTGTACAAAGTTTCAAAGCAGTACTTTCAGTTGTTTCAGAGGAGAAGATTTTAAAAAATCAATTAAAACTGATTAAAATAAACAGTTCAAGGGGAATAACTCTTAAACGGTAAATCAGACAATCTTGACCCTTAGTCATTTTTGTAGCCCTTATAGAGCAGAACAATTAAGCAATGCTAACTTTTTCTCTAATTCTAATAATTTTCGAGATTTTGAGGCAAAAATGGCAAAAATCATCAATTTTGACAATTAAAGGGCAATAACTCCTACAAGGAGTCATCATACAACTTTGACCCAATGGAGTGTTTTGTAGAGCTTTAGATGCTGAAGAAGGAAGGTCTCTTCGGTTTTTCTGTATCTGTTATACTTTTTGAACTATAAGCAAAAAACTGTATTTTGACCCCTCTGTTCTATTTTTAGCCATGGCGGCCATGTTGGTTGGTCTGAGGCCATGATTTGGGCAAACTTGGTAGAGGGCATTTTACTGATGATGTGTGCAAAGTTTCAAAGCAATCCCTTCAGTGGTTTTGGAGGAGAAGATTTTTTAAGAAAAGTTAGCGACGACGACGACGCCGACGACGAGAACGACGGATGACGACGGACGCCAATAGCTCCTATGACCCTTCGGGTCAGGCGAGCTAAAAAGTTGGCATAGTGATCAATGATACCCGACTTAAATTTTAGACAACTTTCAAAGGGACATTTTCTAAAAAAAACACAAAAACAACAATCTAAAATCAATCATAGCAAGCATGTTATAGTCGCATTGTATAAAAATTTGAAAAGATAATGAAATTTCTAACCTTTTAAGTTATTGCTAGAAAAATGTCTTTATTTGGTGACTGTGACCTTAACCTTGAATTTCTCTAAAGGCAAAAAGCTTCCTACCAACCTGATATATAACAATATTCCAGTTTTCATTGAAATCAATGCACGTTATTTGCAACTACATTGGACCTTGAAATTTGACAGAATTTCACAAAATGTATAGGCTTCTGATCCACCTGATATGAAACTATGTCCCAATGCTTCATTTACATCACATACAAACTTTCTGAGTTATGGTTCGGAAATGCCTTTTTTGTGCCATATTTTAATGTTTTTTTGTCTACTGTTTATACCTTGACCATTAACAGAATTCCTTTAGTATGCCATCAATAGGCTTCTTACGCAACTTATATGTAACAATAGTCCACAAATGGAAGATACTTTTTCAGCTGTTTTTAATTTTAGAGATAAAGTATTTCTGTATTTCTTGGGAAAGAATTTCTTGGGAAAGAATTCTATTTATCTCATTTTGATTTTGAAATTCGTAAAAAATATTGCAAAATTTAGAATATCAGACCACTTTTTAGATGCAAGCTTTCTGGTTATCATCCAGAAATCAAATTTGGACAGACAAACCGACTAAGACAGATGGACATGAGGATTTCTACATACCCCCGACTCTAATAGGGATATAAAAATAAAACAAGACCGCCTCAACCCACATTTTTTATTATGGCCTCAATGCCAATTATTTTCTAGGTTAAGAAAAATTAATGTAATAAATTTTTCAACTCACCATTTACACAACCATAAATTGGTACAAAAATAGAAAATTCATTATCATTCAGAATCTCATTAAATTTTACTACTAACCAGGATGTAACTTTTAGTCGCATTCAATGTGGTTTTATTTGTAACATGCTCTAGTTAACACAGAGATCTTCATATTATTTATTTAAGTTCTTTCCTGAGTATCTGATGCTTGCTATATTTCAATTAAGGTTTTTTTAATTAAATTTTTATTATTTTTTCACTATTTTTAGTACATCTATATAATATACTACACATGTAATTACAATAACTTACAAATGTCCTACAGTTTTGAAAACTGAAAATAATTGCTGTTATTAACTAAGAGGCCACAAGGAGCCACCTTGCACTCACATGGTCTTGTGATGTATGTAGTTCAGTTTCTAATTTTAGTAATGGCAGCCATCTCAATTGAAAGATTATTGTATCAGACAATTTTGTTAGGGATCATTAAGTTATGAAAAAATTCTTATCAGAATAAAATGAGGAATCATAGTAAAGAACAGGGGGGTTTCAAGCAACTAGAAGAAGGATACTTCATGGTGGCCACTCAAATAATTTAAAATCTTTTATCAGCTATCACTACTAGTATTTGTTCTAGTTAATTGTTATTCCCAAGGAATGTTATGATAACATGGTAAATGAGATATGTGACTACTGGAGTATTATGGTTGATTCAATAGTTCAGGTGTAGGACCACCATTGTTTTTTTTTACTCTTTGGCTATATTAAAATTTGATAATTTTGACTTATCCTAAGAAATTTACCTTTGTTTCAAATTAAGTGACACTTCTGTCCCCTATAAAAATGCACTGGCTGAACATTCTGTCAAAATTTCACAATATGTTTCATTGCATATAAGAACGAATGCTCAAACTGAAGTCCACGTGGTCTAAAAATCTACTTTCACTTTCTATTTCAGTCCAAATAGTGCTTGTCCCTAATTGACTCTCAACAATTTTATGTGCATTTAAAACCAATAAAACTTTATCCTCAAGTTTCCTAGAATATTCAGCTTTCCAAAAATACCAAATTTATTCTGGTATCATGTGCGGTTCAAATTCTATATGAGGTAAGAGTGAACCTGTCTGTTGTATAGTACTACTTTTACGTACAACCTCTGGACTGGTTCCCAGTATTTGGTGGTCCTACACCAGAAATAGCATAATTTAAACAAAGAGAAAAAACAACTTATATGCTTTTAATAGACAGATAAAAAGACAAAATTTAAACTCACTGAGAATTCTCATAATTGCATATAATGTAAATCTAGTTGATCCTAAGGCTCGTAACTTTTCACTCTCATAGTCTATATCTGCTATAATGCCCCAAGCTACAGATAAGAAGGAGTAAATCTGTTGTGACGGTGTCTGTAGCACCACCAGGTCTAATGGTAAGATTCTATGTTTGATGAGAACAAATGTTGAATGTAGTACCATGTCTGTGTCCAGTGGTTCCCTAAAGACAAAGCATGCAATTAATTCTCTATTTTTAATTTTCAGAGGAAAAGTGTAGAAGTTACCTGTATAAAATGAAACATCATAGGATATTGAACCCAAAGTTGATAATAATGTAATTAAAACAGAGGTTTTAAATAACAAATTAATTCATTACAGACAACACATAACTCTGAATTTCAAACACTAAAACCAATAAAACTGGAGATAACATCCACTAAAACTCTTAACTATAATAAGACTGGTGATAACATTCTATTTATAAGACTTTTTGTTACATGTAACACAGTAAAATTTTTATCAAATTCTAGTAATGAACAAATTTGGTAGTCTATTAATCTTGATACTGTTTTCTGTTAGTATTATGATATGCACTGATATAAAACATAACTAGAACAAGGTAAATATGTGAGCTAACGCTCACTAGTGGTACCACTGCTATCACAAAAAGTATTTGGTAAACAGGAAGAAGATGACCAAGAAGCATAAAATCGCTACACCATATGGTACTATAGGATAAACATATATGCAAAATATCAGGCTTCTGCATCCTATAGTTGCTTAGAAAACTGCGACAGAAATGTTTGTTATGGAGGCACAGACAAATAAATGAACGGACGAACAAGGGTAAAAGTACACATGTATACCCCTCTTCTTCGTAATGGGAGTATAATTAACAATAAAGACAGTATCATGTCTACTTTATTTTTCAGAGCATACAATAACAGCAAGACTTTTTTACTTTAAAAATATGCATAACCATAAAAAGCTTATAAAAAAACAAATAAACCTTGTATAATCTAGACATGCAGTACTTATCAAAATACTTAACATTTTAGTTCATTATGATTGAAACTTAACAGCTTAATATATTTCATCTCTGAATGCTTCACTGGGGCAAAGCTGATAATGGTAACTGCAGTTACAGTCATGATGGCAGAAGCAAAAATCAGGTTTTTGTTTGAATGAATGTTGTTTTAACACCACTTACAGAAATTTCTCAGCTATATCAAGGCGTCCAATTTTATTTGCGGGGGGTGGGGGGTGTCGAGAATGGCAGTTGCATTTTTTTGACAGGTATATTTTAATGCAGATCTTACAAAATGGTGCTCAAAATTGAACATAAAACTGCAATATCCATTTGAAGAAATTACCGCAACTGGTGATTAACCATGAGTTATGGTCATATCAGTTAACTTATAACACCCTACAGTAACTATTTTATCAACAAAATATCTTCTCACCCGATTCTGCTTCTCTATCTTGGGATGAGAGAAGCTGCTAAAAAAGTAATGAGGAGTTCTAAACACTACAACCAATAGATTCAAGGGCTAAAATAAAAAAAGAGGTAATAACAAATAAATTGGTTTTCTTCTACAGCAGAAGTTGGTGTGTTTACATACCCTGCCAGGTAATTTACACTACAACACAAGGCATTGCCAGATCCTCCTGGTATACAGCCCACAGGGAACTTAATAGCTTTATCCCAGTCTTTACGACTCATCAAACCATTTATTACCTGAAACATATATATAGAACATATTCCTCATTTAAATGTTGTCCCAATTTCAAGCATCGTTTTTATAGATAAAAATTTAATAGTAATAGTAAAAATATTTTAAAATTTCCATCTGAATTATGCACATGCAACCACCTGGTTTCATCGGCCACCTGTCTATTGCGACAACCCATGAAAAATGCACCATAGGTACACTAACACATGTACTTAAAATGACCTGTGTAATGCAACCACCTGTTTAAAGTGACCACCCTGAGCACATTTCACTCTCTGGACCACATGAAACTATTTGCATTCATAAAATGTGGTTAATTAATACAAATAGTACTCTAAAATTACTTATTTAAAAGTACTCTATAAATAGTTTGTGCACATCCTACAATCAATAAGCCAAATTAAAACATTCTTGACACTGGCAGATGTGACTGTAGTTAGTAAGTCGTGCTAAGTGTACCCCCACTGGACCATTTTTCGGGCTTGTTAACAGGAAGTTGATAACTGACTGACCTGGAAAGGGGAGACACGGTACAACTCATCATGCTAAAGCTGTGCACCAAATTTAAAATCAATCCTTTTATTAGAAGCTGAGAATCTGTTACAAAAAATTTTCCTATTTTGACCCTTGAGACAGTCTAAGTCTGCTCGGAAAGCAGGAAGTAGATAACTGACTGACCTGGAAAGGGGAGGCACGGTACAACTCACCATGTTTAAGCTGGGCACCAAATTTGAAATTAATCCCTTAAGTAGAAGACGAAAAATCTGTTACAAAAGTTTGCACTGAACGGACAGACGTCAACCGACGGACAAGATGATTGCAATATAGCCCCTCTCTTACAAGTGGGGGTATAATATTTATTACCAAAAAATCCCAAACTATCAGCTGCAGGAATGCCTGGCAAGTTGTACATTTTACCAAAACTAGATGTACATCAATCTAATTAAAATTACATCTTTCACTTGCTAGACCCTTTTTGTTTTTTGGGGTGCCATGGCATGCATATTTTGAGTGTGAGAATCATGATTTTAAGCATGAAATCACGCCTCATGCTGACCATGTAAACCTCAGGCTTATTTATATTTAATTTTTTTTTAATTTCTAATGTTTAAAACCAGAATACCAGAGTCGTCCCGAGTTATTCCGACAGTTCTCATTCAACTATTACCTATTTTTGTTAATTTTAAATGAAGGGACCATATTTACTAAAAATAAAAAGTGATGATTAAGCAGAAAAACATGCAAATTCAATCTTTCTAACACTTTATTATAGTCTTTTTCACACTTGTTAAGACTGTCCAAAATAAGCTCAGAATACAGGATTAGTTCTCCCTCTTGGCCACTAGAACCCCTTGACAGGTCTGTGGCATAACAATAAAAAAAAGGGGGACAGCAATAACAAGATTTTGTTTAATTAGATTGGAAGTGCATGTATATGAATTAACATACAGAAGCAATATTTTGTCATTAGAAAGATAAACACAATTTAGCTGATGTGTATCTACTGTGAGTTTGACCTTTGGCTTATCAGGTTCAACCTTTACACTTTAGTGATCAAGTTGATATTGGGATAAATTTTATAACTAAATAAAAAAAGTATAATAAAGAAATAATGCCAGAGTACTTCTGTACAGATCTCAAGCTATATTCACATCTACATTCTGACTGAGGGCAAGGGACATTATAAAGAGCTGTTTACACCAAATATGTCTATGGATTACATGTGTTAATAATTATTGGCAATCATCAACAGATATAGCCTAATGGCAAAAGAGCAAGGCCAAATTTACACAAATAGGATTACACAAACATATCTAATTGCTAAATTAAAGGTACTGTTGTTAGGTACAATGTTTCTATTTTTTTTGTTTTAAAAAAAAGTCAATTCACTTGCAGTTAATGAAAAACATAATCTTCAGTCACGATTTATTTTTAAAATTTAAGCTTTTAAGCACATGGCATAGGTCAGTTCCTATTGCAGTCACGATTTCTTTTCTTTATTTAAGCTTTTAAGAACATTGCAGGGTCAGTTCCTATGAATATACCGAGTTACATGTTGTTTTAAATGAACTGAATGTAACAGTAGTCACGTATACAGAATTAACAAAGTCGTGTGCCTAAAATTTAAATGCCGATTTATTTTAAAATTATGTTTGAATGGAATTAATTGTTAAGCGATATCTGTTTTATCTTTCATGATTGGATCACTACAAGAACATACTAGTATGCCTGATCAATAAATTCTATCAAAAGCAAAAAGTGTATTAATATTTAGCTATATTATTATATCTCTAGTAAAATTTTAATGGTATATAATATTGGTAATAATATATTTACTATTTACAAGTACCAGATTGTAAAGTGTAAAATAAATCAATTAGTACATTGTCCTTCATGATCAGTAACCTATAGTAAAGTGATGAGAACCATCTCAGTTTTTTTGTACTCAAAGTAATTTCTACATGAATATAATGGTTTGTCAGACCTAGAACCACATAATTTAAAAATTATTTGATCTTAAAAACCCATCTAAAATTAACAATATATGTGTAATGTATGCTATTATCATGCTTTGTTGCAATTTCTATTGGAAGACAGTGTCTTCAAGTGACATTAGGTATCGTCAGTTAATCATTATGCCATCATAATTTTCTGACCAGCAAAAAGGTAGAACAAATGCTTCAAAAATTTAACACAACATAAAAGAATCTTAGATTTATCATAATAATAATACATGTAAGTGTTTCTTATACTGAAATCTTCAAAAGACAAATATTTAAAAAAAAAAAAATCTTTCGACAAGTTATAAATTTATAACAATCATTATTCTATAAAGCAAAGTGTTGTGGAATCAATAAAAAAAACCAAATAAACAATAGGTATGTTAAAATTCTCAATGGAAAAATCAATGTAGCAAAACTTTGGTTATAAGTGGATTAAAGTCAATAATATTGGAGAAATAGAAAAATACCATGAAAGATTTATTAGACTTGAAAAAGTGACTGTTACTCCATTGTGTTTATGAACAACTTCTGTTAGTGACAGTGTGTACAAATTGTGATTTCAATACAAAAATGATTTTTTAAGAACACCTTGTCAATAATATATCAGCTATGTAACTTATCGTTCACATGAATGATGCATTCAATATATTACAGCTTAAATTTGTTTTTAAGCAATTTTGATTGACATTTGCAAAGCAAATTATGTTTATGCTGAAGAATGCATTTTACATCTATACAGAGTAAATTAATAAATGACCTAACATTTCCTGTCATTTCAATAAAAAAAGACTACTAGTATTATCTTTAAAAGTTAAAACAAATTCAATGTTTATACTAACTAGCATAATAAAAATTAAAATGCATCAGTAAAAAGAGATCAGAAAAAAAAGTATATTTTTGTTTAAAGTTTTAGGCCACTTTAAGAAATTTTTCAGTATTCAGTAAGCATCCCAAATCTGTGGCAAGAAAAAAACCCATTTTTGTCAATTAAGGTTAAATATGAGCAAATCTTGCCCCAAATCGGGATTGTAGAACTCGTATACCTAGTGCTGACACACCAGTGATTATTAGTTGTTGACTAACTACCTTGAGGCTAGATCCCTCAGTAGGAGGCCTCAATGGTCGTACATGTATGGTGATGATACAATAGACGAAGGCCATTTAACAAGCCAAATCCCTCTAAAAATGTGTTGGAAAAAAGCACAATCTTAATAACTGGTAAACTGCTTTGTAAAGTATTAGTGTTAACTATTATATTAGCTAATAAAGTGAAAATAACTAAAAATTGTTACTCTATATAGAAAGAAATGTTAGTTTTAAAGACAAGATATTACTAGTGCATGTATAAAGATCAAATATTTGTAATCAAGTGAGACTGCATTTAGTCTAAACTCCTTGATATAAAAAAAAATTACAGAAATTTTTAGCAATTTAATCTTTTGAACTATCTTGTTTACTAAACCAGATATGTTTAAAACCATATTAACATGTAACCTTATTTGTGGTTTTATGCTTCAATGAACAGGTAAACATTTTTGTCATACATACACAATAACTGGTCAATTGATTTAAACAAGTCGGTCAACTGAATACAGTCAATAATACACCCGCTTTAAAGTGTTTACCTCATAAATAAGACCATCTCCTGAAACAATGACTACACCTGACCACTCTTCTAATTTCAGAGTCTTTATAACATCTGTAGCATGGCCTGCATACTCTGTAATGGATAGGAAAATAGCATCTTCACCAATCATTATACAATGTGGTTACAGGTACATATTATTAGGACACACTAAGTACCTGTTTATTTTCTGTAGATATATGGGTTTTTTAGGGTTAAACAGAAATCAATATAAACTTGTCTGAGTATGCCAACATACAAAGCAATATTAATTGTCATTTCCTAATACAATAACAGTCTTTCTTTCCTCAGCTTTGTTATAGCATGTAGATTGATGTACACATTGTCTGATTTTAGTGGCAGCCAGTTCAGCCATTGGTTTTGAAAACACTTCAAGCCAACATATTTTTTTCCACATAGATGCAAGAATAGCTCACTGAATACTGCTTTCCATTGGTGGGAAGCAAGTCATAACAATGGGTTGCCTAGTAACCAGCACCCAAACATTAATTTGGTCATTTACTAGTATCTTAATGGAAATATAAAATTGTCTTATTTAATTAGCTGGTATGTCTTGCACATCTGGTAAGAAAATAAATAATTGAAATTAACTAATTCAATATGATGATTACTGGCTACATTGTAGCCAAATGACACATACGACAAAGATGTGTCTGGTAATAGAAAAGTGTATATGGGTATTTAACGGGAAACTTCGTGAAAAAATGAAAATTTGATATGGTATTCTTCAAATAAAAAGAAATATAATTGCCTTTTGATTTTTTATTGTATTCTTTACCGTTACGCTTCTAGAGTGGATTAAAGGTGGTAAAATTGTGTGTATGGGGGCCGCCATATTGACATTATTTTATCAAGTGACTGCGTTTGTGACGTGATAAATGTAATTATCCAGTAAATATGATAAATAATCCAGTTTAAAAATATGTTTTTCTGCCTTAGCTCTTTGAAGAATATATAAACTGTGGCGATGACTAATGACCGGCTGACAACATAAGATTACCAAATACGTCTTAATGTTCTTTGTTTTAATAAAATTATTTTTAGACACACATTTTAACTTGTCTTTATTTAACTCAGATATAATTTACCTAAATAATAATTGTAATAAAAGATATATTTATATGATTATTTTTATATAAAAAAATAAAATTCCGTGGATAATTTTGCACGTCTTGAAACTGCAGTTGTACCTGGACGTGAAAATGTTATAGGTAAATCATTACTCGTTTATGAAGGGTAATTAACAGAATTAGCAGGTAAACAAACAGAATGTTTATTGCAATTACTTTATCATTTGAAGCCGACTTTGAAGTATGAATATTCGGACTTTTTCAAAAGCTAACCAGATTAAAGGTTAATCATGTAATTCGAAATTAGAAAGGCACACCCCCTCCTGCCAAGACAAGTATGATTTGAATACACCGAAGTGTCAGAACACAGGATGTATATACGATTTCGAATACCTTAAGATGCCAAGTCAGCGGAAACGTAAAACTTACACGTTAACTCAAATATACACAACACGTAAAAGTTTGGAAACTGTGTTACGCACACGCACAATAAATGTTAGCAGTAATAATAATTATTATAATAACAATAATAATAATTATAAATGTACTAAACGTGAAGTGAAATTTTGATGCACGAAAACCAGAGTATTTACAAATATTTCATTTAATGACCGTTATTTCTTAAATAGTCAACTTCGGAAATATTTCGTTTAAAAAAGTTTCGATCAATAAGTTGCTTAATCTGATTAATGTTGAAAATAATAATACAAATAATTTTCAATTTAATTATTATTTATGGACTTTTTTTCCTATCAAAACTGTGACTTTTTTCCTGACTTTCTTTCCGTTTACAGTTGTTGCTGCTGTGGAAATAGTATCAAGTAGAAGTCTTTAAATTTGTTAAATACTTGTTACACAAGTCGGTTTTTTGCTTATATATAGATCAGGAATACGAAACATAATCTTTCCACAACATTGTCTTATAGTACAACCTTCTATTATTGACCGTTTCGCGTTATTATCATACGACGACTTTTAAGGTACTTGGATGTCTACTGCAGTCTGCACCAAAAACTTATTCAACTACTAGTCCGACAGCAATTTTTGTAGGTTTTTGATTATATGTCTATATAAAAATTTGGCTTATTTTCACCAGTCCAAGCTAAATTTTACTAGTCTGGGGCATCGGACTAGTGGCTAACGGTGCAGACTGCTGTCTAGTATTGCCATCTAGTGACGAGATGGTGACAAGATGGCGGACCTCCATAAGTGTATTTTGTACACTGTAAATTCCATGCAGAAACTTAACCACTGAAAATATAATAAAACATCAAGAAGCAAATGCGTTTCTTTTTAGATGAAGAATAACATATCAAATTTTCATTTTTTCGCGAAGTTTCCCTTTAAAAAAATTATTGTATATAATATTTTATACAAGGAACCAATGGCTAAGAGTTTTGGATTTACAATTATTCATTTCATAACCAACCTGTGAATTTAGAATGCTAAAAATATATATGCACATGTAAAGGAAGATTTCTATTTAACTACAAGTTGCATGTTGTAATTAAGACATTTTAAAAATCAAATTTTCATACATAATATACCGTACATATGTCATAGTTGCAGAAATTTAAGATTTTAAGTTATTTTTTAAACAGAATTAAAACATGTAGAATATCTAGTCACTATCTATTAATAAGCCAAGATAAACTACTCAACATACATGCCAAAAGCGAAAAAAAAAACTAGTTTGATGACCACTTTTGTATGTACTTGATATGGTAGAACAGTTTTTTCATACTGTACAAAACAAGAAAATAACGTTTCACGTTTTAATGACTGAAATGTCAGATAATTTTAGTAACAACAATACTGAATGGAATAAAGCCATTTAAAACTTTTAAAAAGACAACCGACCATGGAAAAAACTAATGTACCATTTTGTTTTTCCATTTTAAAACTGGAACTACCTGGCTCAGGCTGTAATTTTATATGTAGTACAGAAATAAAATATCAGTCGACAACAGATTTCAAAGATCATGAGGTTGCATTTTGACAATGACAGCAGTTTGACAATTAAATTGCAATGACAGTACATAATTAAGGCTTATACATGTATATTTACATGTAATATATTGGGCAACTGCAATCTGCTAAAACAAGCTAAAATATTATTAACTACATGATACTCTCTGCAGTGTACCTATTTCATGCATAAGCTTTATTCTATTGACAATATTGTATACAATGAACATGTATATGGTAATCAAAAACTACCTGTTATTAATACTTGATAGGTAATGTCAGCTTCTTCTAACATATATTTTACACCATTCTCAAAAATTTGTTGTGCTTTTCCTGGACCACTGTGGGGATTGATTAGAATTAATACCTTTTGGCTTGGAGGTAGGGTGCATAAATCTACATCTGCAAAATATGAAGTTAAAATATACATGTATTTTTATGCATATGATACAGTTTGCACTTCTCGATGCATTTGAAACAATAAATTACAATAAATATTTGTAAAACATACAATGTATAGCAAGTAGCAGGTATATTTAACAAGAGATGTCAAACAACTGTCTTAAATCTTTCTACATACTCACTAAAAAGCTGACCCTTTAATTATAAGGTCTTTTTATGCTGATAATTCTGGTATATGGGCAAGTCAGTGGGCAAACAGCAGGTAAAATAATAAATTCACAATTAAATCTCATGAAATCCAAAGGCTACTAAATTTTTTTACAAATATTAAATTTAGATATAAATAATACTTTGTACAGGTATGTCCATTTTGTAGTATGACTTCAAAGTACCTTTTTTTAATGCTACAGAACAATTATATTTATCTTTTAGTCAATGCCACTTTCAGCAAGTTTTCAGCTACATCATGGCTTCAAGTTTTTATTGGGGGATGATGTGGGAGTACCCGCAGAAAACTTCACAATATTGGCTAAATGATGCTTGTATTCAGGTTTAAAATTATTTTGTGATGTGATCAAACACGGAAAAATTAGTGTTCATACAAACCGTAACTGTTAACGTTGATGTTTCTGGATAAGCAGACGATAACGTTTCTCCATTTTTGACATATCCTTAAATTCTCTTCAAAATTTGACGACTCGCTAATTCCAAAAGAAAACTCATTTTTGTATCTTTTTCGTGTAGAATTTTTTTTCTTTAGTTGATACGCAAAAACTGTAAAGTATGCTGTAGGGTCAGTATTAAATTTTGAGCGTTTACAACGACAGCCTACCACGTCACCGATATGAACATTCCTTTCTTGTATGGAATCATCTTTTCTTTTAATCAGTTCATAAAACGTTATTCCTTGTTTAGTTAATTTAACTTGATATTTTGTTTGTCTAATTGGATATAAAAAGAACTGTCCTTCTAACAACACTTGTGTTTTCTTCTCCATTTTCACCATGTAGTTAACTCATATCACGTGACCGATCACATGGTACCCATAAATAGCAAAAATATATGGATGGTCAAACGTAACATGAACTAACATAGAAGTAACTACCAAACATAATAGACCATAACACGCACTAACGCAGAAGTATCTACAGGTAAACTTTGAACAATCAGCTTTCTGGTAGGTGTTATTGTATATTTTAGTATTTCAAAGATTTTTATGAGATGTGGGTTTGAACGAGAACATACAGCAAGTTAAAGTTCAAAAGTCACCAGCTTAGTCAACAAATAAAAGGTCTAATCAACCTTAACTAATTCGTCCTAAATATTATCATGCAGTTAAAATAAAATAACCAGTAGTCATATATTAAATGAACCGCAAAGAAGATATTGTAACACAAAAAACTAATTAACGTGCAACATAGATTATTTAATAGCATGGTAAACATAAAACAACAATTCAATATGCATTAATGTTACTGTCTACGCAAGTTCCACATGGAATTTTAATTCGTGCTTAAATCGATTTTCAGTGCACACCTGTGGTAAAACGAGTATATACTAATCTACGTCATAAACGATTAACACTTTTTATGGCGACGTCATACTGGGAAGATTGTTCACATCTTTTAAAGAAGTCAACTTTGTGTCCTAAATGGACGACAAGTCCTGAAACTCATGTATGTTGATATACGTTAATATATGTCCTAATATGAATATAGGCACAGCCTAAATGCGAGCATCGCACGTTTTATGGCCCATGACGTTACTTGCACCCAAACAGTATTTGCATCTGATTTGATTGGATGTTTGCTTTACTTCCAGCGAGCAGTACTTCAGCTATATTCAGGAAGGGAACAAGTTAACAAACAATACATCAATTGAAAAAGGGGTGGGATGGGACACAGGGAACAAAATTTTGACTGCCACTGGAAAAGTACGGATTATTGGGTATGGTCGGAGAATTTAGCCTTTTGTAGCGTCTACAACGAGCCTACTCTGTTTCAAAATCTACAAAAGGGATCTTTATCGTGCAAGGAGCGTGGCACGCTACCAAACACGTGGTCCGCGGCCAGGCTTTCCGTATTATGACCTTACAACCCCCCCCCCCCCCCCTAAACGAGAGGGTCTCCACTATCCGCCACCCGGGGACGCGCTGGGATGCTCTGTGGGTTGAGCACTGGGAACCGTCCCAGTATATCCATCTGCATTCCATGGGTAACGTGATGTTTTTCTCTAATGTGTTGGTGATTTCACGAAATTGTCTTAAAATACAGCTTTTCCGCGATTGCAGAAAATCGTATGTCATTTTTTTGTTATTTAAACAATAAACACTTGAAATTTATCGATGTCAAAATTATTTTTGTCTACTTTTATATTAGTTCTATTGCTCTTTTACAATATTTTCGGATTGCCTATATAGCTACCATCTGATATGGATCACGTGACGATTTTACACACATGCATGTAACCGTACATAGTTCGCATCTGCGAAGCTTGCTATAAGAATAGAAATAATTCACTGGGGTGGGTAGTGGGACCACGAATATATACTGATCGTACCAAGGGTGGCCGTTTATGCCAACATATTACCTCTCGCTAACGCTCGGGATAAATATAAGCATAAAGGGTTAACGTGCCCCAATTAATTATTTCTTAATCAAACCAAATAAGGTACATGTAATAACGAATACAGATAATTCTAAACGAAAGACACACAAGTCCTATCATCAAATTCATTTTTCAAGTCAATTGACACATAAAGACAGGAAACGCACATATGCCGCTTACTGAGTGTAAAAGGGAGATAAACACAACATGTTCCTTAAATTACATTTCAACAGAGACTATCGAGACAGTTAGTATAGACTGTCCCTGATTTCAGTAACAATATATACTTTAATTATAAAATAAAGGAACACACAAATCATCAAAATAATGGAACGAACACAAATAATACTTAAAATACAGCACTAACATGTAACGGAAAACTTAATTTAAATATCTTTTATACAAGACATCGTGGTGGACTTTGCAGAGCAAGAATATTGAATTGACCCGTCACAAAAGAATACTGTTCATATTCAAATGATGACAAAAACTTCCAGCCCCTCAAGCAGTATATTTGGCAAATACCACTCACAAGCATGCTTTATTTCTATAATATGCAATTATAAGATTTCAAATAAATATTTTTAAACTAAACGAATTTCCACAATACTTGCTTAAACACTAAAATACATAGATGATTAAACCACATTACTCTAGATCTGCAGCACCATGAAAAAACACACTGACAAATGCTAAATTTTCAAAAATAATCAACCTTAATTACATCCTCCATGACACATTGCTCCTAAATAAAAAACCGAAAATACAAAAAATAGTTAGGGATATTCATTTTGTTTTCATCAAATAAAAACATCTAGTTCAGCCTTAAACATAAGCTGAAGCACTGTCGAACCAAATATTAGATAGGTTATACACATCATTGGTCAGTCGGGTACAAAAAAACAAAACAAAACAGCTACATGTATAAATATAACGACGAATAAGGAATTTAAGGTCTTGTATGTGAAAATGTCTGTATATCGTGTTTACACTGTATATGTCGCGCTTTTGTCTTTAAACGTGTATTTGGTATGCTTTGTCTATTTAATTGGTAATTTTGACTTTATATGGTATGTTATTCTACTGGCTAAGGTCGTTCGTCTTCTATTGATCACGTGGTCTGTCAACACTGAGTCTCACTGCGGGCAGGGTGTACTCGACTCCAAGTTGACAAGGATTGCCAGTTTCCCTACCGAAGGGGGTTATCTCCGTGTACGCCGGCATCTCTTCCCAATAAAAACTGGACGCCATGATATAGCTGAAAAATTGCTGAAAGTGATGTTAAACACCATTCAAACAAACAAACAAACATCACACGATGTGGCCTTCAGATTTGATTTGATTATTCTATACCGGACGATAGCGAATAGATACACATATGCTTTGATTGCTATTTTTATTTTCGGTCGGAAATGTTACTTATACAAGGTTAACTCAGAGACTTCTTGTATAACTTTAAAATATGTGTCTTTATACATATTTAACATACAAATAACAAAAACCAAATGGCAGATTATTATTACACATTGACCATGGATTCGTGTCCCGACAAACAGGAATGTTCCTTTGTGACCTCTGAAGACAGATAATTGTTCAATTACCGGATTAGAGATTTTATAGGTTTATAAGCCTTGGATTAACGGAAAACCTTTAATAACAACGCCGACAAAAAAGCAAATCTAAACATAAACTATAAAATCTAAAAGGTCATTGTATAAAATAGCATCTCGATATGGTGAACACTGAAACTAGGACGGACCATGATTTTGTTCTTTTTTATCTTTAATTTTAACAAACTGAATATTGTATAACTTTTTAAAAATTTATACTTCATTGTCCTGTTTAATTAAACATCAAAGACAAAACATTTTTTTCTAATAACTTATTAGGTTGCAAATATTGTAAACTTTACATTTCAGCACAATTTTCATACAAATGTTATTTTAGACTGTATGTTGAAGATTGTTGACGATCATCGTCTTCTGCCAGTTAAAATGGTCTATGGGAGCGAATTGAACGGTAAGTGGTATGGAAAAGAGAAACAAGCAAGTTGCCAAATACAAAGGCAAAACTACAATGCCGTAATAATCCGATTTTAGTTTTGTGATTTGTCCGATTATCCCTCGCCAAAACAAGCGAGGGTACGATTATTCGTTCTAACTAAGATAGAGAGATCGCCAGTTATTTATAGAGATCTGTATAATTGTTTTGAAGGAGATGGTGCCACCATTGTTTGCCCTTAATTACCCGCAGGAATAACCCAAGCAAAGTTATGTTTCGTTAAATTGAGAGGTACTTATTTATAGCAGAATAGCCAAGACAATAACAAGGAGCCATTTTGTGAGCTTATTAACCTATGAAGACTATGGTTAATTTCAAACTTGCTACCGTCGCCGGTCGGATAAAATACCATATCCTTTAAATTGATACTAAAAAGCCATACGAGTTATGTTTGGTAATATGATTAGGACATTCTCTTTTTTGGCGCATGGTCGTCTGTGAAAATAGGTACATGTATTGATTGAAAATGTCGGATTGAATTGAAATTAAAGCACCTTTGACCTGTCCAACAAATTCAGAAATAATTTGTTATAATTTCCACCCCTTCTCGAGTTCGAGGTCAAACTACAAAAAGATTATTTAAGTTTCTCAAGTTACTTTTTTATATTATTCATTGGAGACGGTTTAATACTCTAGATGAACTGAACTCATTGCGAACGGCCACGATGGATATTTTTTGTTCTGAAACAGAAAAATATTATATTTATCGATTGAATGAATGATCACCATACATCTTGGCGTATTACAGGTAAAATTCCGGACGAAAACAAATTAACAAACTACAAATCAATTAGTGGGAATGGGTGGAGATGGATTTAGAGGCCAAGACATTTTGACTGACAATAGAAAAATATACAGAGTTTTTGTAGCCCGGGTTTTTTGTATGTATTGATATATTGAGCTTTCGCTATTTCGACAAAAGGGGTAAGGATGTTAAAATAGTTCGTCTACCATTGATCACGTGGTGTGTTAACACTAAGGTTGCGGGTTCGAGTCTCACTGCAGGCAGGGTGCGCTCGACTTCAAACTTCATTGACAAGGATTGCCTGTTTTCCTACCGAAAGTTGTGGGTTTAATCCAGGTACTCCGGCTTCCTCCCCAATAAAAAATGGACGCCATGATATAGCTGAAAAATTGCTGAAAGTGGCGTTAAACAACTTACAAATAAACAAAACAAACAGTCGAACAAAGGACTTTAAAAGGGGCTATTGATTAAAACTTCAAAACTCTTATCCCCAAATTGAAAGAATCTATATGCTGAAATACATTTTTTTTCGTCTATAGCTTATATCTGTTGTAACACACAAAGGATATTTTCTCAATACCATTGGATATCAGATTTGCAATCTGAAGGATTACATTTTATACATTACCCGGGATGTGAAGCAGGACAAGGTCAGAGATAATTTTAAGTGCTTGTGCACCTGATCGTTATCTAAAATTGTTTACGTTTTCATCAATGTTCATTTCTGTATCAATAGGTAATGTAATCAGAAAAGTCGTGAAATTCACAACTAGTACATGTACATGAACATGATGTATTCAATGTCATGGGTGGGGCCTCGGTGGTCGAGTGGTTATTAAGATTGTTAATATTTCATCGATCACGAGGTCTGTCAGAATTGAGGTTGCGGGTTCCAGTCTCATTGTGGGACTGGGTGTACTCTACTACAATCTTTATTGACAAGGATTGTCAGTTTTCCTACCGCAGGTCGTTTATTTTCAGGGCACTCTGGACACCATGATATAGCTGAAAAATGCTGAAAGTGGCGTTAAATAATTTCAAACACTTCTATATTATATTGAGTGCTTTTGTCTATATGTTAAGCTCTTTCATTATTATATTCAGTAGACGTGTCTATATATTAAGTGTCTTCTTCAATTTATTATATAGATAGAGATGAAATATCGAATTTTCCGAGTGACAGAAATCACGGTAAATCACATTTGAACATTATCGTTTATTTTCACTCTCGGGTTTTTTCCCGCCAAATTTTTCGATGATCAAAACACAAAAGCTAAAATAATTGTTCATAAATAGACCGGAACCTGCTAGAACAATACCCTATAACATGTCATTTAGCGTGACAATATCCTTATTTGTTTTTCAGAACGAAATATTAGTTAGCTGGCGTCCTGATCCTGATAAGCGCGGCCATGTTGCTGTTGGTTTTGTACTATACAGATATTCATCCGCCGTTCATAAAATTTAGGATTAAGCATTAAAATTTTACGAAAACAATTTTGATCTATATTATAAATAGGATAATAAATTGGGCATCGTGAATATCCAAAATATGATCACTCGATCGTGCCGCATATAAAAGCATCAGATTCAACTCGTGCGCGGAACAAGTTCCGCACACTCGTTTAATCAGATGCGTTATGCGGCACGAGTGATCATATTTTGGATATTCACTCCGCCCAATTGATTATCCTATAAATATTGTGTCGATTACTGGATTATTGAGGGTTGTTTAGGGTATATAATGGGATATGGGATATTCACATATTTTGTTCATGGGATACGGGATATTTAAGGCAAATTTTACTGGGATACGGGATATTTGATGAAAAATTTACGGGGATATGGGAAATTGGTACCCCCCCCCCAAACAAGCTCCTTTATTTATATTACGTTGACTTCACTATATGTTAGTTTGACTTTGCATTATATTAGGCTGAAATGTCATTATATATTCGGTTGATTTATCATTAATTAAGCTATGTGTGTTTTTTGTGGTAATTGATTTATATTCGCTTGAAATTAGTTGAGTTAGTGGCACCGACTGATCGGACGGAAAAAATATTTGCGCGTTTTTTTACTAGAAACACCGGTCCACCACGTGCACGAGATCCCGCCTGTCGTCTGCAGCAAAGAATCATGATGTAGTCGAATGGGAATGCAGGGAATGCTAGATTACAGATCGCTTTAATGCGAGTCGGATTATTTTTTTTACATGTACATTGAAAATAATAATGGAACAAAGTTTAGTCGATTTATTAGACACATGACTTGTTTCATTGTATACAGTTATTAAACTGCTCCAAGAGATATATCTTTTTTTATTTCTTTTGGCACACTGACCATAAAATCGCTATATCCAGAAGTGTCACATTTAATAACTGTTTTATTATACTGAATAAATTTTGAATTATGAAAATAAAAATACTATGATAAAAGTAAATGTGAAGTGATCACCTTGTATGGAAAACCGCGCGAAAAGTAATCAGTGAAATTTCTGTTTAAACAGTTAACGCATTTTTTCTCCAAATATGGAAATCCCCGCGAAATATCATCAACGCAATTCCAAAATTTTCATATGGAAACTAGGGGAAATGTAATAAAAAAACTACTACCCGGATAAAGGTATACGGAACTATTAACTGGGTAATGGTTTTCCTTGACAGAAATATAAATAATGTTAATTTGTATTAGTTTTCAATACAAAATTTGAAATATAATTTGAAGTCATACTTCTCATACTTTTTTCTATATTAATTTTATGACAATACTTAAATTCTATTTTCAACCAGTCTTGTCACCGGAGAACAGTACCTGTTAAATTTGATTCACGGGGGGGTCACTAAGGATACTTTTAGGTACAGGTGTGCGGACGGACATTTGAAAACCCACCCTATTCATATATTTTCGGACACTATAAAACAGGACCTAATCATATATTAAATGATTAAATCAGACCTATTCATATATTATTACTGCACATCCCCATTGACAAAATAGTATGTTTACTACTAAATTGATAAATTGATGTTAATGGAACACTTTGTTTGTAAAATCACTGTGATTTACATAGGCTTATCATGCTTGAGATTAGAATTGAGGCATGGAATATATTTAGATAATTTACAACTACCTAATGATATATTTTTCAATGAAAAAAGCTACCTATTCATATATTTTGGAGAGCTAAAAAAGTGACCTATTCGGGCCGCACATCCGTATTACCCTTTATATACCAAGTTACCCCCCCCCCCCCCGTGATTTGATTGGAATTTGACATAACTTTTTGTGCGATTTTATACGACGAAATTCAAGATTCTTGACTTTTACATACCAGCATATCTGAATTATCTTATTCCAACATTGTGCATTTTAATAAACAGTTATTAAACAAAATTGTTTGATAAATTGATTTTATTCGTCTATTTCCCTTCGCCTTGGCATCAGGAAATAGTGTTACGATACAAATAAAATCGTTATATCCCTCGGACAAAGGGAGATAAATCAAAAATATTACAGTAACTAAATTTAACATTAAGCACGAGAGCACAATGTTTTTGTCTATTGGTTTATTTATTTTAGTTTTTAAAATTGCACATTTGCATTAAATGGCACTAAAAGAACAATAAATATATTTAAAAAATCATAAACATCGTCCACGGATAACTTTTTTCAAAGCTCTGGAACCATCCCTACAATCAGTGATAAGTCATTCTGTTAACAGGAAATTTGTCTTTTTCCACTGAACAAAACTACTCCAATAATCCACGATATTTCACTAAATGTTTAGTTTCAAAATATTCTTCAAAGACTCGTTTTTCAAATAAGCCCAACACGGAAGGTTATTTACACATCCCATTCCACAGACAATGAAGAGTCGAGCGAGTTTTCAGCTGATGAAATTCAATCCAAAGTGTTCTACCCAACTCATTTTGATAACAATAGAAAGGTTCAGTACGGCGCAATCCATACTTCGAATAACGAGAGAGAAGAAATCTTCGCCAAAAATACGGGCAGAGAAACAAAGTCTTTTACGAGTGAACTTCTCGGACAACTGCGGATGAACTTAATAAACAGATCCCTCCAAAAAGACTTGCACGAAATGTTCGTCGACGTTTTGAGCAAGTGACGATTTTGAAAGCACCGTCTTCAGCCAGTCAGAGTTTCAAAATCCGATTGGAGAAGCCCTATATAAATTTAAAATAATCAAATCAAATAAAAAATAATAATTAAAGCCGTTAATGGTGCTTTACAGCCTGATGAACAATAACACGACTTATTACAAAACGAAAATCAACATGAGAGTAATCAAAAGCACGACAATTACTCAAACATCAATTAAAGCTGTGAACTTCATAAGGTAAATATTATGAACCCATCATGTAATTCTGGCTTCTACCATTGCTTTATTCCCAAACATATAGCACCAAGAAGAGACTTGTTGAAATTGAACTCTCCTCCATTGAACTTAAACTAATATTGAACGAAAATGAACGTTTATCTGAATACAGAAATCAAATAAATGTTAAAAACTAAACTACAGAAAGGAATCTTGCTTGAACGATGTGTAAAGCAGCTGGTTTATCCAAACACACCAACCATCTTAGCCGGACATGGAACGCTTCAAAGTCATGAATATACTGGATATATCTACGACGCTGTAGGGTCGCAAATAACCCTGATCACCAACACATATATTTTTACTTGCAGATTCCCGCGAAACAAAAACCAGAAATTTCCATAGAATCATTAAAACTTAACGCGTTTTTAGGCTAAGGAAATTTTTGCGAAACATGTCTGAAGACACAAAAATAAGTGTAAAAACAAGCCTGAGTCACAACATTTGATGTATGTTGCCGCAACTATTGTTTATATAATTCGGTCGCATGGTCTTTCGTAACAAGGGTCAGTATGACAAAAATTTAACTAAAAGTACGTTAATTGACGTATCCAGTAAATCAGGTAATATAGGTCAATGTCGGAGGCCTCGGTGGCCGAGTGTATAAGGCAGTTCGTCTACTATTGATCACGCGGTCTGTCAACACTGGGGTTTCGAGTTCGAGTCTCGCTGCGGGCGGGGTGTACTCGACCCCAATCTTAATTGACAAGGATTGCCAGTTATCCCACCGAAGGTCGGGGGTTTTCTCCGGGTACACCTGCTTCCTGTCAATAAACAACTGGACACTATGATATAGTTGAAAAAGTGTCATTAAACAATATTCAAACAAACAATTAGTCAATTTCTTCCAGGCAGTCTTGAAAACGGGACAATATATATATATAGTCTTGTCAGTCTGGAGTAAAGGTCTGCTTACAAAACTAAATACCCTTACCACAAATTATAATAAATTTTAATTAGCATTAGTTATAATAAATACTGAACAAAGCTATTTGAAAACCTACCGATATTTGAAAATTAACATAATTTCTATGATTCCGTTGAAACTAGTTGATTTAATATTAGATAAGTTCATGTTGCTTCCGATAAGATAGGAACAAAAAAGTCGAGTCTTTTAATATGAAAGAATATAATTGATAGATGGATGGATCTATTTCATACACTTATATTACCAAAAAGGGCTCTAAATTATTTTTTTGTTTTGTTTTTTTTTTATTTAAATAGTGTTTCGCGTCCCTTTAAGGAGGTCAAGATAACATCCACAATTTTGTTTTGAAAAACTAAGAATATTGAAGATTTAGAAATCACAAAATCTCGCACACGAGATTCGCCGAGAACGAGGCGTGGGGGGAGATCTTTCTGTGATGTAATTGTATATTAAATGTGCCTTGTTTATTCGTTAATTGCTTATTTATTACCTGACACTTAACTTTGATGAAAGGTAAAAATGAAAGACCAATAAAAGACCGACATAATAAACCGCGAAAATGTAAATTTAGATTATAGTTTTTATACGAAAATTAGATTTTAAAAACAGATATGTTGTAAAAATAAATATCTTAATCGTTAAACTCAGTGGTAAAATGCAATAGCAAATAGAAGGAAATTACATTTCTTTATAATGAAATAAAGTCATTAAAAGATATTGACTTTGATATATTTTAAGATTTCAAAATGTTGATGTAAAACTATTTAAAAATTGCAAGTTAGAATAAAACATACCTTGGATCGTATATTAAGTAATGAAAACAACCACGAATTAAAAAAAATGTAAATGAAATTTTTAAAAATGTAATAATAATACCAAAAAAAAAAAATTCACTTAATTTAAAAAATGTCATCATCAGTTTATATAGTTTAAAAAATCACCAAAGTTAATTATTTCATTTCGATTGTTTTGGAAAAATATGGCTCTTCTAACAATTTGTTGTTGTTGTTAATTTTTAATTCATAAAATATTATGAAGTTCTTAACACTGTTTATGCACATGAATGTTAGTTTTCCGTTTGAAATACGTGTAATTGTAAATCTTTTGAAACAAATTTAACTACTGTAAAAACCAGTTCAATGAAAATTGTAATGTGTTGGTATTTTTTCTTTGATATTCCAACGATGCTCGACGGAAAGACACGATAACTGTCGATCTTAACCCCTCCCCCACCCCCAGAACCACGTGACTATGGGATTTCTAAAAAGGTCAATATCACGTTCATGGTAAAATCAATATTTATTCTTTCAGTATTAACTGTTAATAAAAAATTAATGAATAAAAATAATAATTAAAGATTTTTACAATACTTTAACATCAATGGAACAATGGAATAGTTTAAATACTAAGTTTTAGCCTGGCTTTAACAAGTTTGGCTTAGACATGAACCAAAGGTTACTTACATACCGAGTCTATGTGTCAGGTATAGGTAAAAATAATGAAATGTGTACCTAGTAAGCCAAACACACCAACTTATAGTACCTTTTGACCAGTTATTTCCCAATAGGCAAAAAATAGGCCGAAGATCCATACTGACCTTTTCGAAACCCCATAGTAACGTGGTTCCGTGTGTGTGTGTGTGTGTGGGGGGGGGGGGGTTAAGATCGACAGTTATCATGTCTTTCCATCAAAGAAAAATACCGTCAACTTAAAATTTCGATTGAATTATTTTTACCGTAATGAAAATTGTTTCAAAAGAATTCCAATTACCCGTTTTCAAAAAAAAAAAGTAAATAAAAAAAAAAACGGAAAATATAGGATCTTACATTGGTAAGAGTGGATTATCGGATTTCTCCAATCGAGATAGTTAAGTTATGGAATTTTAAGTCCGAGCCTTGGCGAGGACTTGAATTTCCATAATTTAACTATCGAGATAGGAGAAATCCGATAATCCAAGAGTACTAATGTAAGATTATGTTTCTCTTATTTAAAAAAAAAGTAATAAATTTCCGAAATGAAGGACAAATTCTCCCAACCTCAATTTTACGTTCATGACTTGAATACGCGGTAAATGGAAGGTGTTTTGTTTATGACGTCATGAGTTATTAGTATGATGTTATTATTTTAAACCAATCAGCTGCTGAGAACAACAAATTCACTAATGACGAGAACTATATTTTCCACACCGGTCAAGCGGTTGAAATATTACGTCAAAATTAGAGAAAATAACATTCATGTGCATAAACATTTTTAAGAACGTAATATTTTCAGAATTTTTTTAAAATTAAACCAAAAAAAATTTTTAGACGAAGACCCGTATATTTGCAAAACAATTTATGAAATAATAAAATTTTGTGGTTTTTAAAACTATATAAACTGCTACTTAATTAAAACTGAATTATTTTTATTGTTTTTTCAAAATTTCGTTTAGCTTTTAATTGGTTAGTTTTAAGGACTTCATATACGGTCCTAGGTATGTTTTAACTTATCCTATAAGTATCCAGATATAACTTGCATTTGTTAAATAGTTTTAAATCAAATTTTTAAAATCTTAAAATAAATAAAAATCAATATCTGTCGTTGATTTCTCTTATAATAAAGATATTTATTTTCCTTCTGTTTGCTCTTGCATTTTTACCACTGATTTTAACTGATTTAGACGTCATTTTTTTTTATAAGGTACCTGTTTTAAAATCTAATTTTCGTATAAAAATCATTTCCTTGAAATTGAAAAAGGAAGATGCAAAAGAGTGAAAAGGCCAGATAGACTATGTACAATGTGTACTAACAATGTATTAGAAGATGAAATTCACTACTTTTTCCATTGTCCGAAATACTCGGATATAAGAAAAAATTTAGAAAATAACATTAAAAATAGTTATGAAAATGATATAAATAAATATTTAAATATAATGTCTTCTTGGAGTCATTTGCAGTTTGTTGTTCCATTTATTAAAAAGTCTTTAATACTGAGGAAAGTGGACTTGAAGATTGCATGATTCTACTATATGATTTGTTGTTAATTTTTGTTTATGTATGCCTTCAACCCCTCATGGGGTATAACTGTGCTTTAAATAAATAAATTTAAATTTACATTTTCGCGGCTTATTATGTCGGTCTTTAATTGGTCTTTTCATTTTTACCTTTCATATTTAAAATGTAAAGTGTCATGTAATAATTAAGATTGGGATTTCGAAATCGTAAATATAAGTGTCAGGTAATAATTAAGATTGGGATTTCGAAATCGTAAATATTTCTATCCATCACTAAATTGTACTAAATTGCTTGACGTTTCATTAGTCATAAATTTTAAATCAATTATGTTAGAGTTAAAAATTAAATATGGAATACTGCTGAATCGTCTTATATGAACTATATTTGCTTTATTCAAATAAAATTCCTTATCAACACAAGAACATGAATGTTTTGACAAATTTCAGCACCATTGAAACTCTATTCGAGACTTATTTAGTAAACTTATCCTCCATACTTGTTTACCCATTCGATTATCTCCCTTCCTATACATATCAACTTCCTTTTTACACCAGTCAAAATGGTGAGCATGTACACGACGTAATTTAAAGATTCAATCGGATAAAATCTTCGTCATCCATTCACATTTCGGTATTTTAGAATATTCATACATTAAATATAATGTTGTATTTATATTTTAGGGTATCGATATTACCCACAGGTTTGACAGAAAAACTGGGAGAACAGAGCCCAAAAGCCAAGATATATATTTGAGACTTTTGGTCAAAGTGAGTATACAACCACGACATATTCAAAAATTTAAATGTAATTAATTTTAGGAAATGCAATTGTTGATTACTTAGTTACTTGAATTTCGTATCTATAGGATATCGCAATATTATCAAGACAAAAAAAAATCGAAACCGTTGAAATCGTTTTTAGGCTTACATTAGTGCTTACTTTTATTAGTTTAAGTTCTAAGAATATGTATAGTGTATTTATGATATAGCACAGATATAAGAATACGAGTCAAGATGAAAATTGTGAGAGTAAATGTGATGATGACTGTTTAGCTTGAATTAATGTATGATCCCACAACACTTAGTCAACAGTGCTTTCGAAATCCTTTCCAACAGTTTGCAGATCTAATACTAAACTGAACCACAGGAATTTGACCCTATATCATTTGGGTCGAAATATGGCCAGACAACGAAAAAAAAGTATTGTCGCGAACGAAGTGAGCTAAGGAGTCTAACGCAAAAGTAAACAATTCCTACCTTTGTTGTTGAGTTTGCTTTGAGAATTTGCACTGACAACATGATTGTAGGTGTTCTACTTACTCACGGACATTTATTCTTTAAGATTATGACATCGATTCCTTTAATATATCCATATTTTTGCAACCGCGAAACTTTTTCTTGGACTGAAACACTTTCTTTACTTCAGGGATTCTTCCATGGACGATTGATCCGCAGTAAATGACAAAAATTAATGGGATAAAACGGTAAAAATAAAACTTTGCTTTGTATGTAAATGAAATAATATTTAAATCCAATTTTAATTATTATTTGTAAAATTGAGTTTTAATCGAATTGTTTACATTTCTAGCACATCTGTTGATAAAGGGATGAAACCCAATGACATCAGCCATGTGCTCTTCGGTTTTGCAATTTCCGGATAATTTTTCTCTGGTTCCGACTTCGCGTTTAACTTTTTGTCATTTACTGCAGAACAATTGTCCATGGAAGAATCCCTGAAGTAAAGAAAGTGTTTCAGTCCAAGAAAAAGTTTCGCGGTTGCAAAAATATGGATATATTAAAGGAATCGATGTCATAATCTTAAAGAATAAATGTCCGTGAGTAAGTAGAACACCTACAATCATGTTGTCAGTGCAAATTCTCAAAGCAAACTCAACAACAAAGGTAGGGGGGTAGGAATTGTTTATTTTGCGTTAGACTCCTTAGCTCACTTCGTTCGCGACAATACTTTTTTTTCGTTGTCTGGCCATATTTCGACCCAAATGATATGGGGTCAAATTCCTGTGACTGAACTTAGACTGAGAAGCCACTTAATATTAATTACAAGAATATCAAGGGTAGGAAAAAGCAAGTTAATTCCAATATTTTGGTTACCCTTCCTTATTTTTACTTGCCATACACTATGACAGCTCCTGACCAATGCACCAAGCATGTGCACGGTGCTTTTAGAGTCAGGGGTCTGGGTCCAGAAGATCTGGGGTAAATTAAACAAAATCCTGCATTCCATCCTCCTTATGGCAGATATATTTTTGCAAGTTTCAAATTACAGTTTTTGAACCAAAAATTTTAACCTCAGGAATTTGACCCCATATCATTTGGGGTGAAATATGGAAAGAAAATGAAGAAAAAAAATGGAAAGAAGTGAGTGAAGGAGTCTAATGCAAAAGTAAACAATTCCTTCCCCCCTACCTTTGTTGTTGAGTTAACTTTGGAAATTTTCCGTGACAACATGATTGTGGGTGTTCTACGTACTCACTGTCATTTATTCTTCAAGATACATATTTTTGAAACTGCGAACCTTTTCTTGGATGAAAACACTTTCTTTGGCAGGGTTTTTACTTGTGGTAATATAACAATATAAAAATTGTTCCTGCTACCTGCAAAGGTGTGAAAGTTAATTGTTTAAAATCTTCATTATTTTTTTTACAGCTTTACAGGTTTCTCGCAAGAAGAACAGATGCCAAGTTCAACAAAATTGTTCTAAAACGTCTGTTTATGAGCAAGACCAACAGACCTCCTTTGTCACTTGCTAGACTGGTAATATTTTCACTTTTAATGTTATTAGAAGTTTTCTCGAGTGTGGCAAAATGATGTATAGTATATAGTGGTCTGAATTTTCAAGGTCTTGATAGTAAGTTGGTATTTACAGAAATTTAAAGGACTTGACAGGCATTTTTATTGCATCATGTAACTTGCATCAATTTTGTATGTGCATACATTACAGTCTTCTGGAAACTCTTTTAAACCTCCAAGCCAGTCGACACATGAACTTTGAAAAATTGGAAGTCTGAAGTAAAATTTACTAGCCCAAATAAAATTTGAATAGTTTTGTATGTCGGACAGTGTAGACAAATTTACAACAAATGGCAATAAATTTTATATATATTGTATTGTAAATTTTAAAATTTAACTAAAATTTGTGTTCATAGTTCTATGAAGTCTTTATATTTGTTGCACACGAAAATGAATAAAATATGTATATTTATTTGTTCTTATCTGACACAACACTTTTTCTTTGGAGCATTTCTAGTTGAACATGGTTTAGAACAGGGAATGTTTTAGCGCTCACCACTTTCGTCTTTGACGAAATGATTTGAAAATTGACGATAGATTTCTAAATCAATTTCGTCACCTGATTTCCAACAAGTACTAAATTTTTTTTACAAATTCATTCTACCAAGTTTAAAACGACATATTTATGACCCCAAAGCCAATTAACAGGAAATTTAATTATTTCACCTTGATTGTTTTAAACAGCAGGTGTCATCGCCGAATCGACAGAGATGCCAACCCCTCCGATTTTGTTATCTTATTACTCCAATTTAAAAAAAAAATCTGGATTTTTTCCCGTCATTGATTTCGATTAAGAAAAATCCGGATTTTTTTCGGTGCCTTTCCTGTATTTGTTGCCACTAAGTTAAAAATGTTTTTCTGAAAGCCCTTATTTACTGCCAGGAGAGCTCCAGAATGCAGGATTTTGCTTCATTTACCCTAGAGCCCCGACCCCGGCCGTAAAAATGTTGCTGCGGTGCCCTCATAGTTAAAATTTTTCTGTACTTAGATTTTCCATTGTGTGGGGTTAGCATCTCTGAATCGATGTTTTTACAGGTAATCCGATTAACATTACTAAGTGGTGCTCGTGGTCAATTTACGTAAACAAAAGTGTCGTAGATCGTACTGATGCGCACAGACTTCCACCTTTTGATTAAATATGTATTGCAAATAAAAATTGCAAAGATTTTGCAAATTTAACTCGTTTTTCGTATGTTTTGTTGGTTTCAAATGAATTTGTGTACATCCGAGATACGTCTAATTACCGATGGCTACCACAGAAAATGAAAAGTACAACGGCCCTCAATGAAAAATTGTAACCGATTGATATACAAACACTTTTTAAATAAGTTTTAAAATTAAAATTCTTTGAAAATTTATAAACATTTTGTTATAATCATTTTTTAAAATAAATTCATACACTGCAAATGAAAGAATCTAGTTTTTTTTATATACTATAATATTTCACCAGTACAATGAATGCATGCTTCTGAGCAGATGCTTATACTGCTCGTCCGCTAAAGTGACTAAAGCCCTCAAAATCCTAAAAAATTCCCTATTAGAGTAGCTGTAGGTATTGTCTGCATTTAAAAAGGAGTTATTCAGCTATCTTTTTTTAACTTAATAAATACATACTGTAAATATACCTATAACAATGTCTTTGTTCAGAAGTCTAGTTTTAAAAGGATTGTTTTCAATATAAAGTAACAACATTAAATTGAAAGAATTTGTTACAGACTCGCATGATGAAGAAAAAAGGGAGAGACAACAAGACCGCTGTTGTTGTTGGGACAGTAACAGATGATGTCAGAATATTGGATATACCCAAGATGAAGGTATGATTGTACAAAAACAACAAAAATAAATGACAAGAACCACAAAAATGAAAAATGACAGGACTCCTTGTATCATGGTGGCAACAAACAGTATTATGATATTGTTCAAAGTAATCTTGGCTTCGTGACACACATTTCACTACAAGTTTTCTGATATATGCTGTTTCAACTGATAAAGCCAAGCAGAAGATGAGACACTCTGATTTATTTACATTACAAAAATGAAAGCAAGTCGATATTTGGCAGTTCAGGTTTCTCAACTTAAAAGTAATTGATACTACATGTACATTGAAATGGAGATGCATTTATATTATCTGTAGGTGCTGTAGTCAAAAAATTTAAAAAGACAAAGAAATGTTGCACGGCATGACAGAACCAAAACTCGTTTGGGATGCCAAAATTAAAGCTATAAAACCATCCTATTCCTGGGATTTGGACATGTTTTCCACTTTATATCATTCCTTGGGTTTTTTACTAACTACTATTTTAAAACAACCTGAATTATCTGTTTAATTTAGGCCATCATATAAATGCAAGACTTTCTAATTGTCCTACTAAAGTACATGTGAAGGCATCAATGAGGAATTGGGGGGGGGGGGGCTGTAAGTTGGAGAATTAAAGTAATCTAATTTAAAAAAAAAAAAATCTACCTACCAACCCAATCATTTTGATGCCAGTCAGGCGGTGGCAAACAATTTTTTAAATCTGACCTGATCTCTGAAAACGGATAACTTTAATAAAGCAAAAAAAATGTTGAAATGAAATTTTCATTTCACCCCATTTAAACAAACAAAACAAAAGCATTCTTTTCATGTTTCGTACACTGAGGTTTTAATAATGAATGGTGTTTCTGACATAATCAACTCTTAAATTGAACAGCAAGTGAGGACATAACAATATAATTTTCTTTTGTATTTCCTTATCATACTTTATGAAAACAAGACTAATATTTAACGCTTAATCTGCACTGTAATCTATTTCAGGTATGTGCCCTTCGAGTGACTGAAAGAGCTAGAGCTAGAATCCTCAAGTCTGGAGGAGAAATCATTACTTTTGATCAGCTGGCACTAAGATCACCTAAGGGAAAGAACACCGTTCTTCTTCAAGGTAAGTGAAACTATTTAGGCTACTGAAATTAGTTTTTATCTTCTGCCACACAATTGGCGTGGTATTGTGTGATACATTTTGTTTGGATATGCATGTCTGTCCATGGCCCCGTGGCCCTGATAATAACTTGAATAAGCATCAACAGATTTGTTTCTATTTTGCACAACTAAAGGTAAATTTTCAGCACAATTCAGAAGTAGTTTCGACTTGGGCCATTTAAAAAAATTTTGTGGTCTTCAAATAAAATATTTAAACAGGGCTTGCGCTGGGTCAGAATTACAGGGAGAAGTCACTTCTCTTTTGGGTGGATGACAGGGAGAAGTGAGGCTAGAACAGGGAGAAGTTGCATTATATGGTGCGAAAGCATCCTGTTTACTTTGTTTTATTTTAAATAAGTGTTGTCATTTGCATTTTTTATTGTTATATGTTTTTTAGCAGTTTAATTTATTGAGGATAAAGTACCAGATTTGATTAACTATTCAGTATACTTATTTCACACATTTTCATAAATAGTACTTGTAATAAACATAACAATAAAAAAAGAATCAACTGTCACAAAACTGTTCATTAAAATAATTGTTTCTTTGTCATTGATACACAATTTGATTGATTTATAATGAAGTACTATTAGAACTAGAAGTAGAAAATTACATCATTGTGACATACTATATTATGTAAAATTGTAAAATTCACTATTAAAAGTATTTAAATATATTTAACTTAAATTTGTTTAAAGTAACTGCCAAAATACTATTTTTACTACGTTTCTATCATTGCAAAACTCATTTCAACACTATCAGCGTAGTATATTTGCAATCTCCAGCACCAAATTCATATCCGCTCCGGAGATTTTCACAAGTTATTGTGCTCTGAACTGGTTTCCTGTCGTATTTTAAACCTACGCTTTATATACCAAATAAAAGTGAAAAGTGTACCAGTTGAACTTTGGCGCGTAAACATAATAAACATGACGTATCAAAAATATGAAGATTTCAGACCAAAATGGGAATAAAATTTGAAAGGCGACAATAGGCGATTCTACAAAATGAAAAGGCGACTTAACTTTGCTTTTGAAGATGATAGACAACGATAAGGCTTCTTCTTTGCCCGAGTCGCCTACCAACACTAGCCCTGTATAAAAAAAATCTTGGCAACAGATTACATTAAAATGTTGCACAGCAGTTATGTTCTACAATTTAAACCACGGAGCAGCCCAGCGCGTCCCCGGGTGGCGGATATGGGAGACCCTCTCATTGGGGGTTGTCAGGTCATAATACGGAAAGCCTGACCTTGGACCGTAGTGGGTAACGTGTTTGGAGAGTGCCACGCTCCTTGCACAATAAGACCCCTTTTGTAGATTTCGAAAAAGAGTAGGCTCATTGTAGCTGCTACAAAAGGCTAAATTTTCCGCCCCTACCCAAAACTCCATACTTTTCCAGTGGCAGTCAAAATTGTATTCCCTGTGACCCATCCGACACCCATTTTCCGTTGATTTATTTTTTGTTAACTTGTTCCCGTCCTGAATATAGCTGAAATACTGCTCGCTGGACGTAAAGCATACATCCAATCAATCAATATACAATTTTAAGATCAAGTTTATTTTCAGCACAATCCTATTTGTAGTGTTTGTGCAAGACCAATCAACAAAAAATTGTCAAAAGTATGGCAAAAGATAGAACGAATTATCGTACCCTCGCTTTTTTTTTTTGTAAAGTTAATCGGACAAATCACAAAACTGACATCAGATTATAACTGCAGTAAAACACGACCTAGGCAAAAGAATACTTGAAAAATGGATTTTGTTAAAACTTTGCACAGCTGTACAGTACTTTAAAATGAAGATCAAGTTAATTTTAAGGGCAAGCCCATTTGTAGTTTTTGAGTTAGGCCAATTTGAAAAAATTATTTGAGGTACAAGGTCAAGGTAAAAATTGTCTTCTGAGAAGGACTGTTTTTGTGCTCAGCTGTTCCTATATGCTGATTTGTAATTCAGTAAACGTGTTCATGGATATTAAAAACAATGCAATGTGCCAGGGTATTGTTTAATGTCCCATTAGATTCTCTACTTCAGAGTATAAAACATTTCTTTTATGGAATTGTTTAAGGAGTTTTTTTTTCGATTAGAGAACATTATGATTTTGTGGAAAATTTTATAGATGTCACAAACCACAAGCATTTAAAAAAAATATTGTAAACCATTACCCATGGATTAAAGCTCTTTCTCTTCAACCTGACCATTTCAGAATTGCAATTCTTCTAGAAATTTATCTGATATTACAAGAATGAGTTTGTTGAAAAATAATTTGCATTTTTTTTCAATGGACAGATTTTACATCCAGATAAAGTTGTATTGTTGCTTAATTTCTTAGGCTTTTATACTAGTTGCTTAAAGTGTCAGTCTAGGAGATCATTGACATGAATATTCGATTTTTTTTTTTTATTTTAGGACGAAGAAAAGCCAGGGAAGCTTATCGTCACTTTGGTAAGGCACCAGGTGTACCACACAGCCACACTGCGTAAGTATTATTTAAATATGGCAGTTTGGTTATAGCTTCATTATATCATAGGAAATATAATTGTCTGCAATTAAAAAATGTTTATCTCGACAATTTCTTTACTGTTATAATTTAGGTTGTAAATTTGCCTATTTGCTACACATGATTTTGGCATCTTGCTACTCTTGTATCAAGTGTTCTGTAGGTTAAGTCCAGTGTTAGTTATGATATTACAGTACATGTATATCTTCTATTTAATTGATGCCAGATTTTTACTTTTTAGCTCACCTGGACCGAAGGTCCATGTGAGCTATTGCTATCACTTGGCGTCCGTCGTCCGTCGTCCGTCGTCTGTCGTCCGTCGTAAACTTTTTAAAAAATCTTCTCCTCTGAAACCACTGGGCCAATTTTTTTCAAACTTGGCCACAATCATCCTTAGGGTTCCTAGTTTCAAGTTTGTACCCAGGGTGTTGATCAACAGACAAATATGGCCGCTGTTACTAAAAATAGAACATGGGGGTCAACACAGGTTTTTGATCCTTATCTAAAAAACTATAATAGCTATAGAGAAAACCGTTACTTCAAATTGATCAGCACATTAAGGTCTACAATAGTTGCTATTAGTGCGAAGTTGTGTATTGGCTTCTTGTAGGAGTTATTGCCCTTTTTTGTCGATTTTTGACAAAATTTTTGGTATTTACAATATAACCTGAAAAATATACAAGGTAGGGTGAAACTGTTAATGGCAAAAATGATCAGCAATAAAAGCCCTACAATTCACTTGATTGGTCTGAAATTGTCAGATGACTCTTTATATGAGTTATTGCCCTTAAATGGTAATTTTTTATGAAATTTTCCGTTTTTGTCCTGTAACTTTAAAACTATAACAGCTAGAGTAAAACTGTAAATAGCAAAAATGATCAACAATACAAGCCCTACAATTCACTGTATTAGTCTGAAATTGTCAGATGACTCCTTATAGGAGTTATTGCCCTTAAATGGTAATTTTTTATGAAATTTTCCATTTTTGTCCTGTAACTTGAAAACTATAGCAGCTAGATTGAAACTGTAAATTGCACAAATGATCAGCAATAAAGACCCTACAATTCACTTGATTGGTCTGAAATTGTCAGATGACTCCTTATATGAGTTATTGCCCTTAAATGGTAATTTTTTATGAAATTTTCCGTTTTTGTCCTGTAACTTTAAAACTATAACAGCTAGAGTAAAACTGTAAATAGCAAAAATGATCAACAATACAAGCCCTACAATTCACTGTATTAGTCTGAAATTGTCAGATGACTCCTTATAGGAGTTATTGCCCTTAAATGGCAATTTTTTATGAAATTTTCCGTTTTTGTCCTGTAACTTGAAAACTATAGCAGCTAGATTGAAACTGTAAATTGCACAAATGATCAGCAATAAAGACCCTACAATTCACTTGATTGGTCTGAAATTGTCAGATTACTCCTTATAGGAGTTATTGCCCTTAAATTGCAATTTTTTATGAAATTTTCCGTTTTTGTCCTGTAACTTAAAAACCATAGCAGCTAGAGTGAAATAATAAATTGCAAAAATGATCAGCAAAAAAGCCCTACAATTCATTTAATTGGTCTGAAATTGTCAGATGACTCCTTATAGGGGTTATTGCCCTTAAATGACAATTTTGTTAAGAAATTTTCCATTTTTGTCCTGTAACTTGAAAACTATAGTAGCTAGATTAAAACTGTAAATTGCACAAATGATCAGCAATAGAAGCCCTACAAATGATTGCTTAGTCCAAAAATTGCAAGATGACTCTTTATAGGAGTTATTGCCCTTTCATTATGAATTTGGACATTTGAACAGTTTTTTAATTATAAATTAGTCTATAACACACCTATTAGTAGAGTAAAACTGTAAATTTCTAAAGTACCCTAAAGGACAATGCCTAAAAACCATTTAATTTTCAGAAATTGTCGATGGCACCTTATAGGAGTTATTGTATTTAACAAATTTTTTGAAGAAATGTTTAGTTTTTGCACAGTAACTTAAAAGCTATAACAACTAGACTGAAACTGTTAATTTCAAAAATTTTAATATAGTTTAAGTCATTTGGATTCCAGGTGAGCGATTACAGGCTCCTGGGAGCCTCTAGTTTATGTTATCTTTTGTAAAACATTCTCTTAAAGTACAAAAGTTATACTTGGATCTGTCAATTTGAGATTTTGTTCAGGTCATCTGCAAAGCCAAATGGATGAAATTTAATTTTGTTTGCATTTTATTGTTCTATTATGAGGGCTGTTCCTTTCAACTATGTATTGTACCCCTGAAAGGCAATGTAGTTGGTCGGTACTTTAAAGCAGCAATTGAAAACTGCCTTCCTTTGTTCCCCATATTATGTTAATTGAAACAACCCTGAAACAAGTTCAGGGTTTAGAAATGCAGATCTGATATGTAGGCACTTGAGCATTATAAGTAATTTCTTCTTTAATTTTAATAAGGTTAATTCTGAAACTTGTTAGTAAAATGTTATCAATGATAAACCAAAAAGAATTTACAAAGAGTTGTCATTCTTGGGGAATTTTATTTAAAATATTGTTTTGTTTTGTAGACCATATGTTCGTTCCAAGGGAAGGAAATTTGAAAGGGCCAGAGGACGTAGGAAGAGCAGAGGATACAAGGCCTAAAAAACAATTAATGCATCGAGACATTAAAATATTGATGAAGAGAAATTTGGTTCATATTTGTGTTGTTATTAGAATTTAATGCCACCATTATAAAATTCTAGTATTGATAGATCAATTCATTACAGTGCATTTGTAAAAGGAACAAACATAATATTTTCTGTTAATTAAAAAAATCAAAAAGAAATTGACCAAAATGCTAATTTACAGTATCTATGGTCAGTTAGTATTTGTTCAACTTGTTAACTCAGGATAAAAGTTAACAGTTGACCAGTGGCCAATGCAAGTAAATTTTCTGGTGGGGGACCAAATGCCTGTGTCTAGATCGCTCAGTTGGCGAATGTAACAAGTGTAGTTCCATGCACCAACCAACAAATGCCAAGACGCATTTTGTGTTCACATTTCAAGTTTTGTCCCTTAAAAATGTTGTTGCTAGCAAAATATTGTGCGTGTATGATATTTGGTGAAGTAGCGTAATTATAATCCAGATCGGGAATAGATAGAATAATTGAATTGACACTTGCTTCAGACATGGTCTCTAAATATTTTAGGGGACATTTTTCAAACGGGTGAATAAACAAAACGGTGTAAGCTGGTTACCGCCTAACTATAACTTTGTATGTATAACATACGATTAAATACTGATGGAAACCAGTACAAAGTAAGTAAAATACGGAAATCCACAGAGAAGATATGAATTCTATGCCGGTATAATCAAAATTGTATACATGATCATGATTTGTAGTCGAAACACACTTACGCTGAAAAAAGTTGGGCCCCTGGATTTTAGTTTAGGGGACCGGCTGGCTACTGCAGGAAAAATGTTAAGCTCTATCCCTGTAAAAACTTGATGCACAAAATAATGTTGAATCCTTTTTCATTTTATTGTTGACAAGACCCATCATTTATTGCATAGCATAATGACCAATTTCTTCTTGCTGATATTCTCGTTGAGCGTGGGTTACAATTGGTAACAAAACACTGCTTCTTTGGATAATCTGTCGTCCATTTTGCTGTGGAATATCAACACTAATATTGACAGTTTGTCCGTTTTCCTGGCCGGGGTTGGTGAACTTTTAGTGGCATAAAACCCTGTTCTAACGAAACAAAATCTTCCAATTTGTAGATATGGATCATTCATTGATGACTTTTCAGAATAAACTCGTCTTAGCCTTTTCACTTGCAAACACCCAAAGTCAAATTTTTATAATGGATGTTGTGAACTAAACATGTTTACAATGCTTTCAACTTTAATCGTGCACAAGTTTTTCCCGTTTTAATGGGAATCGGACACAATTCAAATGTAGATTTTATCATAATTGTTTCTATTTTATAGTTGTTTAACTTCAGGCATGCATTTATGGGCAGCGTGACTAGTACATGATTTGACATTTAAAATTAGAATGTTTTAGCTAGTGCTACAAAAATGCAGCTCCCACTTATTTGTTATCTAGGCAGAATTTTAAGAGGTTATAGCATGTAACCAGGATATAGGAACATGCCCTGCTGAGAACCAACAAGTAGTGCAAAATACCAATAAAAAGTATTTTATTTAAGACCATAGTAAAGTGCTCTCGACCAATGAAATTGTACCATTTTGTATGTCAATACTGCTCGCTGGACGTAAAGCAGACATCCAATCAATCAATCATTTTGTATGTCTTGTTCATGAAGACCGTGGCATATTATCTTTTGTTCAAAATTAGTCTACTTAATACATAAACTTGCCTGAGGCTCATTAATATGTGTAAAAATTGTGAGCTAAAATTCAACAAAGAATGCAGACATATTTCGAACAAAGATAATTCTTTAAGTCGGTAATGCCCCATATTATTAAGGCCAGGAATGTCCGGAGATCTTCATGAATAAGGCACACAAAATGGGACAATTTCATTTTCGAATTCTTCCGAAAAAAAAAAACAAAGCAAAATAAAGTTTGTCACAAAATATACGATGGATTTGCATGAAATTGAAATTTTGCGAACCCTAAAATAGTACTAAATCACCGTCGGAAATGATACCTATAATTGTTTACTTGTAACGTTTTCAAAAAATTGTGGACAGACAAACAAAATGAAAACTATAAGGTAGGACCCAAATTAATTTAATAGAGGCATTATCTTTTTCCCTAAAAGCAAATATAAAAATAGTGTTTCTCAAAATTGAAGTTTATAATCTTAATAGATTTAAAATTGTATGCATAAAACTGAACATTTTATGTAATTTAAAATGAAAATGAAGCACTTTTTCAGGCTTGGTTGCATGAAAAATGGATTATCCTACCCTCTGCATCTTTTCTCTGAAAGGTTTATCTTGTTTATTGTAAATTTAACTTATTGTATTAGTAGTTGCACTAAAAAATGACAATGGGCCGAGTGGTCAAGGTAGTTCGTCTACTATTGATCACATGGTCTGACAACACTGAGATTGCGGATTCGATTCTCACTGCAGGCAGGGTGTACTCGACTCCAATCTTAATAGACAAGGATTGCCAGTTTTCCTACCGCAGGTCGGGGGTTTTCTCCGGGTACTCCGGCTTACCCCCCCCCCCCCAAATAAAAACTGGACGCCATAAAAATTGCTGAAAGTGGCGTTAAACACCATAAAACAAACAAACAATGACAAAATCTAATCTATTATTTGGTATCATTATTGCTATAATCTCTTGAGCACTTTACAATGGTCTTAATTTGTAAGAATATGATACATGTAATCTCTGTCTTCATGATAAGTACTCGCTTCGCTCGTACTTAATCATGAAGACAGGGATTATCATATTCTTACATATACTAAATTTGAAAACAATGGAAAACTTGTTCTTGTTCAACAAAGCATTGTCCTTGTCTTTATAGTAAAGGGTCATGTGAGCTATTGTGATCACTTTGGGCCTGTAAAACTTTTTACATATCAATTTTCTCCTGAAACCACTGGGCCAATTGAAAACAAACTTGCTCATAATGTTCATTGGATCGAACTTGACAAAGTTTGTGCTTTTAATTCTGATAGGAAAACCAATATGACTGCCATTGGACACTATGAGAAAAAAGTTTAACAGGCTTCTTCCCTGAAACAGTTGAACCAATTTAAACCAAATTATAAACAGTATTCTTTGGATGGTCCATAGTTGTTTTTGTGCTCTGAAATTTAAAAAGACCGTCGCCACAGGAACCTGTGGGAAAAACGTTTAAAGGCTTTTCTGAAACCGGTTTATTAAGCGAACAACATACAAGCACTATTGTTTGGATGGCCCTCTATAGTCTGTTTTTATGTTAATCGGAAATTCAAAATGGCGGCCACAGCAGTACTTGGTTTAACACAAGGGTCAGGACTTCTTATGAAACCGGTAAACCAATGGAAACGAAAGTTATTAGAAACGTCGCCCTCACAAGTCGGGATTTCTGTATCGACATGTCTTCGTGGACACGTTCGGACGCAGGAACCAAGACTAGCGAGGATGTAGAAATAAATATCAAACGATTCTCTACAATTTCTTTTATGCCAACAAGACGGTAAACGTTGCCACCAGGGCGGATCCAGAAAATCGGGTTAGTGGGGAGGAAATTCGGGCAAGTGGTCCGGTGACCGCAGCGCCCTGGTTAATGAGTTAAGGGGGGGGGCGAAGCCCCCAGAAGCTGGCGAGATTTAAGCAATTTGAGGGTGTTGAGGAATACAGATTTTAACATTTTTAACACACTCTCGCTAGCTCTTTCTGTTCTCTCTCTGACTTTCCTTTATTCGCTCACTCTCTCTTTCTTTTTCCCCTTTTTAGGGGGGGGGGGGGGGTACGTCCCCTCCGCCCCCTCTGGATCCGCCACTGGACACAATTACCATTACACACTAAGGTTAACAGGGGACTCGATTGGAATAATTTTCATCTTTTCCGAAACTAAAGCAGATATAAGCTTTACTGTATGAGAATGATTATTGGATTGTTCTTTTAAAAGTCTATGCATGTTTATTTCATCGACATTCCACAGTGGCTGCAATTGTGGGGAATTAATTCAATAACGAAACCTGTTAAAATACTTCCTATCTAAAACTATAGAACCAGTTAAAACTAAACCGCAAGATTCATCGGATAGTCTTAACAAAAATGCGGTTATTTATCCTAGTAAAACACTGAAAATTACTGGACTAAGTTTTACATCAGGAAATTCCACCTTTGCTGCCTATTTATTTAAATAATGTCAGCGATACTGGGTTGTGAGAGCGCGAACTCTAAAACACGTCACCCACCACGGTCCGCGGCAAGGCTTTATGTATTGTGAACCTGACAACTCCCAACGAAAGAGTCTCCCCTATCCACCACCCTTAGACGCGATGCTTTGTGGGTCGAGCACTGGGAACCCTCTCAGAATCTTGGAATCATTTGCAATATCCGGATTGTCAACAATGCCATTATTTGGAAAAAGTGTTAAAATTAATTAATTGGGCATTATTGAAATGTCGGATGAACGGCAAAGAAAGGAAAAATTATTTTATAGCTGAAAATACAATATGTATAAAACTACTGGTGCTATTGTTCCATTACGAGTAATGGGACCTCGATCAATTAAGCTACATTTTGTTACGTACCAATTATGATACACGTTACGTTAAAGCCCAAAGTAGCAAGTTTGCTACATTTTATAATTTTACAAAAACTTTGTAAACTCAAATAATGCTGAATTTTTAATAGATTCAGTGTTTTTTTTATTTTGGAGCTACAAAGAGGTCTCATTACTGGTAATATAAAGCAACACATGTTCGTATGCATTGTATTCCATTATTGAAATGTATCAATGGTTTGTTAAATTTTGTTATATATTTTCTACCAAATTATTACTTTTGATACCAGATGTGCATAATTTCGGAATCGATTTTGATTGATTAGATATTTGCTTTACGTCCAGCAAGCAGTATTTCAGCTATATTCAGGACGAGAAGAAGTTGACAAACAAAAACAACAGGATATTCATGAATAGGGCACACAAAATGGGACAATTTCATTTTCGAATTCTTCCGAAAAAAAAAACAACAAAGCAAAATAAAGTTTGTCACAAAATATACGAGGGATTTGCATGAAATTGAAATTTTGCGAACCCTAAAATAGTACTAAATCACCGTCGGAAATGATACCTATAATTGTTTACTTGTAACGTTTTAAATAAAATTGTAGAAGGACGGACAGACAAACAAAATGAACCTAACCGCCACCCGGGGACGCGCTGCTCTGCTCTGTGGGACGAGCACAGGGAGCCCTCCCTGTAGGGACCCAGAGGAATCAATTTGCTACAGAATGATACTTGGGATCATTTGCACTATCCTTAATTGTCAACAATGCCACTATTAGGAAAAAGTGTTAAAATTAATTGAATGGGCATTACAGATGAACGGCGAAGAAAGGAACAATATTTTTATATCTGAACATATGTATAAAACTACTGGTGCTATTGTTCCATTACGATTAATGAGCCTCAATTAAGCTACATTTTGTTATGTATCATATATGATACACGTTACGTTTAAGCCCAATGTAGCAAATTTATTACATTTCATAATTTTACAAAAACCTTTATTTTTTTCCAAAATAATGCTGAATTTTTAATAGATACCACACTTTTAATGAAACGTAAAACATTGTATGATAATTTTTTTAAGGATGGGAAGAGGGTGGGTACTTAAAATCAGTTTAAACAGTTTAAGCACCAGAGGTTTAAAAGTACAAATGTGGGTCAATTTTCAAATTTGATCTACAAGACATTTAATATTACATTTACTGTCAATGTTTACTTATAAAATCCTATTAAATTATTAATTATATATTAATTCGGTTTTAATCAAATAAAATAAATAGCTAAGTACAGGCATAAAATGAAAATTTCGAGCACGGGAGGTTATCAGTCTAACGATCTCGATTGATTCTACAAAAAGTTTACTCAAAGAGCTACTATTATCTGTTTTTTACACTACATTATACACTAATTTCAGAAAGGTTATTGGACAGTAGTTTTGTTAATCAACTGTTGTTGTGATTTTTCTTTTCCATGTACAATCTATTAAAATTGTGAGTTTTCCAATTTTAACTTTTCCGAATGAAGGTAATTAGAAATTAACCTACCTAACAAAAGTAAGAGACCACTAAGTCTTGTTTTTTAAATTACAAATACTTTAATAAATAAGTTTGAGACATGTCATTGACAATTTTTTTTTAATGTGTTTTGTTAGCCTACCAAATATACAAATATAATTTAATGGTAATAAAAATGTAAATACACTTGACTGAATCAACGGCATTTGGTACCAGTTTAATGTAAGCACTAAAATAACTACACCTACGTGGGGTCTCAATATATTGGTCTTTCTTCGGTTTTTCTTTAAAGTATGCAATGAAATTTGGTAATGCAAATAAGCGACTAAAAATTATCTAGCTACTGACTATAAATTAAGACAAAAAAGTGATAATTTGTTATGTATGATGATAATGATACGTCCTAAGCCGTCAAATTAATGTCCTCGGTTGTGTGTATTCCATGGACTCCAACATAGTGTTTGGTAGAGGAAGACCAGCTTTCAGGGTACCTGGAGGAAAAAACTCAGGGAGCGGAAAGGAGTGAAGGGTGGGGTATATGGTAAAGTACACTAAAAAGAGTGAAAGCGGGGCTAAGGGGGTGGGTAGGGTAGAAGACTGGATCTAGGATAATTTGTAAATCAATGGTGACATTATGTTTATGAAGGGTGGTTAATGGTGATGGCGTTATAGGGAACACTATTACCAGTTATTCAAATCCACCTATTTTTTAGGGCCTGTGTGTCCTAGCTGGAAATAGTACAGTTGCTAAAGACAATGAAATTCAGGTTTTAATTATGGAAGATGTACAGGTCGTAATTGGTTGGGCGCAGGGGAAAAACAGCATTTCCGACAAAATTCTACGCTCAAGTTGTTACAATTACTAGTACATTTTACATAATAGTACTGGCACATCCTGAAATATTGCTTGCTGGGCGTTAAACAAACATTCAGTCAATCATAATAGCACTAGAGACACAAATTCAGGGCATGACTATGTAAACAATTCTAAAAATGACAATCCTTATTATCAAATTTAGCCTTGGAGTAACAAGAACAATATCTAATCTCTGCTACTGATAAGACTAACAAAACAATACCATAAGACTTATATTAGGCGAACAATGTGGAAGGAAATAGTACTGCTTGTGGTTTTTTATGGGGTGTTTGTTCTATCTGTCAAAGTAAGAATATTATAATATAGGATATGAATCTGTAGAAGTTAAAATGCACATTATGATAAAAAAGAACTTGTATGCTATCGTATGTGACAAACACAAAGGCGTTAATGACTCCATTTAGATTTGTATAAAACGACTTATTCCATAGGTCTAGCTGATTCCGTTTGATAAGTCTCGTTTAAAACCCTACTCATCTTGGTACTTACAGTGTTTTACAACTAAGCAACCACAGTTTCCACTATATACATCTAATTTGTAACTATTTTTAGGTTTAGGATTTGCATGTTTATATATAGATATCTATACGTTGTTTTCACTATTTAACCACACAAAATACAAGTATATTGTTTGGTAATACTGTGTATTTATTATACAGATTGAATGTAGACATGATTCAGAATGTGGAGTGGGAGAATGTTGTTACTATCACGAAGGTCCGATGATAGTCAGTAAGAAAAGACAGATTTCAATCGATTTTCAAGGTAAAAGTTCGTTTCACAAAGTTCACTGGATCAACGGAAAACTATTACCTTACTTATGTAAAAGCTTTAAAAGCTTTTTAAAATATAATCGCCATTATTTCATCGTCCTAGCTCAGTCGGTTAGACAAGTCACACGTTAAAACCTACTCATCGTGGTAGCCTTTATATACAATAATGTAGCTCTTTTTATGCACGGTGCTACAAAGAGGTCCCATTACTCGTAATGGAGCAAGCCGGGAGTCATTCACTCCCGGAGGTTTTATGCATATAATGAGCTATTAAACTGTTTCCCTAACTTCCTATTTTACTGTTTTACTGTTTTAGGTGGATGTTGTGAGAAATATGACAGACATGAGTAAGTTATATGTTATTAACTTCCTATTTTACTGTTTTAGGTGGATGGTGTGAGAAATATGACAGACATGAGTAAGTTATATGTTATTAACTTCCTATTTTACTGTTTTAGGTGGATGGTGTGAGAAATATGACAGACATGAGTCAGTTATATGTTATTAACTTCCTATTTTACTGTTTTAGGTGGATGGTGTGAGAAATATGACAGACATGAATAAGTTATATGTTATTAACTTCCTATTTTACTGTTTTAGGTGGATGGTGTGAGAAATATGACAGACATGAGTCAGTTATATGTTATTAACTTCCTATTTTACTGTTTTAGGTGGATGGTGTGAGAAATATGAAAGACATGAGTAAGTTATATGTTATTAACTTCCTATTTTACTGTTTTAGGTGGATGGTGTGAGAAATATGACAGACATGAGTAAGTTATATGTTATTAACTTCCTATTTTACTGTTTTAGGTGGATGGTGTGAGAAATATGACAGACATGAGTAAGTTATATGTTATTAACTTCCTATATTACTGTTTTAGGTGGATGGTGTGAGAAGTATGACAGACATGAGTAAGTTATATGTTATTAACTTCCTATTTTACTGTTTTAGGTGGATGGTGTGAGAAATATGAAAGACATGAGTCAGTTATATGTTATTAACTTCCTATTTTACTGTTTTAGGTGGATGGTGTGAGAAATATCAGTTGTTAAATGACAGATGTAGTAGCTTTGACAAAATGAACGGACATTGTGGATGTGGCCCAGGATTGACATGCACATTTATCAAAGATCCACTCCCGACAGTTGAAGTATTCCCAACACCATCGCGAAAAAGAGACATGATATTTGGAGGCCATGAGGAATGTCGACCTACTAATTAAAAGTAAAAAATATTGAAGTTTGTTAATACTTGCTTAATGTATAGTCGTCAAAAAATGGATAATACATACTAGTATCGACTTTCATAATTGCCTCTCTGCACGCACATTGTTTTTGTTTTAAATAAATTAACTATGTTTGGTATTTTGAGATAAATCGCAAATTTGTGACTATCAATTAACGCGCTTTTAGCTTCTGAATTCCGCAAGCATTCAATAAACTCGTATACATAAACACTGGACCGTAAAAATAGTTTGTTATTTGCCGCAAAAAATAAAATGGAAGGAAAAGAAAAGAAAAAAAAAGAGAAAGATGGGGTTTGATTATTCTTCAAGAAAACAAATACTTAATTTTAATCTAAATATTTTTTTCTTACAAATATTAATACTTTTGATCCAAATTACTGCTAACACTCTCCCATACTTTTTAAATGAAACTAAAATGATACATTACGTAGTAATAAAAAGGCGTTAACCAATATATATTTTAGTTTGTTACATTCGGATCTCAATAGAAATAATAAAATCTGTCTGTATTTTATATTTTGATATGAAACATATTGAACGTTTTAAAACCATACACAAATAGGTCATTGTTTTATTCGTTGAAAACAAGTTGCGTTATCATTGAGTTAACCACGGTATGTGACCAAATGATTGTATGAATGGAGTTTAAGGTCACAATTTGTAGCTATATTGGAGAGAAAGCTGGAGTACCTGGTGGAAAACTCTTACACTCGACAGAAAAACTGGAAATCCTTGTCAATTAAGGTTATATTCGAGCTTACCCTGCCTGCAGTAAGGCTGGGAAACATCAGTGTTGACAGGTATGTATTAATACGACCTTATACAAAAGACCACGATTACAGCTTACCCTGCCTGCAGTAAGGCTGGGAAACATCAGTGTTGACAGGTATGTATTAATACGACCTTATACAAAAGACCACGATTACAGCTTACCCTGCCTGCAGTAAGGCTGGGAAACATCAGTGTTGACAGGTATGTATTAATACGACCTTATACAAAAGACCACGATTACAGCTTACCCTGCCTGCAGTAAGGCTGGGAAACATCAGTGTTGACAGGTATGTATTAATACGACCTTATACAAAAGACCACGATTACAGCTTACCCTGCCTGCAGTAAGGCTGGGAAACATCAGTGTTGACAGGTATGTATTAATACGACCTTATACAAAAGACCACGATTACAGCACGTAAGATTAATCAAGCCCATGTTTGACTATACAACGTTTTCCATAATTAAACAAATACTAGCGTACCTACACACAAACGGCAAAACATAGCAGCAGACAAATTTTGACAATTATAATATTAGAACATGCTGTTGTGGCCCCAGGATTGACATGCACATTTATCTAAGAGCCACTCCCGACAGTTTAAGTATTACCAACACCATCGCGAAAAAGAGACATCATATTTGGAGGCCAAGAGGAATGTCGATCTACTAACTAGATGTTAAAATATTGCAATTTTTCAATACTTAATGTATAGTCGTCAAACGAATTGATAATACATATCGTCTTATATACATTGCCTCTCCGAACATTGTTTTTGTTTAAAATTAATAAACTTTGTTATTTTGCAATACATTGCCTATCTTTTGCTAGCAATTAACGTGCTTTAAGCTACTTGATACCACAAACATTTAATAAACTCGTATACAAAAAAACATAAGCCAAATTTTACTGTCGTAAAAATAGTTTTGTATTTGCCGCAAAAATAAAATAGAATAGAAGGAAAGGAGGAAATTAAAAGAACAAAGAAAAAGGTAAGATAGGATTATTCTTCAAAAAACACATCCTGACATTTAAACTTAATAATTTTTTTCTTACAAATAATTACACTTTTGATCGAAGAATTGCTTGTAGTATCAACTACCGTATAAATGAAACTACAATGAGACATTAGGTAGTACTAAAACGGCGTTAACCAATATAAATTTAAGTTTGTTACATTTGGGTCTCAATAAAAATAATAAAATTAGTCTGTATTTTTTAGTTTGATATGAAACTTATTGAACGTTTTGAAAACATACAAAAATACGTCATTGTTTTATTCCTTGAAAACCAGTTGTGTTAACATTCAGTTAACCAGGGTAGATGACCAAATGATTGTTTGAATTATTTTAAGGCCACATTCCGTAGCTATATAAAGACTTCCAATTCTTATTTGGGAGAAGGAAGGAGTACGTGGTGAAAAAACTCTGAACTTTGAAAGTTAAACCTACAATCCTTGTCAATTAAGGTTAGATTCGAGCTTCCCTTACCTCCAGTTAGGCTCAAATTGCTATTCCCCTTAAAATAATTTTCAACAAGTCCCTGGAACAGTGCAAATTTCCTTGTAGTTGGAAATTAGGAAATGTGTTAGCTATATTCAAAAAGGGGGACCAATCACTACCTTCAAACTATAGACCAATTTCATTGATCAGCTGTGTAGGAAAAGTAATGGAAAGAATTATATTCAAACATGTTTACAATCATCTCCACGCTAATGACTTAATATACAAATATCAATCAGGTTTCCTTCCAAAATATTCCACAGTTCATCAACTAATAGAAATGTACAATTGTATCGTGAACTCACTAGAAAACAAGGAAATAAATTGCTTTGTATTCTGTGATTTTTCAAAGCTTTTGATAAAGTCTGGCATAGAGGTTTACTGTATAAACTCAGAGCTTATGGTATTCGTGGTGCTTTGTTGAACTGGTTTAATAGTTATCTCTCTGAAAGAAATCAAAAAGTGATAATAAACCAATCATCCTCTTCTTGCTGTAATATTCAGACGGGTGTTCCTCAGGGTTCTGTACTTGGCCCTTTGCTCTTTATTGTGTACATCAACGATATAGCTGATACACTTACCTTTCTCTGCAGCCTATTTGCTGATGACACTTCATTCAATTTCTCTTGTCATGATCAAATACAGCTTAAACATGTGATTGATCGTGATCTGGAAAAACTTGACGAATGGTCCAAAAAATAGTTAATGTCTTTTAATCAAGAGAAAACGGAAATAATGATTTTTTCCAATACGGTAATATCAAATCTCAACTTTCAGCTAAATGGAAACAATATTCCTATCACAAAACTACATAAGCATCTCGGTGTCACTTTTAGCGATGATGGAAAATGGCAGAAGCACATAGAAACTATAATAGTTAGTGTAACAAAACATTTAAATGTTTTACGTGAATTAAAATATCAGTTAAGCAGAAAAACCTTAGAAAAATTATATTTAGTTTTTATTAGACCTATTTTTGAATATGCAACTGAAGTCTGGGATAATTGTGGTATTAGCAATGCTAATAGACTGGAACAGTTACAGTTGGAATGTGCAAGAATAGTAACTGGACTGCCAATATTTACTAAAAAAGAATTAATATATCAGGAAATTGGGTGGGAGACTTTAGCTGTAAGAAGACAAAGAAGGAAACTAAAAATATTTTACAATATTATAAACAGATACGCCCCGGACTATCTTTGCAATCTTATACCCCACAAATATACAAAGTATGACAACATATCCTTTAAGAAATGGCGAAGATATTATTCTGCCTTTCTGCAGATTGTCTCTAACTAAGGACTCATTTATACTTGTAACAATAAAAAATTGGAACAGTCTTGACCCGTCAATTCAACATTCAAAGTCTCTTGGACAATTCAAAATGGAAATGGAAAAAACAATCAATTAATAACAAAAATATCCGGGAATATTTCTCATATGGACCAATTAAGAAAACCTAATATTATTTTAACCTAATTAAGATGCTCTGCGTCATTCCTAAATAATGACCTATGCAAAGCTAATTTTACCACAGACTCTTCCTGTCGTTGTGGCTCTGCAACTGAAAACGCACAACACTACTTTTTTGAATGTCCACTGTATAAGGGAATCACTAATCAATGATCTCACTTGGTAACCTTATAATATCGCAATGGACCTCAACTTACTAGTTTTTGGTAAGCCAGAGTTAACTGTCGATCAATATAAAACTGTATTTAACCATGTTTATACATTAATAAAACGGTCTAAAAGATTTCTTATAGTTTAAGCACCATCGAAGAACGTTAATCGTAGCTTCGTAATCATCAACACCTATATAGCTATATTTATTTCATATTTTGATACTTAGTGTATTTGTTATTTCTCCTTTTCTTCAACAATATTTGTTCTTATCCATTTTATGTAGCTTATAATAATAATAATAATTATTATTATTATTATTATTTGCATGCTCGTTCGTATAAATATTACATGTAAATATTGTATTTTGGAGAGGACGTCATAAGTATGATTAACTTGTGTCCAATCCATTTTGTTATTAACAAATAAAATATGTTTAAACTAAACTAGGCTCAAAACCTCAGGGTTGACAAGTATGTGATTAATACGACCTTAAGCACTCGACAAATATGACAGCATGAAAGATTAATTTCATATCCAGCTAATGTTTGACTACACAACGTTTTCCATTACTTGCTTTGAATAATTTTAAAAGATACTAGCGCCCCTACACATAAACGGAAAAACATAGCAGCAGACCAATTTTAACAATTATAATATTAGAATATGCACATTCTACCGGAAACCTCAAATTCAAGACATTACATGGCAGACCCAAAGGATGTTTTAAACATGACAATACCATAATTTAGCCATGAAAGTAATGTACACTTTATCTTATCTATTCCATTGACTTTCGTATTTAACCAGCAAACAAAATCATAAGACCTACATTAGTTAAACAATGTGGAAGGAAATATTACTCTTGGTTGCTTGTTATGGAGGGACTGTTCTATCTATCAGAGTAAGGGCCATATATCGTATAAATCTATTTTACAGCCTATAAAATGTCTTATAAAAAAAAGAAATAATAATGGCTTATGTATTGATTTCTTTGATTTTGTTGAATGTATTTAAACTGATTTTTAACTACATTTAAGATTTTCATGGGCTCGGTCAATGACAACCCCAGGAAAAGGGCTTTTCTGGACTCTTAACCTCTCCTATGGCATCCATCTTGGTTGAATGCGATTCATAAATACAAAATCACGGATTCGTTGCATCCTTGATTCCGATTTCTAGCATGGTATGAACATCAATTATTCATCCAAATCCCATTTAATAGATAAATTCCGCTGAGATACAAAATTAGTGATGGTTAGCAAAATGTAGCGTGGTGCAAATTAGAATATTAAGATAAAGTAGCCGTCAGACCTGGACGAAATACGTTGGCTGTTTGAATAAGTGTTCTTTTCTTACACCTTTCCGATGTTAATTTTTGTATATTTGGAATTTAGTAATGTCTGGACAATTAGTAGGCATCCTAGTTACCGGTGACAAACTTCAAAAGTAATCCCCGTAAGTTAACTTTTAAATCAAGTCGCTTACTGCTTTTTCATAAACAGAAAAAAACCGTTAAAACTGCGAAAAACACTAACTATATTATTTAAAAAGCAAATTTATGGCCTTCTTGTACTTCCACAAAGTACGAAATTCGGCCTTTTATGTCTCAAGGACCCTACCCACATTTAGTTTTATAACCAAGTTTTTCTTCGAGTAAACACTTAATATAGCCACACGGACATCAGAACATGTTTAAGAATTAAGTAGAAAGGTTATAATATGATGAATTTGTTGGTACAGACGGAATGCACACATGATTCAGAATGCGGAGTAGGAGAATGCTGCTACTACCACGAAGGTCCAATGGTTGCCAGTAAAAAGAGACAGGTATTCAACAATTTTCCGGTTATGTTTCAAGGTAAATATTTTGTTTCATATTGTATCATGTAATCAGCCCGATTCAATTTATCATGTTACCTTACTTATACGGAATTCTTCAAGTTCACTGTATCAATAATAAAGTTTGTAGATTTCATTTAATATATAATTGGTATTTAAAATGATGGTAATGCCACCTTTTGAATATGTTTTAAACAAAAATATTGGTCATTTAAATCAACTTGCCCAATTCGAATTAATATTAACCACTGCTCCTTTGTTGGAATAAAATATTAAATTCCAACAATAATGAACTTCATTACTAATTCTTAAGTTTACATTAGTTTTCCTTAAAAGAATATGGTACCATAAAATAGCAAAAATCTGCACGAATGGCAAAAACAGCACTTTAGTATTCAGCATAAGTATTCAAATTTGTTTTAGGTGGATGGTGTGAGAGATACCTGTCATTGAATGAGAGATGTGACAGCATTGACAAAATGAACGGACATTGTGGATGTGGCCCAGGATTGACATGCACATTAATCCATGATGTAATCCCAACAGTTCAATATTTAACACCATCAAGGAAAAGAGACACGATATTTGGAGCACAAGAAGAATCGAAAAAACGCGGGGCGATTTTTGGAGGGCATGAGGAATGTCGACCTACTACTTAAATGTTAAATATACTGAAATTAGTATTTAATATTTTTTTCTCTTAATATAATTTAAAACGTGCTAAAATGTAAGACGAGCTAACTGAGTACTTTAGTTAATAATAAAACACACTAATATTAACGTTCTGGCTGCAATTGGACGTAATATTTAACTTAAAGAAACATTCAATCATACCCACAAATCATTCTGCCAAAGAAACCTAAAGGGAAATCTTGCCACCAGCAGTTGCATTAACAAATTACGAGTCATTTACCTATATCACTAATTGAAAACATGTAAAAACATGGTGATCTCATAAATGGTTGATCAAGCGATATGTTTGTTCTTTGGAATAAACCCATGGGAGATACTTTAAATAAGCGAAGAAATGCCAAAGTAGCAATCAAATTCCAAGTCCAAAACACTACTACAAAGCCAAGGGGAAGCAACAATAAACACAGAACAAAATATCACAAAAACAAAAGCCGGAATAAGTCAAGTCCGGTAAAGGAAGATACTACTACAAACCTACATCTATAAAATGAAGTCCAAAAAGCATCCTGCAAGACAAATTTTAGGATTTCGAATTATTTCTGGTGCTGTCCAGAATAAATCTGTAAAACAAACAAAGATATGTGTGACTTTAGTATGAAATAAACAAAGATATGTGTGACTTTAGTATGAAATAAACAAAGATATGTGTGACTTTAGTATGAAATAAAGATTAAAATACCTTATTCGACCTTGAAATTCTTTTAAAATTTACTAAGATAACAAAGATTAGAAACTGTAACTATATTGTGTGATACATTAGCATGTTTTGATGAGCAGTTGTTTACTAATCAATGGAACCATACTGTGTGAGATTACAGTGCTAGCGCGTCCCCTGGTGGCGGATAGAAGATACTCGCTCGTTGGAAGTTGTGAGCTCTGACTGCGGACCACACGATATCGTGTTTGGAGAATGCCACGCTTCTTGCACTATAAAGACCCCTTTTGTCGATAAGAGTAGTCTCGTTGTAGCCGCTACAAAAGGCTAATATTTTCGATCCTACACATATTATTCTAGGGGCATTCAAAGTTTTTGTCCTTTGGTTCATCTTTCCCGAATTGATTTATTTTTTGTTAACTTGCTCTTGTCCTGAATATAGCTGAAATACTGCTCTCTGAACGTAAAGCAAACAGTCAATCAGTTAACTAATAATGGAATTATTGCAATAAATAGAATTATAGTATGATATCAAGTCGAGTTAGATGATTTAGTTTTAAGGAAGAAGTAGCGAGAAGGCTTTCACGGCAGTGGCGACCAATCGTTGAGATATGTCGTTTGCACAAATGACACTGCAACAAGACCAATCGCCATTGTGCGGTGTAATCAATCAAATGCAATTGATTTGTTTAATGCATGTAAGATTGACCTAAAGAATCGTGGAGTAGACATCTAGTAACGATGAATGTGAGAATATAATTAACCATGTTACAAAAAGCAAAACGGTTAGCAAATTATGTTATACTAACCTGGATTATATCTTTTATCATTGAGGCTACAAACATTTTGTCCAGCTTTATCATTTCATTTTCAAGAATGTCCTGTAAAATGACAAAGCAATGTTTCAAGAACTTATTTTTATTTAAACATTCAATAATGAGTCACACCTGTAATACTTACTGCCCATTACGCCCAATTGCGAGTTGGGCAGCGACAAATGTAATGTTCTGATGTAAAATAATGCAGGCTGAGGTAGATATTAGTCGATTTGTGACATGTGCTAAGAATTACTTAGTCTGTACTAATTCATATTCAAAAAGTATTAAGTACTTTTTAGTTTTACGGCAGATAAATAGGTTCTTGATTCATTTGTGACTAGAAATTTACAGTTTTTATTATGCACTTATTTGTAAGTTACGGCATCATAAATAAGACAATTTGTCCTATTACGTTTTCGTTTGTCTGATTTTCATTCGGTTACCTAAAAGATATTAATGTTACTAGAAAGACTTAAATACCCTCTGTAAGTGTGCCAAGTTGTTTTTATCGAATTTGTAAGTGGCCGATTTCAATTGCCACCGAATTGTTATGACAACTCAACGGGTGAATATGGGGACTGATGTTACAGAATATATATTACAGATCGTCTCCAATTAAAAGTTGTTAAAACCTTATGTCTACATCTTTATCAAGCAAAAGAAAATACACTTAAAAATGATTTTCAAAGTTTATAATCGATTTCCTTAATTGCACTTTAAATAGTCTTAGGTATCCTTTATATCCTGCTAATAACGTTTTGACACGCTACGACAATAGTTTGTCATCTTTCGTCATTTGACAGCTAACGACAAAAACAAGAGAACTCCATATGCTATCAATTTTATAAATGACAGAATTATTTCCTTAACAAAAACGGTTTTTTCTACTTGAAACTAAAATAGACGACCATTATCATGAAATTAATTGATTTTTTTTACCAGAACATATATGTATACGTCCTACAAAGTATTCATCAAAACACATGAAAAGGAAAGATCCATTATAATAATACCGATTATGCCTTTCAGCATCAAGACATTCGTGATGCATCTCTGCTTCGTGTGAAGACATACAGCGATAAATAATTCAAAATAAAATAAAACATTTACGATAATTTGCTACCGCTTGAAATAACTTTAATTATTTCTTTGAGATTAAACATTTATAAGACAAGAATTAAATTATATCTTAAAGTTCTTTTGCACTTTTGCTTCATAATCTCGAAATTAAAAGCAGGTTGGAGAATTCTACAAACATGTTTCCCTTTGATCACAATAAAATCTGATTTACAGCGAAACTATAAAACATGAGATTAAATAATCATGTTCCGTCTGGTCACAGCCTTCTAAATATTTTCTTTAAACCGAGCTGAAATGGGTAAAGGGAGATGAGATATGTAGGCTCGAAACTTGTCCTCATTGAATGAAGGAGATCGAAACCTACAACTTGAACTTCCAATTGAGGCCAAGGAAAAACTGTTTTGTCGGAAAGTTATAATCAAAATATTTTGCTGGCTATATTTTCATTAAAAAGTACATTTCTTTTCAACATTACACATAGCATAATACCCAATTAAAACGAAGATATCGCGCTGACACTTCTATAGTTTCATATATTGTTTGCGGTTATGTCTGCTCTGTCAACATACAGGAATACTTAGCTGTGATATATGACAGGTCTCTAATTTTAGAGCAGGCTTACTAAAAGAAAACAATATGAACAATCACGAAACGGCACACACAAGACCCAAAATCACATGTATCAATCAATGTATAAGGAAAATTGTATAGCTATTATCTGTACCACAACTTGTAGTACGAAATTTAGATGATACCTGTACACACATTTTAATTGAAATGGGGACATCGGTGGCCGAGTAGTTAAGATAGTTAGTAATCTACTATTAATCACGTGGTCTGTCAACACTGATGTTGTGGGTTCTAGTCTCACTGTGGACAGGGTTTACTCGACTCCAATCTTAATTGACAAAGATTGCCAGTTTTTCTACTGCAACGGGTACTCCGGCTTTCTCCTTAATAAAAACGTGACGCCATCATATACCCGAAAACTTGCTAAAAGTGGCGTTAAATCACGTACAAACAAACAACAAAGATTTGAAATGTAGATAAAAAATTAAAACATTATGCAGATAAAGACTGATCAGGCCTTTTAAAATTGTGTCTGCTGTACAAAATTTGGAAAAGGGCACTAAATTAGACGTAACATCTCATATTGGACGCTTTAAAGGTTGCAACTGAAGCAAGAAGAAGCAAGAAGAAAGGTAAAAATGGAAATTATCCTAGTACATACCAATACACACAAATAAATTGACAACTACATTTTGTTTTGTTTGTTTGTTAGGGCATAGACGGTCGAACTGACACAAATATTCGCATTAGGTGGGTTTTGTTAAAATCTTAATTAGATCGAAATTAATTTGCTGAAAGACAAAAGCTGGCGATATTTTATTGCATATTTAAATCTTTTGTATTTCCAATGCATATGAACAATATGAATAAAGGATGTCATGTCATATTCGAATGAGGGATGAAATTCTTGCAATTCGAGAGATTATGTAATACTAGTAAGAAATTTATTGTAGATGTTTCGTGTTCGTAAATGCATTTCGTAATCTTTTAAAAGTTTAATAAACAGACAATTGTCATTTGTATGTCGTATAGGTGAAATTAAATTATATTTACGGTGTTATGAATGTGTTTTTTAAGACTTTAGTATCCTTTTATTTGTAAGTTATTTTTTTACATAATACCATTGACTATCCAATAAAGTGCTTGCAGCTACAGAAAACCCTGAACATTTGATAAACTGCTATGCATAAACATACTAGTACATTGAAAATGAAACAAAATAATAATTTATTAAATTTTTCTTTTATTTATACTCTAATAATCCAGAGGATTGCTAGAAAAGTCTTTAGCTAACATTTTTATTACACATCAGTAACTTAGTAAGCATTTAAAAAATTGATATTTTGATAACAAACATATTGAAAATGTCAGGAACATACGAAAATTACTCCCTATTATTCGTTTAAAACAGTTATGTTAATATCCAGTTGAATACAGAATGGTTGTTTGTTTGTTTGAATATTGCTTGACGCCACTTTCAGCTCTTACATGGCGTCCATTTGGGGGAGGAGGACACAGTGTAAAGTTTGAATAGCCCGAAAACTGACAAAGGGTAAAACAAACTACCGCAATGAACCACTGGTGGGGATAAGGGTGCGAAAGATTTTAGGATATTTAAAGAAATTTAGAAAATGGACAGTATCAGACAACTTTAGTTTGTTGAAACCGGGCATATCATTTTATATTTTTGATCGAAGTTTATAGTGGACACACGCCAGGTTTAGCTTCTTGCACTCTGCCGCGAAGACAGAGTGAACACATAATCACATTAGAAAAAGTTCATGTTTTACTACACGACAGGAACCTATAAATCAACTTAGTTATACTAGTCCCAGTACACGACTATATTTTTCCATTTAATGTTGACATACAACTAATTTAAGAAACATTTACGTGAGACGTTGATAATTTTAAAATATAGTACACATAAACGCTTGTTGCAAAATACAGGAGAAACATTTTAACAATTTTTATAATATGTACTAATTAATACCTACAAAACCAAATTCGGTACATGGCAATGCGGACAAAAACAATTGTTTTGAACATGACAATCCCATCCTATAATTGAACCTTGGAAGTAATAAGTACAACGCGTGTATCTTATCTCTGTAATAGACAACTGTATTAGGCCATTAATACACCATTTAACTATTTTCATTAGACAAAAGATGTGGAAGGAAATACTACTACTAATGGCTTTTTATGGTGTGACTGTTCTATCTGTCAAAGTAAGGGCATAATATTACAACATATGAATCTATACATCTTGTCGTTACTTTGCTTACAATAAATGCCATGTGCCCAATACAGCGGGCGATCAACAGAAGAATTGATAATGTTATGTGCATATATTATTATGTTTTGATTGAATTTAAGCGTTTATGTGGAGCGCTCCGGTATAAAAGGCGTAACAAATATTATTCATTATAATTATCAGTTTTAACACAGAAGCTATGCAAAGATTGAGTCCACAACACAGAGTCGCTAGAATTATAGCCAACTACTTCAACTGTACTAACCGGACCATTGAATGAATGATCTACTACGGAGGCAATGCCCGGCACCATCAAATGAATCGGTTCACCATGCTACTGAAACTGCGCGGCATACTGTCGGTAAGCACCAGCGACCAATTAGATCTCATAAAGTTTTCTTCGATTAGCTGCTAGGAACATCACATGTCGTCGTCCGGAAATAGGACCTGTTCTTAATTCCAGACACCGACAGGTGCGTCTTCAATGGGCCTTGCAGCGACGGAATTGGCGTAATCAGCAATGACGTAACATTATCTTTTCAGACGACAGCATTTACTACAGAACATGGCAGAACCAGAGTGTAGAGAATGCGTGGAGAACGTTTTGAAAACCGTTGTACTATATAAAGGTACGCTTGGTCCAGGTGGTCCAAACATTTTGACATGTGTAGAATCGTATTGAACGTAAAATTTAGTTCCGTTATATTCCAGAACCTCGGCCCAAGGAAAGGTAATGTTGTAATGGATGCCCGATTCATTGACCAAGTTTTCAGACCCTATATCATGCCACATTTGCGCACACAGCAAGAGCAACAAGGGATATCTTACAAGATAATACTGTCAATGTTATTGGACGAAGTTCAAGACGGACGAATAAATAGCAGCAAAGTTCCACAACTGCACTTTCGCATGCTTTTCATACAGTATGGATGCGTATTCAAATGGCGTTCATAAGTCGTGTGATTAACTTCATGCTCCGTCGATGTTCCGCTATGATAAAGGTGTCAAGACACTAAAGGGGACCAATCAAATTTGGAACATATGAACATATAAGAAAATAGTACTTAACAACAAAATAGTCCTGTTTATCTTAGTGTATATTAAAAACTACTAACTGGATTTTAATGAATGAAAGTTTTTCTGAAAGGTGAATATATTAGAAAAATTTAGAGTCCTAACTTGCTCTGTTCTAATGGTGTTTAGTATGTTTTATGTCACATGCACTACATGACCTATAAACCAAGATTTTCTGAAAAGAAAGAGCTATTTTTAGAGTGGGGTTTACCCCGGAAGCTGGTTTTCTCTTGGAAGGTTTTAAAGAGGTCATGAAATTTTGAGAGATCATAGGCCTGTCACGTACGAGTCAGGATATATATGATGTCGGTCAAGTTGCGCTTAAGGTAAAAGAGCTGCTCAAATTAAAAAAATAACAAATTTAGTAGAAAATCTTAAAGAATTGGATTAGTGTTTACACACCTAAAAGCTGTTAATGGAAATTTACGTTATTGACCAAAGTTACATTACAGCATTAAAACGCTGTAATATTGTGTAATTCGGATATTGAGAAACCATCATAACTTTGAGACAGTAATTCATTCATGTAAGTCTTGTGAATATCATTTTAAAACAAACGTCATGAATCTGTAATTTTGCAAGAACCGACTTTCCTTTTGCGGTTCCGTATAAAAGCATTTGAAACATTTTGTCCATAGGACTGAAAGTACATTAACCTAAGTTCTTCAGTTTGGTAGATGTCAATTAATAGGCATTAACAAGAACAAAGAGGTGTATACCTTGTCGGAATGGATCAAGGATGAGAGGTTTTTGATTCAAATTATAAACCAGATATATATGACGAAAGATGATTACTTTAAAGCATCATTAGTCTTCAAAGATACTGACGTGAGATACAAGTAAACCACACCTGACATTCACGACAAACATTTTGATGTTCCTAGAGATAAGGTCCCAAATTACATCTTTTCTATTAGTAAACAGCATTATATAGATTGTTTGATACTATAATTAGGAAAATAACTGGTTATAAGGATATCATACTTAAACCACCACAAGCTTTCGAATGAGGAAATTATGTTTTGTCAGTGAATAACTCAAACTATAAGACAACTTTTTATTTATCATAGGAAGCTTTATATAAAGCACACTACCAATTCACTTAAGTCGGCATTTTACCACAACTTTCACAGAATAGTCTCAATGGAAAACTACAAACAACTACACAAAAAGCATGATTTCCTCAACTTCAGAATCTTCAATTCTACTTTCCTTGGGAACAAACTCAATCACGGTGTTTACAGTTCGCAATTCATAATTTTGCTCCATTTTGCGATATCAATTTTCTAGAATGCTGTTTTATAGACGTTCTATGGGCGCCTTTTTATGGAATTTTTTTTTAATTTCCAGATGCGAAACGTTTAGGTCATAGGTAAAGTTTCCCATTCCTGGATTTGACTTTTTCTCTCACACGATGAGTAAAATCTACCGGTGTCTAATTAGAGGCATGCACTTAGTACACCAGACGTTTTTAAATGGGTTGAGGTTACTCATTTGCAGTTTTTGTTGTTTTTTATGGTTTGTTCTTTACGTCGCGAGTCTGTCTTAATTTTAATGTTGTCACTGTCCTATGGTTTTCGTTTCGTGTTGACCATTCGCGGTTTTTTCTAAACATTTTACTTCAAACTTTGCGTGCAAGATCCTCACTTGTCTCGACATTAAGTTTTCAAAATCGTACCTTTTTTACTGTCTTAAATTGGCGATAAAACATATATGCATATGTTAAATAAAATAAAAAACTATTATATTATTTAATAAAATCTATGACATATTTTCACTTTCCCAAAGTAAGAAATTTGACCCTGAAGAAATGTCTTGAGGCACACCCCACAGGATGACTCATACATCAAAGATAGAAGATTTTACTTTAGTTCATAAGCGTTTTCCTTCTTATACGCTTTATCTACCCAACACGCACATTAAGAAAGTTTTAAGAATAAAGAAGGGAGGCCGCAATAAAAATATTATGTATTCCTTTGTACAGACTGAGTGCAGACATGATTCAGAATGCGGAGTTGGAGAGCGTTGTTACTATCACGAAGGTCCAATGATTGCCAGTAAAAAGAGACAGATATTTTCTAATTTTCCGGTTGTGTTTCAAGGTAAGAGGTTTTGCATTTTACATTGTGATCATCAGAGCACATATACAATGCTACCTCTCTTATGAGGAGTTTCTAAGATTTCTGTTTTACACTACTACAGTTTTTCGATTTAAGGCAATTTTTCTGTATTTTCTAATTATAGCAAATTAATGCCATCTATTGCAACTTATTCCAAAAGAAGCAAATTCATACAATGACTCCTAAAATATTGGTCTTGTAAATCGACTTGCTCAATTTGAGATTGGTAAACGCTCCTGTGTAAAAATCATATTTAAAAACGTTCTACCAACAATGAAGTTAATCGGTGAATACTCTCTTTCTAATCAGTTTTCTTGAAAAAAAAAGCCAAAGAATTTAATTCAATAGTTTTATCAAGGAAACAAACTGATTAACCAGAGTCTAAAGTCAAGAGGCGATTATAAATGCGGATTTTAAACACATCCCAAAACAAAAACATTTTTGTTTCATATAAGTGTGTTAGATACAGGATTTTTTTGTTTTTAATCAACCGGGTCTATTTTGTTTCTAACAGTTTTTGGATTTGTGTATATACAGTAATTACACAAAACAGTACTTTAAATATGAAGCAAATGTATTAATATATGTTTAAGGTGGTTAGTGTGAGAGATATCTGTCATTAAATGAGAGATGTGACAGCATTGACAAAATAAACGGACATTGTGGATGTGGGCCGGGATTGACATGCACAGTGATCATGGATCCGGCATTACAAACAGTAGCTCCGTCGCGAAAAAAGGATATGGTACTCAATGGACACCAGGAATGCCGACCTAGTAATTAGATTATTCAAACAGACTAATAAAGTTTATCAGTGCTATTAACGTCTATATTATTTTTGAGTGAACACAAATGTATTGCCTATATAGAAAACGAACTCTTGTTTACAGAATGCAGAAATACTCCGAAAATTACCAAATATACACACAACATGAATTAAAAATATTATATATACATTGTAATTTAATTTCGTAAGTTTTGATCAATTTAATTGCTTTTAAAGCATTCTAAGAACAGACAGCTGTGCATTTTATGTAAGTTTTAAGAAGACCAAATGATTTTATTGGTAGCCGTTAAAAATTATTATTTTAGTTTACTTTATTTTGGATTAGTAAATGAAGGAACAAGTACAGAATGAGCTTAATATTTAAATAATGAACATAGTTAACGTTTCATAACTAAATCAAAAGAAAGCTATTGTCTTCAACTTCCTTTGAAACAAGTATTATTTATATTAGCAGAATGCTAAAAAATTCCAAATCCAAGTCAACATTTAGATTTGGGAACACATTGGTTCTTTTCTTTAATATGGCAAAATATTTTGTTGTCTTTAATTGGTAACACATTTGTTATTGCTTTCTTTGATTTGGCAACATATTTTTTATAGTTGTCTTTAATTTGCAACACAATTTTTTCTTGTAGTCCTTGATTTGGCAACACATTTTTTGTATGTTGTCCTTGATTTGGCAACATATTTTTATTGTTGTCTTTCTTGATTTTGCAACCCATTTATTATTGTTGTCTTTTATTTGGCAACAAATTTGATTTTGTTATTGATTTGTCAAAGTATTTTTTATTGTTGCCTTTGATTTGGCAACATATTTGTTATTGGTGTCTTTCATGTGGAATTTTGTTTATTGTTGTCTTTATTTTGCAACACATTTTTTGTGTGTTGTCCTTGATTTGGCAACATATTTTTATTGTTGTCTTCCTTGATTTTGCAACCCATTTATTATTGTTGTCTTTGATTTGGCAACACATTTGCTATTGTTGTCTTTAATTGGCAAAACATTTACTTTGTTGTCTTTGATTTGGCAACACATTTCTTGTTGTTGTCTTTGATTTGGGAACACATTTGTTATTGTTGTGCTTAATTTGGCAACACATTTGTTTTTGTTTTTGATTTGCAACAGATTTATTATTGTTCTCAGTAATTTAGCAACATTTATTATTGTTCACATTCAGTAGGTTTTGCACTGAATACAAAGAAAATAAGTCAACTAGAAGTTGAGCAAAATTAGAATTCCTGCTGACTTGCTAACTTTGTCCGCATAAATACTTAGCCGTCAATCATCTTCTATAAAAGACGGGTTAGGTTTAAAATATGGAAATTATGCGTGTGTTGTGTTATGAAAGATGCTGCTCCTACTTCGAAATTACTGCCCAGTGCAGAATTGGGTGCATCAAGACTTGCTACTTATTGAATTATTGAAATGAACAAAAAGTACCTAAGATAACTTTAGATAATTCCATAATGTGCATATTTAATGTCGTGTCTTATACAAATACAGATATATCAAATAAATAAATACAAAAAAATCCGAAACCCAACAAACCAGTTACTGCAGCCAATAGTAATCATTATGGCATACAGCCAACAATAACCATTTTGGCATACTGCCAACAGTAACCATTATGTCCTACAGCCAACAGTAGCCATTATGTTCTACTGTCAACAGTAACCATTATGTCCTACATCCAACAGGAACAATTATGTCCCACAGCAAACAGTAACCATTATGTCCACAGCCAACAGTAACCATCATCTCCTACATCCAACAGTAACCATTATGTCTCACAGCCAACAGTAACCATTATGTCCACAGCCCACAGTAACCATTATGTCCTACATCCAACAGGAACAATTATGTCTCGCAGCCAACAGTAACCATTATGTCCACAGCCCACAGTAACCATCATCTCCTACATCCAACAGTTACCATCATGTCATACAGCCAACAGTAACAATTATGTCCTACAGCCAACAGTAACCATTATGTCCTACTTCCAACAGTAACCATTATGTCCCACAGCCAACAGTTACCATTATGTTCCACAGCCAACAGTAGCCATTCCATTATGTCCTACAGCCAACAGAAACCATTATGTCCTACAGCCCACAGTTACCATTATATCTCACAGCCAACAGAAACCATTATGTCCTACAGCCAACAGTAACCATTATGTCCTACAGCCAACAGTAACCATTGTGTCCTACATCCAACAGTAACCATTATGTCCCACAGCAAACAGTAACCATTATGTCCACAGCCCACAGTAACCATCATCTCCTACATCCAACAGTAACCATTATGTCTCACAGCCAACAGTAACCATTATGTTCTACAGCCAACAGTTACCATTATGTTCTACAGCCAACAGTAGCCATTATGTCCTACAGCCAACAGTAACCATTATGTCCTACAGCCAACAGTAACCATTATGTCCTACTTCCAACAGTAACCATTATGTCTCACAGCCAACAGTTACCATTATGTTCCACAGCCAACAGTAGCCATTCCATTATGTCCTACAGCCAACAGAAACCATTATGTCCTACAGCCCACAGTTACCATTATATCTCACAGCCAACAGAAACCATTATGTCCTACAGCCAACAGTAACCATTGTGTCCTACATCCAAGAGTAACAAATATGTCCCACAGCCAACAGTAACCATTATGTCCCACAGCCCATAGTAACCATCATGTCCTACATCCCACATTAACCATTATGTCTCACTGCCAACTTTAACAATTATGTCCTACAGCCAACAGTAACCATTATGTTCTACAGCCAACAGTAACAATTATGTTCTACAGCCAACAGTAACCATTATGTTCTACAGCCAACAGTAACCATTATGTCCTACAGCCCACAGTAACCATTATGTCCTACAGCCCACAGTTACCATTATATCTCACAGCCAACAGAAACCATTATGTCCTACAGCCAACAGTAACCATTATGTCCTACAGCCAACAGTAACCATTATGTCCTACATCCAACAGTAACAAATATGTCCCACAGCCAACAGTAACCATTATGTCATACAGCCAACAGTAACCATTATGTCATACAGCCAACAGTAACCATTATGTCCTACAGCCAACAGTAACCATTATGTCATACAGCCAACAGTAACCATTATGTCCTACAGCCAACAGTAACCATTATGTTCTACAGCCAACAGTAACCATTATGTTCTACAGCCAACAGTAACCATTATTTTCTACAGCCACCAGTAACCATTATGTTCTACAGCCAACAGTAACCATTATCTCATACAGCCAACAGTAACCATTATGTCATACAGCCAACAGTAACCATTATGTCCTACAGCCAACAGTAACCATTATGTTCTACAGCCAACAGTAACCATTATGTTCTACAGCCAACAGTAACCATTATGTCATACAGCCAACAGTAACCATTATGTCCTACATCCAACAGTAACAATTATGTCCCACAGCCAACAGTAACAATTATGTCCCGCAGCCCATAGTAACCATCATGTCCTACAGCCAACAGTAACCATTATGTCCTACATCGATCAGTAACCATTATGTCTCACAGCCAACAGTAGCCATTATGTCCTACAGCCAACAGTAACCATTATGTCCTACATCCAACAGTAACCATTGTTTCTCATAGCCAACAGTAACCATTATGTTCTACAGCCAACAGTAACCATTATGTTCTACAGCCAACAGTAACAATTATGTTCCACAGCCAACAGTAACCATTATGTCATGCAGCCAACAGTAACCATTATGTCATACAGCCAACAGTAACCATTATGTCCTACAGCCAACAGTAACCATTATGTTCTACAGCCAACAGTAACCATTATGTTCTACAGCCAACAGTAACCATTATGTTCTACAGCCAACAGTAACCATTATGTTCTACAGCCAACAGTAACCATTATGTACTACAGCCAACAGTAACCATTATGTTCTACAGCCAACAGTAACCATTATGTTCTACAGCCAACAGTAACCAATATGTTCTACAGCCAACAGTAACCATTATGTTCTACAGCCAACAGTTACCATTATGTTCTACAGCCAACAGTAACCATTATGTTCTACAGCTAACAGTAACCATTATGTTCTACAGCCAACAGTAACCATTATGTTCTACAGCCAACAGTAACCATTATGTTCTACAGCCAACAGTAACCATTATGTTCTACAGCCAACAGTAACCATTATGTCATACAGCCAACAGTTACCATCATGTCATACAGCCAACAGTAACCATTATGTCCTACAGCCAACAGTAACCATTATGTCCTACATCCAACAGTAGCCATTATGTCCTACAGTCAACAGTAACCATTATGTCATACAGCCAACAGTAACCATTATGTTCTACAGCCAACAGTAACCAGTATGTCCTACAGCCAACAGTAACCATTATGTTCTACAGCCAACAGTAACCCTTATGTCCTACATCCAACAGTAACCATTATGTCCTACATACAACAGTAACCATTATGTCATACAGCCAACAGTAACCATTATGTCATACAGCCAACAGTAACCATTATGTCATACAGACAACAGTAACCATTATGTCCTACATCCAACAGTAACAATTATGTTCCACAGCCAACAGTAACCAGTATGTCCTACAGCCAACAGTAACCAATATGTTCTACAGCCAACAGTAACCATTATGTTCTACAGCCAACAGTTACCATTATGTTCTACAGCCAACAGTAACCATTATGTTCTACAGCTAACAGTAACCATTATGTTCTACAGCCAACAGTAACCATTATGTTCTACAGCCAACAGTAACCATTATGTTCTACAGCCAACAGTAACCATTATGTTCTACAGCCAACAGTAACCATTATGTCATACAGCCAACAGTTACCATCATGTCATACAGCCAACAGTAACCATTATGTCTCACAGCCAACAGTTACCATTATGTTCCACAGCCAACAGTAGCCATTATGTCCTACAGCCAACAGTAACCATTATGTCCTACATCCAACAGTAACCCTTATGTCCTACAGCCAACAGTAACCATTATGTCTCACAGCCCATAGTAACCATTATGTCCTACATCCAACAGTAACCATTATGTCCCACAGCCAACAGTAACCATTATGTCCTACAGGCAACAGTAACCATCATGTCCTACATCCAACAGTTATCATTATGTCTCACTGCCAACAGTAACAATTATGACCTACAGCGAACAGTAACCATTATGTCCTACATCGAACAGTAACCATTATGTCTCACTTCCAACAGTTACCATTATGCTCCACAGCCAACAGTAGCCATTATGTCCTACAGCCAACAGTAACCATTATGTCCTACATTCAACAGTAACAATTAAGCCCCACAGCCAACAGTAGCCATTATGTTCGACAGCCAACAGTAACCAGTATGTCCTACAGCCAACAGTAACCATTATGTCCTACAGGCAACAGTAACCATTATGTCCTACAGCCAACAGTAACCCTTATGTCCTACAGCTAACAGTTACCATTATGTTCTACAGCCAACAGTAACCATTATGTCCTACAGCCAACAGTAACCATTATGTCCTACAGCCAACAGTAACCCTTATGTCCTACAGCCAACAGTAACCCTTATGTCCTACAGCCAACAGTAACCATTATGTCCTACAGGCAACAGTAACCATTATGTTCTACAGCCAACAGTAACAATTATGTTCCACAGCCAACAGTAACCAGTATGTCCTACATCCAACAGTAACCATTATGTCCTACATCCCACAGTAACCATTATGTCCTACAGCCAACAGTAACCAGTATGTCCTACAGCCAACAGTAACCAGTATGTCCTACAGCCAACAGTAACCAGTATGTCCTACATCCAACAGTAACCATTATGTCCTACAGCCAACAGTAACCAGTATGTCCTACAGCCAACAGTAACCAGTATGTCCTACATCCAACAGTAACCAGTATGTCCTACATCCAACAGTAACCATTATGTCCTACAGCCAACAGTAACCAGTATGTCCTACATCCAACAGTAACCAGTATGTCCTACATCCAACAGTAACCAGTATGTCCTACATCCAACAGTAACCATTATGTCCTACAGCCAACAGTAACCAGTATGTCCTACATCCAACAGTAACCATTATGTCCTACATCCAACAGTAACCATTATGTCCTACATCCAACAGTAACCATTATGTCCTACATCCAACAGTAACCATTATGTCCTACAGCCAACAGTAACCAGTATGTCCTACATCCAACAGTAACCATTATGTCCTACATCCAACAGTAACCAGTATGTCCTACATCCAACAGTAACCAGTATGTCCTACATCCAACAGTAACCATTATGTCCTACAGCCAACAGTAACCAGTATGTCCTACAGGCAACAGTAACCATTATGTTCCACAGCCAACAGTAACCAGTATGTCCTACAGCCAACAGTAACCATTATGTCCTACATCCAACAGTAACCATTATGTCCTACAGCCAACAGTAACCAGTATGTCCTACATCCAACAGTAACCATTATGTCCTACATCCAACAGTAACCATTATGTCCTACATCCAACAGTAACCATTATGTTCCACAGCCAACAGTAACCAGTATGTTCTACAGCCAACAGTAACCATTAGGTCCTACAGCCAACAGTAACCATTATGTCCTACAGCCAACAGTAACCCTTATGTCCTACAGCCAACAGTAACCCTTATGTCCTACAGCCAACAGTAACCATTATGTCCTACAGGCAACAGTAACCATTATGTTCTACAGCCAACAGTAACAATTATGTTCCACAGCCAACAGTAACCAGTATGTCCTACATCCAACAGTAACCATTATGTCCTACAGCCAACAGTAACCATTATGTCCTACATCCAACAGTAACCATTATGTCCTACAGCCAACAGTAACCAGTATGTCCTACAGCCAACAGTAACCAGTATGTCCTACATCCAACAGTAACCAGTATGTCCTACATCCAACAGTAACCATTATGTCCTACAGCCAACAGTAACCAGTATGTCCTACAGGCAACAGTAACCATTATGTTCCACAGCCAACAGTAACCAGTATGTCCTACAGCCAACAGTAACCATTATGTCCTACATCCAACAGTAACCATTATGTCCTACAGCCAACAGTAACCAGTATGTCCTACATCCAACAGTAACCATTATGTCCTACATCCAACAGTAACCATTATGTTCCACAGCCAACAGTAACCAGTATGTCCTACATCCCACAGTAACCATTATGTTCTACAGCCAACAGTAACCATTATGTCCTACAGGCAACAGTAACCATTATGTCCTACAGCCAACAGTAACCCTTATGTCCTACAGCCAACAGTAACCATTATGTTCTACAGCCAACAGTAACCATTATGTTCCACAGCCAACAGTAACCAGTATGTCCTACATCCCACAGTAACCATTATGTTCTACAGCCAACAGTAACCAGTATGTTCCACAGCCAACAGTAACCATTATGTTCTACAGCCAACAGTAACCATTATGTCCTACAGGCAACAGTAACCATTATGTCCTACAGCTAACAGTAACCCTTATGTCCTACAGCCAACAGTAACCATTATGTTCTACAGCCAACAGTAACCATTATGTTCCACAGCCAACAGTAACCAGTATGTCCTACATCCCACAGTAACCATTATGTTCTACAGCCAACAGTAACCATTATGTTCCACAGCCAACAGTAACCAGTATGTCCTACATCCCACAGTAACCATTATGTCCTACAGCCAACAGTAACCATTATGTTCTACAGCCAACAGTAACCATTATGTCCTACATCCAACAGTAACCATTATGTCCTACAGCCAACAGTAACCCTTATGTCCTACAGCCAACAGTAACCATTATGTTCTACAGGCAACAGTAACCATTATGTTCCACAGCCAACAGTAACCAGTATGTCCTACATCCCACAGTAACCATTATGTTCTACAGCCAACAGTAACCAGTATGTCCTACATCCCACAGTAACCATTATGTCCTACAGCCAACAGTAACCATTATGTTCTACAGCCAACAGTAACCATTATGTCCTACATCCAACAGTAACCATTATGTTCCACAGCCAACAGTAACCAGTATGCCCTACATCCCACAGTAACCATTATGTTCTACAGCCAACAGTAACCATTATGTCCTACAGGCAACAGTAACCATTATGTCCTACAGCCAACAGTAACCCTTATGTCCTACAGCCAACAGTAACCATTATGTCCTACAGCCAACAGTAACCATTATGTTCTACAGCCAACAGTAACCATTATGTTCTACAGCTAACAGTAACCATTATGTCCTACAGCCAACAGTAACCAGTATGTCCTACAGCCCAAAGTAACCATTATGTCCTACAGCCCAAAGTAACCATTATGTCCTACAACCCACATTATATTATGCCCTACAGCCAACATTAACCGTTATGTCCTACAACCCACAGTAACCATTATGTCTTACAGCCAACAGTAACTGTTGTCCACTAAAGAAATATAATTTTTGTGTCATTGAATTGGTCATCAGTGTTTCGCGTCACAGATAAAATAAAAATTGTATTTCTCTGTTCATTTACACACATACTCAGTTTCTGATGTTAGCTATTTTATCAGCCCGGCAGGTCTTTAGTATTTCAGACTGAGATCCAGATTTAATAAACTGCCAAAAATTTAATTATATAAGAATAAATTTTACATAAATGTAAACAAGTTCTGAAAATTTTAAGTCTCTATATCTTGTAGCAACCACTGATTATCTTTAATAGTTCCTAGTTCCAGCGTGGGGACAATAGTTTTGGCTTTTTCCAGCAAGGGTATACAATAACTGATTTATTTATCCAAAACCATATTCTGCTCAACGAAACTGGGAACGAAACAGTTCCCATCTATATTTATAGCGTTAAACTTTTAACTCCCCCCTTCCGCCCTTACGCGAATTTGCAATTTTAACAACTTTCTCAGAAAGAAACAACGTTTAAATTGTCATACTGAATTGTATATATTATGAGTCAATACTATACAATTGCTAAATGGCTGTTTAATGTCTCTCACAACTATTATAGAGGTATTTTTCGATGACCTAGGCACTGTTGCCCTAGGACACATGCAGACCGATTTAAACAGCCTAGAAAATCCCCATCACATTTCAATGTTCTTAAAATATGACTCATAAATGTTATATTTACTTTATTAAACTGTTGAGTCACCACATTGGTCAGATTTCATTTGTAATTGATTTTATTTTTAAGCATGATAACCTGTTACTGGTTAGCTATGGACGTTATATTCCATTTTGTTTCGGTCAATGTTATTTCCTGTATTCCCATTCCATTTGCCCCATGATACATTAGTACCTGATCTGATAACTGAATTAGTACATCTGATAACTGAAATGTTTTATTTATACTGCAATTTAAAAGAAACAGGGTTATTTTGGTTTTTGTTTGGCTATTAGCCAAACAGTCATGTAAAAATTAAGCTCTGGTATATTTTTAAGTCATAAGCCTTGGTGTGATTTAAAATCAGTTGATTGATTGGATTTTGCTTTACATCAAGCGAGCAGTATTTCAGCTATATTCAGGAGGAGAACAATTAATCAACGGTAAAAGGAGTTGGAGGGCACTATGGGGCAAAATTTTGACTGCCACTGAGTATTGGGTATGGAATTTAGCCATTTGTGCGGCTACAATGAGTCTACTCAGTTTCCAAATCTACAAAGGGGTCTTTATCGTGCCAAATCTAAAAGGGGTCTTTATTGTGCAAGGAGTGTGGCACTTCACTTCAGCTACAATGGTCTTTGGCCAGGCTTTCCGTATAATATGATCTGACAAGCCCTTATCCGCCACCCGGGACGCGCTGAGCCGCTCTGTGTGTCGAGCACTGGGAACGAGTTAACTTAATACCGTGTCGTGATAATTTCCCGGTGAAATTTACGTAGAGTATATCAAACCATCAAGCAGAGAGTTAAGTGTATTGCTCATTTTTGTTCAAAGTGAGACAAGAGAAGTTTATCTAAGAAGATATGACGGGGACTGGGTGGCCGAGTGGTTAAGGTAGTCATCTTCAATTGATCACGTGGCCTGTCAACACTAAGGGTGCGAGTTTGGAGACACACTGCGGGTAGGATGTACTCGACTCCAACCTTGATTTACAAGGATTGCCAGTTATCCTGCCAAAGATCGGTGGTTTTCTACGGGTGTTCCTCCTCAACGAAAACTGCACGTCATGATATAGCTAAAAAATTGCTGAAATTGGAGTTAAACCCTTTTCACAGAAAAACAAGTATGGCAAAACAATCAATTCTTTATTGCAGAGTACATTTATATGAAAAAGCACGATAAAGGAACAATCATAACGGAAAAAAAATAAAATAAATGTTTCTGTGAACTGAAAATTGTAGAATTAGTTCGACCATGCACAAAACTAAAAAATATTTAACGATCCTTAAAAAGAAATGTCATGATTCGTTTAGCCAAGAGTATAGCTTAAATCAAGTTAGGCAAGAGTATGTACTTGTGTGTCGTATACATTGTTTTTTCTTTCTTGCTGAATTCCATTTATAAGAAAACTAGACAACCTCGTAAGAATCCTAAGTAGAATTTATAATTCACACGAGTGTAATGTGTGGGAAACGTTGAACAACATACGTATGTTGAACAAATTACTTACAAACAATACCAGTTATTGTTATTTTATAAATAGTTGTGTAGATTGATAACAAATTTTAAACCTAATGATGTGAAAAGAAAACAATGTGTTATTTCATAAGTGAACACTGTTAAATATATGTATACTTTTAATATATTTAAAACAGAACAAGTTTTGAATCAACAAGAGTATCTATATGTATCAAACAATGGCGGTAAGATACAACATTGCTGTGGGGGATTTCTAAAAATGTCAGGAGTATAAGTCCAGTCTTATGTGCAATTTCGGCGATTTAGATTGGTTAAAACCTAAACTTATAACAAAACATAAACTTACTTTTTGTAAAATCCTCCCCTGTCTAGTGCGTCGCCGGAGCGTGTGGTTGTCAGTTTAATGTCAGTAATAGACAGCGGATAACGTGTGTTTGCAGAAAGCCGCATTGATAGCCACTAACACAGGAGCGAACATTTTCTGTCCCTACCAAACCCTTCATTATTTCTTATGACAGTAAGAAATCTTCTGCTTATTTGTCAACCTATTGCGTGAATTGTACTTTTTTAAAAAACTTTTTACGGTTCAACAATTCGAGCGGGATAGAAAAATAGTCCCCGCTGTGACGCAGTTAGTGGATGAATTTAACACTGATATACAGCTATATAAATAAAGCTTAATTTGTTTGTTTACATTTTAAATTGTACCTTTAAGAAATTCAAAAAGCATAATATTATATAATTCCAGACGAACGTTTAACAAATTATCTACTGGCGAACTATTCCAAGCTCAGAAGTGCTTTATTTATCATTTACTGGTCCCATAATATTTTTGTTTAAACCATGCTGATACTTCATATATAGCGTTCACGACAAGTCGAGTAAACCGTCAACTCACTATTTGTCTACCACGAATACGAATGATTTATAGACGTAACGTCAGGTATTCGTACTGGGCGCTTGAAAACGTGTTACGGCTAGGTTTTCAGCGTAATAATTGAAAGATTACGTATAGAATAAACATATTTTTGGGTTTAACCTTAAACTATAATATTTTTTTTTAAGAAATATATACTTTTAGTGATTAATCAAAACCCAGATTTAGCGTGTTTTTTTTAATGTCCCGGGTAACAAAAATATGGCGTAAACAAAGTTTGTGAATGGGGTGCAGCTTTTATTTTTACCACAAACTCTATTAAAATTCCACGTTGAAGGTCCATTGGCAATTAGTAGTCCCACGTAATTAGATTTGACAAAACTATGGCAATCATTGGCGTCATTGGCAATTAAGCCTGCAGAAGTTCGAATAGTCCGTTCGTCCAATGCGCCAGGCTTTAACATTTATGAAGCAATCACATGCAGGGGAAATAGCTGAAAATAGCAGCTGGTACACAAATTATTTGTCATGTAAATGTTTTTTTTGCGTAGGTTAAGTTTAGGGAGTTTCATGCTCGCGGTGTCTAATTTTAGGAAATAGACCACTTTGACTAAGAGTGAAAAGTGTCACACTTGAGTTTTTTGGCAAAGATAACATACACACAAATTTAACATGTCGCAAGAACCCTTTGAAATTAAATTACACCAGTGAAACTCGCGGTATAAAATGTTATTTTTCTAAAGTTTAAAAAATATCAACAGTTAATATAATGATGGAAAATATTACAATACATAACGTTTTGAGTAGGGGTGAAACAAAATGTTACAAACGCCATTTTGCGTCAAGTATACAAACGATGCATGTACTGCATTTCAATGGTAAATTGAATACAGTCTCTAAATAGCAATTACATCTAACTAATTTTTAAATAAAATTATAGTATATAAGAACACAATACAAGAATCCGACTTCTAAATTTAGGTAAAAAATTAGGCTAAGAAAAAAACATGGATGGTATCTACATGACTATTCACAAAACTAAAGATGCAACGAAAAACAAGTTTAGCAATTATATTTTCAGCGGACTGAAGTGTCGATTTACGTTTCTATAATATATAGACACGCGGGTACAAGAAGTTGATGGTGTATTTTTATAACGGAACATTATTTATCATATGTCCAGACTTAAAACACGATAAGTTTTTCACTAAAACCGCTATTTGTCATTTGTTAATGTGTTACTCAAACAGACACGAACACCTAACGTAACGTCATAGGTTTTGACCCAGTAAACCTGTAGTCAGTCTCGTCGGGTGTATGTCGGTTTAATGTCGCATGATCGAATGTAATAAATTTTACCCATTAAGGGCAAGGTAACATAAAGTATGTAAATATGTCCGTTTATCGACGATGGTTATTTTGTATTCACAAAGCTGATACATGTGGTGATGTTGCAGTAATGTTAATATGTTTAACGTCTGTATATAGCCTTATACATATCTAAAACATTCTGTAAAAGTTTCATAAAAAGAAGACTGGTACGAATTACGACAGGAAAAGCCTCCTGGTACCAGTCTGAATCTACACTAAAACTAAACGCAAAATATATAAATAGCGACAAAGATACATGCTGTCCACAGTGCTTGCTGAATACTAGAAGCAGCAGATGACATTGTTTCACCTTTAAGAATACCAGGAATGTAATTCAACCAAAAATCCACGCGGTCTTTATATAAGTGCTGTCCAGGCGTGATGTTCAAATCAAAATTCAGATAATGTTCGTTTGTTGTGTCATATTCCTTCCATTGTGGTAAATCTGTAACGTTCATGTGTCTGAAAAAAAGTTAGGTTTTAAGGCGACACAAACATACAGATAAAACAAGACCGGTACTAGGATATATATTTTTACACAAAAATCTACTGTATTAAAAATTGTACAGTGATTTTCATTTGCACAGTAATTGTAACACCAGTTATAAAGTAACTCTTGGTAGATCAAATAGTGTATCGTAAATAACATCATCAATCAAATGAGAACATTTGTATGTTAATGAAAAAATTGTCGATGCCGTCTGCATGTAAAGTACTGAAATAAACGTTCTGGCCAATGACACATACGATTTTTAAAATATTAAAACTGTGTTTAAAACAAAACTTCATGTAAATTTGTATTCATGCGGTACCAAACTTCCGTAGTTGTAATTACATCCGTTTAATTGTCAATTTAACCATAAATCTGTCGTCTTAAAGTTGATAAAACATGTAAGATGTTCATGTTGTTATCGACCGCAATGATTATGGTCATTAACATCTTGACCGACCTTTAGGTTTTGCATAAAGAACAAGACACGAATGTCGTTTAGGTGTGCAGTATCTATTAGTTTGAAAGATAACTTCATTTAGTTAAAAGCACTAAAAGAAGTTATCTTTTCTTGAAATGAAGATTGCAACTTAAGTATTGTTTTAAAAATACACGTAAGACAGTCAATATCGGAATGATGAGGTGATTCTAAGTTATACTTTTTTAACATAGGTCCTGTGATCATTTTGCCGTGCCCATTCAGCTATTGTTAAGTTTTCATTCAATACTGTAAAAGGGCAATAACACAGCTGACATATTACTGACTATCAAGCTACATCAAAACTGACTCGGCCCGTATATGAAAACTAAGGCATAGCGGACTTCAGATTATGTCAAGCTACGTCATAGCCGATCCGGTCCGTACACAAAAACTAATGCATAGCTGACTTCAGGTTTTGTCAAGCTACATCATAGCTGACCCGACTAAGACACGAAAACTAAGGCATAGCTGACTTCAGGTTATGTCGAGCTACATCATAGCTGACCCTGCGCGTACACGAAAACTAAGGCATTGCTGACTTCAGGTTTTGTCAAGCTACATCATAGCTAACCCGACTAAGACACGAAAACTAAGGCATAGCTGACTTCAGGTTTTGTCAAGCTACATCATAGCTGACCCGACTAAGACACGAAAACTAAGGCATAGCTGACTTCAGGTTTTGTCAAGCTACATCATAGCTGACCCGACTAAGACACGAAAACTAAGCATTGCTGACTTCAGGTTTTGTCAAGCTACATCATAGCTGACCCGACTAAGACACGAAAACTAAGGCATTGCTGACTTCAGGTTTTGTCAAGCTACATCATAGCTGACCCGACTAAGACACGAAAACAAAGGCATAGCTGACTTCAGGTTTTGTCAAGCTACATCAAAACTTACCCGACTAAGACACGAAAACTAAGGCATAGCTGACTTCTGGTTAGGTCAAGCAACATCAAAGCTGACCTGACCAGGACACGAAAACTAAAGCATAGCTGACTTCAGGTTATGTCAAGCTACATCAAAGCTGACTCGACCAGGACATGAAAACTAAGGCATAGCTGACGTCAAATTATGGCGAGCTACATCAAAACTGACCCGACCAGGACACGAAAACTAAGGCATTGCTGACTCCAGGTTATGTAAAGCTACATCATAACTGACCCGACCAGAACACGAAAACTAAGGCATTGCTGACTTCAGGTTATGTCAAGCTACATCATAGCTGACCCGACCAGGACACGAAAACTAAGGCATTGCTGACTTCAGGTTATGTCAAGCTACATCATAGCTGACCCGGACAGGACACAAAAAGCTAAGGCAAAGCTGACTTCAGGTTATGTCAAGCTACATCATAACTGACCCGACCAGGACACGAAAACTTAGGCATAGCTGACGTCAGATTATGGCGAGCTACATCAAAACTGACCCGACCAGGACACGAAAACTAAGGCATTGCTGACTCCAGGTTATGTAAAGCTACATCATAACTGACCCGACCAGGACACGAAAACTAAGGCATTGCTGACTCCAGGTTATGTCAAGCTACATCATAACTGACCCGACCAGGACACGAAAACTAAGGCATTGCTGACTTCAGGTTATGTCAAGCTACATCATAGCTGACCCGGACAGGACACAAAAAGCTAAGGCAAAGCTGACTTCAGGTTATGTCCAACCTAAAGGATGTAACACCATGACATAGGTAAAGCACACTACTTGCAAACAAAACTATGTATAGGTGAAGTATATATTCCCGAAACGAATGTATTACTGATATACACACAACGAACGACTACAATTAGGGTTTTAGTAATGTTAATAACGAATTAACTTAATGTTCAAGTTACGTAATATCTACCTGTATGTAAATTCAGTTCTTGATCATTAACTATTTGTCCATGTACTTACCCAGTTTTAGCAAAATTTGTCAAATATTTGATGAATTTTTTTGTCAATATCATTTCTGCGGGCTTTAAGAATGAAGTATTTGGGAACTCAAAGAAAACATCTGAACCGTGCTCGGCCTTTTTAAACCATGGTGGGTTGTTTCCAAGCAAAGGAATAGGCGATGCTGTGGAAAAGAGATACTGAAATTGCCTCCCGTTTCCATTTTGATGCGCTCGTAGAGACCTAACAGAAGGTATGTCAAATAAGAAGTCTGAGTATGCATTAAGAATGTTCAAACTCAAGTCGATACTGTCATTTTCTTGGCCATACTTTTCACATATGGCCTTGCTTACTCGAAAATCATCCTTATACTCGACTTTGGCGATATCTGGGGCTAGAAATGTACATAAAACGCGTCTTGGAATGTGATCAGTAACATTGAACTGTAAAAAAGTTTCAACGCCACTTTTGAAAATGTTTATCAGTATTTTGGACTCTCCTGTAACGGTTCCAAACACTACATCTAATGTTCTATAAAATGCGTACCCTGCAGATACGGTATTCAAGAGAATGTCTTTGGGATTGTCAGTCAATAAATCTCCGTCGATAACAGGTGCGAAAGGGATCAGCAAAGTACTAAAGGTAAAATCCTTTTTTTGCGAAGCTTTAAATAAAACATCAACAGGCACATTTTTTAAACATCGCTTGAGGAGAGATGATTCTGTCTGACTACAGTTCAGAGAATACGCTACGGTTTTAGAAGCATCTTTTGTAATTATTCCGGTGGTATAGGTCGACATTGCTGTGCCACTTTGTAATATTGCTCTTTGAAACAATCCTTGATTTGATGGAATAATAGAGTGTAATCCAACACTGAAACCCCCAGCGGACTCACCAAATATGGTTATAGATTGTTTGTTACCTCCGAATGATTGAATGTTATCATTTACCCATTGAATCGCCAGTTTCTGATCCCAAAGACCAAAATTTCCTTTAATGTCGCCATATGAAAAGAAGCCAAACACGTTTAACCGATAGTTCACAGTGACAACGATGACGTCACCCAAAACCGCAAGGTAAGCACCGTCGTACAAACTTGCTTGCCCTGTTGAATATCCACCCCCGTGAATCCACACCATGACTGATTTGCTGTTACTGCTGGAGACACTGTATGGAACGTGTATATTTAAATATAGACAGTCTTCTGATATATTTTTGTTCTGAAGAAATGCTTCTAGTTCCCCCAATGTTTGGTAACACGAAGGACTATACTGCGTTGCATCCAAAATTCCATTCCACGGACCGTAAGGCACTGGCTTCTCAAATCTTAAGTCGCCCTCTGGAGGCTTTGCAAAAGGAATTTTACGGAATTCATAAACGGTCATATCTAAATTCGGAAGTAATTCTCTTCTTCGAGCACCTTTTATTGTACCAAGTTGTGTATTTACCGTTATGTCATCTTGACTTTTGACACAAATCAAAACACATGCAAAGATCAAAACCATACAAATCTCCATCCTCCTAAAATTATAAATTATAATAAACAGTTAAAAAGCAGAATAGTTTAGACTTGAGCAACAAGTTTCATATCAAATTCACAATGTTTTATAAATAACCAAAGCTAACAGTTGATCCAGTTTACTGTTCAACTTACCAATGTGTATTTGAGTGGTTTTGAATAATGACTGGATGATCACGAGTTGCAAATATATCATTAAATGTCAAAATATGCATAAACATATTGATCAAACCTGAAAATTTTCCCTTTATATACTAATAGTTAGTTATTCTTTTTCATATGTCATGTTGCAATTTCCTCATTAAAGCATCAAAACTGTCAATGTATGTTTACTTATTTGCTATGAAATGAGAATCGTTGATTTATTAGTTCGAATGAGGTGATATTATAAAATCTATAACATACTTACGATCGAAATTTAAAATTTGTCGTTTTTCATAAATCGTTTTATTACGTCTGTTGCTGATAGTTAATTTGACAAAAATCAAATCAAGCCAATGACATTTTCCTTGCAGGAAATCGAGGAAGCAAACGTCCGTCCGTTTTTGTTCATTTGTGACACTATGTAACCCTTATTTAAATTTTTAACAAAGTTTTTTTCTAAACTATATACTTAAACATTTAAGCAAGTTTTATAAGCAGTCCATTGGTGTGACCCTGATAAATGTTTACCTATACTGGCCGCCTCATACAATAAAAAGAAAATGGTCTTTATTGGTTAAAGACATCACAGCTTTATTGCTTAAAAAAGGAAGTACACATTCGAGTTAGGACTTGTTAATGAACAAAGGTAATAACAAAATACCTAACACGTAGGAAGCAGTAAAAAAGACAATCCACAAATCAAAATCCGAGAAACCGACTAACTCCAGAACCAACAACTAAATATATAGTATCTAGACTAAGGGTCCTGTCTTGATACGGGCATTTCAAAAGGAATGGTGCCTAAAACCAGGTTTTATGGCATGCCAAACCTCATGTTTCCATTACTGTAATAAGTGAGTTGGTTTGTTGATTATTTGTTTGTTTGTGTGAATGATGTTTAACGCCACTTTCAGCAATTTTTCAGCTATATCATGGCATCCAGTGTTTATTGCGGGAGGAAGCCGGATTACCCGAAGACAACACCCGACCTGCGGGGTTTGTTGATTAAAATGGATGGGTATCATATACTACTAGTCAGTAATATGTGTATCAAATAATCATCGAAGCACAATCACTGTACACTGAATCCAAAAATTCGAAAATCTATCTGGAACTATATTTTCAAACGAGATAAATATTTTTCGACAAGGAAGCAGTATCTATAGTAACACTTATTAAAGGAGCAGATGATTCTTTTTTTCTTGTAACCTTGGTTTATAAGGTTATCCACAAGATATTGGTGACGTTTGCAAAAATCAGTATACTCGCTGCAAGCTCCTATGTACATGACACCGTATGCAGAAGAAGCTGGAATATTGCTGCATAAGTGAGGAAACTTGATAATTTTGAATTTAAAATCGTCTCGTTTGTCGTAAATTCTTGTTCTAAGACAATCATTGGTGTCATATTTGAGGTGTAAGTCTAAAAATGATGTTGATGAAGCCGTTTCTGACACCAGGGACAAGAAAAATACATATTATAATGCCTTACAAATTTCTGTAGTTTTCCCGCCGGAGGTCGGTAGTTTTCACCGTGTACTCTAGCGTCCTGTTCCAATGAAAAGTTCCAAGTCACAACAATACAAGTACCTCACTATGTGTAAATCTATAGTGCGGGATACATGTACCTTGTATAGTGTACGAAAAGCGTCAACACTGATCTACTGCGACGATAAAAAACAAGATAAATTACTCCTGTTCCAAATTCTTTGTTCCCGCCCTATTTCATAGTTTTTCACGATGTAACCCAAATAGTTTCTCACGCTGTAACCCAAATACCCATCTAAAAACCTTCATGTACTATATGTGAGATATTGATTTTTCTCATAATTCGAACTTTTTTCATGTATTTATGGCATGAGATGCATCGGAATTATCACAAAATTCTTATTTCTTTATTTCTACTTTTAATAATAAATTTTCACATATTTTGATATGATATCAAAATTATCCGAAACTTAAGAGTAAAATATCTGGAATAGCATTACTTCCAGAGCTATATATATATACAGATTTCTTTTTTAAAATACTTTTTAGCAGTTATCAAAGGTCTGTGGTAATCTATGTACTTTTGCCTCATTATTATCTACTTATAAACTATTGTTTGGTCTGGTTTCAGACAAAAATGAGAAAATGGATATGGTGATCGAAATTAAATTCTCGCGTAAATTCAAAACTTTCCAGCTCGAACCCCATCGGTACTCTCGTACTTTGTACACCGTTCAACAACAACAAATAATGGATTACCACGAAAGTATGGAAATTTCCAAACCATAAAATTTCTAACAATTCACATTTCTACATTAGAAGTTTTTAAATTAATTCTATCCTTAATCAATGTGAATGACACTGACTTTAGATTTACATACACTTGTTGTTAAAATTTTAAGTATAATTAAATCCCTTAATAAACAGCACGCGTAAGCAAGAAAACTGAAGGGTACTCTGTGCTCTGTTATTTGCAGCTGAGATCTGTATTACGAGTCAAATAAAACCTTTGGTAAGTATGCACACGCTCTACCTGACAGATGTATATGATTCACAACCGAATAGAGTGTAGACAAACAAACACAATAAAAAACAAAACTTTAACATTTGTTTGATATGCATTCATGTATGCAAACTATAAGCGCAATAGAAAATAATTCTTACCTTCGAAACAATAGTTTCGTTTATTTTCATATGATATTTTGCGATTTCCTACCGGACATTCTCCGGAAAGATGTACGTCTGCACTAGTAACAGTATGAAATATAAAGTGGACGTTTTTCCGGAAAGATGTCTTGTCTGCACTAACATTGTGAGTTATGAATGTACATATCAAAGCTGTATATTTGATGTATTCTAATTCAGTCATTAAAGTGTTTCAGTCCTTAATGAATTGTTTGTTTTAATTATTTTTATATCGCTTTGTGAGGTAAAAAAAAAAGATTTACAGCCAATATCCTTCACTTATTTTGTTTACTAAATAATAAAATTAAATGACAAAACAAACTTAAATGCACTTTATTGTACCTGTAATCTCTATTGAGTTACATATGAACGGTATGACAAAGCAAGTGTGCAGGATGGAACTAGATGGTTAATTTAGCAATCTACAATAAAGAATATTTTTTCGTATGCCAGTTTTTATACATCCAAGGGTTACCCAGATATAGAAAGTATTACTTTTCTTCGTGCTCTATGTATAATGAATGTATACATATTCAAACCACCTATAGGATGCTGCGTTAATACAACATCGGTTTAGGAGAAAGTTAGGCTCATTGCACGTTAAAATACTTCGTACTGCTGAAATGACCCCCCTTTTTATTAAACAATGGTAGCGATGAGATGAACTTCGGTTGAAAAGGATTTATATCACTCTAGGGAATGTGTCTGGAATTCTTTTGTTTGTTTGTTTGTTTATACAGCAGGAGGCCTTACACAGGGAAATTTTGTTCATGTGAATTTCACATGAAATTAATGTGAAATTCACGTGAAAAATTTAACGTGAATTTCACGTTAAATGAGCAATTTAACGTGAATTTCACGTGAAAAAATGTTGTGAAAATCATGTGAACTTTTCACGTGAAATTCACGTTAATCCTGATTTCACGTGAACAATATTTCCCTGTGTATGGTTTGAATTCCTTCTTCAGTTTTTATAAATATTCGGAAGCACCATTAACTATATAGAATAAAAATATACTGTTTTGAAGTACTTTGCTGTGTGTGGGTGGTTTGTGATATATACATGTGTACATCGATTAATATTAATAAAAAATACTTATAATCATATTTCAGGTGGATGGTGTTATAAATATCAATCGTTTGATTACTTCTGTAGTAAAATGCCATTGCCAATGGCAACTGCAAATAAGGGCAAGGATTAGCATTCACCTCGAAAGAGAACCCACTTATTTGACAAAACCATGACAATACTAAGGAGGCATGTGGCAGTAAAATTCATTAACAATAACACATAAAATAAAAATATTTTCATTTTTCTCTTATCAAACATGCACAGTATTTTCTTTTTTATTTACTTGTTGATCTGATGTAGACTTAGTTCTGTGACAAGAAGGGACAGATATACATCTTTTTTCATCTGCTTGATAATTAATCAACTTGAAATCTTTCTAATTCACGGAGGTTATGGTTCATTGTTGTTTTATATGTTGCATTATATTATCCCGAGCGACCGCCTTTCAAGATAGGCTTTCCTCATTGCGTGTTGCTCATAAAAATTATTTATGTAAAGCACGTCATATTAGAATAAAAGTTTATTAAAGGAACCGTCACGTGTTCCAGAGTATCACATAGCATAAAAAGCAAATGTGCAATGACCTTGGTAAGGTTAAGAATAACCTTGTCTCCTGGTGCAATATTTGTCATTTACTGCAAGCTTCACTTTCAAATATAATATTTATAAATAGGATATCGTCAGGGTACCAGAATAGGTTAGGAATATATAATGAAATGAAAGAAAGAAATCAGTTTATTACAATTTCTGAGAGGGAACTCTTCAAAACTTCACCCCTTTAAAATTAAATAACTAGTCAGCGTAAATTTGTTTATACACAGTCACGCATTTGAAATCTAGATAAAGCTTTACACGCAGTAAATAGGGCGGAGATAAGATCATCCTGAAAAAAGAATTATATCTTTAATACTATAGAGTTACATCGCAAATTAACATGGACCATAGTCAAAATTTAGTCCCTATTGGAATCTCCTTCCCCAAAATAGATCTGTTGTTTGTTAACTTTGTCCAGTCAATACTGCTGGCACAACGTTTAACAATCAATACACGAAATGGCTGTGGTACTTAACTGTGTCATTGGAAGGTATATAAATTTAAAATTGAAAAATTCATATGGTACAAAATAGCTTATTAGGAAATAGCCATTTGAAAGTACATAATAAAATTTATATCAGGTACGAAATTGACATGGTACAAAACGGTCATGGTACGACATGTCAGGTACGAATGGAGTGGTACGAAACAACTATAAACCATTGGATTTTGATGATAAAAAATATAAAAAAAATTCAACGTAACTCAAGTTGTTTTCCTTTTAATTTTGTCCTTTTCGATACTTAAAAAAGAAACTGGAATGTTTTTCCTTTTCGCTATTAATTTTCCCATTCGCAGATCGAATAGGAAAATGATTCAGATCCCTTTTCGACATTCATTTTCCCTTACGTTATTCATTTTATACCCACAGAGTACATGATACCAAGAAATAATAATACCACTCTATTTTGTTTCCTTTTGTTAAACAATGATATAAACCACATTACGTCATACGCAATAGCTTTCTGATGGGAGTAACAGTTTTGTAATTGAAAAGCTCTTCAAGACACGCCCTCCTGCTCATACATAAATCATTTGTGGTCTCTAAACGTTTAAAGCACGTCACATTAGAATTTTGTTTCGACATCATCATGGAAAACATACGATGCTTATAGGGTAAATATTACAGTTCATGTACATCTGCTATTATCTCCTTGCATAACTCTCGTTGAGCGAATTTTGCAACCTAGAAGGACGGATAGGGTTGCAAATTTATTACTTTGGTTTTCTTTGAATTCTGTTATCATTAAACGTGGGTTGGATACCGAACCATTTAGTTGTACTGAGTCATTAAATTGTTTCTCGACCTTGAAACACAGAATTCAGCCGCTAGACTATAATGTTTACCGGAAAGTGATTCCCAAACTCTCGCAACGGTACCAGCAATCGGGTCACAGTTCTGTCTGGCCTAGGATTACATCGGCAACTCATGGTCGCTAAATCCTGTTACTTCCGATTAATTGTTCTTAACAGATATATTAAAGACGAGAACAAGCTAACAACAGACTGCAAGTACGTAATGTTTATCTTTGAATTGCGTACAAAGTTTGTTCTTTCGAACATTGCGTAAAACATGGTTCTTTTAACATCGTAACTCTCAAAATAGTTACATTTTGTTGTGCAGGCACTTAGGCAGAAAATGTGGTTCAGTTAGTTGGCTGTAATCTAATATGACCTGTTTGGAGATGGTGGAATTGCATCGCAACATTATATGTAAATATAACTGAATCATTCCGGTCAGTATAAAGTAGCAGTTACGTGTGTCTATATATATCACAAGTTATTGGAATGCCAGCTGCTGAACAGCTAAGTCATGGTTACATTGTTTCTGCGTCGTGACAGTTGGACCTTAGGCCTTGTGCGTAAACAGGCCCTTAGAAGTGTAAATCAGTTAGGAGTACATGTCATTTTTGAAACTTGGCTGTCATTCTCATGAGAACACACCATTATTATTGCCACGGCGCTAAGGATTGGAATTTCTTCCGGAAATGGTCGATTTCTGGTGCAGATGAGCTCACGTACACACATCTGTATTTGCTACGTCATCCAATCAAAACGCCAGAAAAAAGAACGTTGTTATGGAAGCATAACAACGTTCTTGTTTGACGTTCTTGTTTCCGGCGTTCTGATAGGATGTCAGAGACAATGGAGTCTAAAACAATGGAGAGTCTACAGGATATAGCGATGTGAAAGTTGTTGGTTTACGGAAGAAATAGGTACTTTCGTGATTTGATTGGTGGTTGGTATATTTATAAATTATGCCCAGCGATAAAAATCAATAGCAGAAACTACAAAGAACGTGTGAGGTTACATGTTTGAAACTGTGTGTTAAGGGAGCCGACTCATCCACGATTGTTTTCCGAGTACAGAAATGTCAGAAGTTTAAACACCACTACATATGTTGTTACTATGGTGTAGTCACGTATATATGTCATAACTGCTTATAATATTATTGATAACGCTGTAAGATTAAGTCCTGTGATATTTAGTTCAGTTAAAATTACGTACTGACAATGTGGAAGGTGTTATTTATTTGTCTGGTTGTGTCTTGTACGATTGCTGCGGCCCAGCAGGTATGTATAATCCCAATGTTCTTAAACTATCCAAAACATCAAAAGCAATATCATATCCCATAAAATTAGATCGTTGACTTTATTCAACTGGACAGCGACAAGAGTATTGGGTTTTTGGCCCGCGCAGCAAGGCCCGTTCAATCCCTGAAAATACATGTACTATCGCATCTACATTTTCTGTAGAGTTGTTTTGAAATTTATTTAATTAAATCAGAAAACTCCGATACTGTATGGCGAGGTATTGGCTGGGTATCATGAGGATTTTTATGAACTTCAACCACTTTCTCATAACTTATATTAAAAAACTAATTGTTTAAAATCCTTAAAAGGACTTTTTACAGTTAATAATACCATTATTTACTGCACCATTGGCCTCAGTGTCTACGACAGTGTAACACAAATCAAAACTAGCTATATTTCATTTGCTGGTGTGGCATTTTTTGGACATAATATGAACATTTGGAAGTGTCATTATAGATTAGCTTATAACAACTTGTCCTTATTTAAAATCCACTGGAGAGTGGTATTGTTTGATTTGTATTTAGTACCTTAATTAACTGCTAAAAAGGACTATTTCTTTACATTTCTACTTACGTACCTCTGTGTTAGAAGCGAGGATATTTATTAACCATTTAAGCGGCTATTAATAATATAAAAATATACAAAGTTTCATATTTGCCTTTGTCGGACTTGAATATGTAAGCGTTAACTTAACAATAAATCCTAATATATATTTTATCTTTAAGAGGATCTTTCTTGGCAGTTAATGCTAATAAGCGGTTCTTATACAATTACTGTAAACAAACTGTAGACTTGTCAATAGATAATAATTAACATGAACATTCCTTAACAAAAGGCGTGTAAAGTCTAAAGTATCGGATACACAATTTGTAAGATAAATGTACACACATCGCCCTTAAAATGCCATGAAAACGTGCTTCGTAAGGATTGCCAGACAACATGCACTTGTTGGTGTCCTATTATAAGGACGTGTCATAAATGATATTATAACTCGCCTATTTATATTGTTATTCTTGTCGATTACGGCATCCAGAAAGGACGACGGAGCACTTGGTGAGACCATTTCATCGACTTTCGGTTGCCGCTGTCAATTAAGATTGGTGTCCAGCACACCGTTACCCGAAATAAGACTAAATCTCACAACAATAGTTTCGACACAGCTGTGATTAATCATATATGCTAACGACTTTGCCCTCTTTACCACCAAAGCCCAAATACTTATTTTCGCATCAATCGTATCAATTTATTTAATTCCGACAGTCCGACGTGGTTCTATTAAAACATAAAATATAATGAAAACAATGAGCACGAAATGAGGATTTTTCATACTAGAATCAGGGATCTTGAAATTGCAAAGGGTGAACTTGCTGAAATGACCAACAAAATTCATGAATCTTTCTTAGACCAACAGACTAGAGCCATGAAATACAATTTGATTTTTGAAAATGTTCCTGAAGTTAAACCTGGTCCGAATATCAATGAAGACACAGAGACAGTCTTGTGTGAATTCATCAAAAGGGAACTGAAAATTGACGACCCTATACAACTTCACAATGTCCATAGATTGAGGCCGAGAAGAGACAGAGGATCCCCATCTATCGTAGCAAAATTCGTTTATCATAAGGACAAAGAAAAGGTACTGAAAGCCGCAAAGACTGAGCTTGTCCGTAAGCCGTACAAGGTATACCAACAATATCCACAGGAGATTAGTAACAGGCGTAGAGAGTTAATACCGGTAATGAAGGAGCTCAGAGATCAAGACCAGAGGGCCTACATAGTACGTGATAAACTTTTTGTAAATGGGCGACCGTATGATCCTGAAGGAGGTCGACGAAGACAGTTCAATAACTTGCCAAGAATGCAACAAGACGAGATGAACTCTAACGGTAGTGGTGACACTAGACACGTGCAGTTCGCGTCATAGGACAGGAGGCATGGTGTACAGAAAAGTTTTGATAACTTAGAAAATAATAAAAATTGTTTAAATAAATTTGTTCACATTTCATGTCTGAATGTTTGTGGTTTGATGTCAAAATTAAGAAATCCTGATTTTTGTAACTTGATTACTGATTATGATATATGTTTTTTTCAAGAAACTAAAACTGATATTTTTGATCACTTAGATCTACCAAAAGGGTATAAATATGTAGCTAAACATAGATCTAAATGCAATAAGAAATCGGGAGGCATTATAATTATTTATAAGGATCATTTAGAGGAGTATCTTGAGTTTCCTAAAACAGAATCCGATTTTGTACAGTGGGTTATCATAGATAAAACTATTTCTGACCTTGACAAAAAGATTATTTTAGGATGTGTTTACATACCCCTAGAAAACTCAAGATATTCCTCGTTAGATGCATTTTGTGAAATAGAATCAGAACTATTAAACTTAATCCAAGGTGGTGAATTAATTGGGTGTATAGGTGATTACAATGCAAAAACTGGTATATTACTAGACTATGTGGCTACAGAAAAAGCTTTGCTTGATATTTTTGATTTAGAAAATGAAATTGATCTGATTTACTTTATGTATGATTATGAAAATCTGCCAAAGACTGGGGTATCTTTGGATAGAAAAAGTTGCTGCACTGGCAGACCTAATAATTATGGTCATATGCTTCTAGATTTTTGTAGAAAAAATAACATGTATATTGTAAATGGCAGGGTTGGGAAAGATCTTAATGGAGAATGTACCTGTAATAATGTATCTTTAGTAGATTATTTTGTAGCCTCCTCAAACTTTTTTAAACACATCTCAGATTTTGAGGTTAAACCTTTTTCCCCAATTTTCTCAGATGTACACAGACAGCTTCATATAGAGTTAAACTTTTTAAAACAAACAGAAATTGCTGATAGTGGACAAAAGTCTACAACAGAACCTTTTATAAAAGCCCGTGCTTGGGATAGTAGTAAATTAAACGAATATGTTGACTATCTTTTATCCGATCCCCGCTTAGAAAATCTCAATGATGTACTAGATACGATTGATAATCAAGTACGGCTAGGCGAGACCGTATCACAAAATTCTATTAATTCACTTGTAGATGATATTGGCGCAATCTTTGATGAAACCGCCAAAAAAGTTTTTGGTAAAAAAAATGCGTCTAAATCACGTGCGGGTACCAAATGTAATTTTGAAAAACCGTGGTTTACCGAGGAATGTAAAAAAAAAGAGAACTTCTTTTAATAAAGCCAAGAAACTATATAATAATCATAAAAATGATGCAAACCGACATGAAATGAATGATAAAGCGCGTGAATATAAAAGAGAACTTAACAGTGCTTATAACAAGTTTCATAATGATTTATCAAACGATATTAGAAATGCATCAAAACATAACCCTAGAAAATTCTGGGATATTTTGCGTCGCTGTTCACAAAAAGATAAATCAAGTGTAGATGTTCCACTTGATCAGTTATATGATTATTTTCGGGAGATAAACAAATGTGAAACAAATTTTGCTTTTGTCGAGCCTGAAAATGAAATAAACTTAAATGTAGTTTCAGAGCGTATCTTAAATTCTACAATTACGCCGTCAGAAATCGAAAACGTTGTTAAGAAGCTAGCTAACAACAAGGCCTCTGGCTTAGACGGAATTACAAACGAATATATCAAGAATACTTTGAATGTTATGATGCCTGTATATGTTAAATTATTTAACATTATTTTTACAACCGGTGTCGTGCCTGAATCATGGACAATTGGAGTTATTCACCCTGTCTATAAAAATAAGGGAGATAGAAAGAATCCGAATAATTATAGACCTATTAGCTTAGTAAGCTGTTTCAGTAAAGTGTTTACTAGCATAATTAATAATAGACTTACCGCTTTTTCCGAAGAAATAAATCTTATTAATGAATCTCAAGCAGGGTTTAGAAAACTTCATTCTACTTTAGATAACATTTTCATTTTGGATGCATTCATAAATTTATATTTTTCTAAGAAGAAAAAACTATTTGTTACTTTTGTAGACTTCAGTAAAGCTTTTGATAAGCTGGATAGAAGTAGTCTGTGGACAAAAATGATTAAATCAAATATTCAAGGTAAATGTTTTAAAATCATAAAAAATATGTATGCAAATGTCAAATCATGTGTAACAAAAGATGGTATAATCTCAGATTTTTTTGCATGTCAAATTGGTGTTCGCCAAGGCGAAAATCTTTCCCCCTTCTTATTTGCGTTATTTATTAATGATTTAGAAAAGTTCCTTGAAGAAGCAGATGTGTCTTCCTTAAATTATGTTAATGATGTATGTTTTGATAACTTAAATATGTTTATGAAAATTTACTTATTGTTTTATGCCGATGACACTATTTTATTTTCTGAAACACTGGAAGGTATGCAAAACTTGCTGAATGTGTTTAATGATTATTGTACATTATGGAAACTTGATGTTAATACTGAAAAAACGAAAATTGTCATTTTTGCCAAAAGAAAATTCAAACCAGAAGTTACACTTAAACTAAATGGTAAAGAATTAGAATATACAGATACATACTCGTTTTTAGGTATTCTTTACACTTATACTGGTAATTTCATGACAGCGAAAAAAAGATTAATTGAACAAGCCCAAAAAGCTCTGTATGCTGTCTACTATAAAATTAGAAATCTACAACTCCCTATTGATTTACAATTGAGGATTTTTGATTCCCTTGTGTCCCCTATTCTATTATATGGTAGTGAAATTATTGGCATTGGCAAAAATGACAACATAGAAAAAGTTCATTTACAATTTTTAAAGAGAATACTTGGTGTAAGAATAAATACACCAAGTTGCTTAGTTTATGGGGAACTTGGAAGATATCCATTAGATATAACAATTAAAATAAGGATGTTGTGTTTTTGGAGTAGATTATTGTCGACTGACAAACTTTCATCTAAAGTTTATAGACTTATTTTAAGTCTGCACATGAATGCCGACTATGATTTCCCTTATATTAAGACTATTTCAAATATTTTTGATGAAATTGGTATGAGTATTATTTTTCAAAATCAAATTCCTGTCAATATAACGTGGGTAAAGACATGTGTGAAGCAAGTGCTTATTGACCAGTTTTGTCAAAAGTGGCGACATGATATTGCCAATTCCTCTCGAGGTCAATTTTACACACTTTTCAAGCAAGAGTTTAGTCTAGAAAATTATTTACTAAGGTTGCCGGTAAATTTAAGACAATTTATTACAAAATTAAGACTCTCCAACCTAAAAATTCCCATAGAAACCGGCAGGTGGAATAATACAAGTCGAGAAAATCGTAAATGTACAAAATGTTTAGGAGAGTATATAGGTGATGAATTTCATTATTTTTTTATTTGCACTCATCCAGAAATCCAGGTTCTTAGACTGAAGTATATACCAAAATATTATACTAATTTTAGCAGTATTGAAAAAATGGCAGGAATGTTATCTATATGCAATGTTCGATTACTTAAAAATGTAGCTCTTTTCATTAAAGGTTTATGTAAAATATTAAGTTAAATTAGCTGTCAATCTCCATCTACTGTGTTTTTTTTTGTTTTTTTTTCATGTATGTGTTTCATTTTTATTTGTTGTTAAACTGTATATATGTTGTATTGTTTGAATGTTTGTATGCTCATGTTGCACACAGTGCCTGAGATATTAAATAAAATCTTGAATCTTGAAAAAAAAAAAAAAAAATTAAAAATGATCTTTTATTATTAACGATGCATTATGCATATTAGCTATAACACAACAATGTCTGTGACTCTATACAATGTAAGTCTAGCATAAACCCGTAAACAATTTTTTTATCATGTTCCGAGTTGACGAAGATCATTAAGTATTCGTTTTTTATAGTTATTTATTACGGTGAACTCATCGTCATCCTGTTCATTTTGGTAATCACCGCATTTGACCACTACCTTTTATTACGACTCGTAAGCAACGCGTAAACATTTTATTTTAATAGCTAAACATAGGAACACAATTTCTAACAAGTGATTGATACAACAATATAATTTCACTTATTTAAATTGTCATATTTGTCGTTACCGTTCTATTGTGAATAGGTCCGCAATTATATAAAATAATAAAATAGAAAATCATTTACGGGTGTGAAGTTAGCAGTGGGTTCGATATTCGATATTCGAATATCGAACTCGCTGCTAGCAGTGGGTTCGATATTCGAAATTCTTATATCGAACTTGCTGCTAGCAGTGGGTTCGATATTCGATATTAATAAATACACTTATCAAATACAAGATAAAAAGATGTATAATATTGCTATACATACTACCTAGGGGAGTTTTATACATCTGGAAAGGTTTGGTATGTAAGGGAACCCAACAGCGTCAAATTTGAATATCGAACTGGTAAATAATCAGTTACATGTGAATATGCACGTGTATGCCGAGAAATAACCTCCTAGTTTTTTATTCATAGCTATCCTGCTGTGGTCATCAGTGTTAATTAATATGCATAAGGCTTATCTGTAGCAAACTAAATGTGTTCGTTACGCCACGGAGGCAATACATTTTCTGTCTTTTACCCAGTTGTAATTTTTTATGAGTTAATTTTGAAAGTTAAAGAAATTGTGAAAGTTAAAGAAAGGTCATGTACAAACACATTTAGCACAAGGTATCTGCTTTTATACGATAGTGACTTACAAATACGAAAACTTGGTAAACGGACTGTTATTTCTCGCCAGTGATTGTATACCACTTTTCATTTTTAATAGAAAACTGGCTATAAACGGAAAAAGAACACACCCACGCCGAGAATGTCAACTAGCATATACATTGAGCTTACCTCCCTTTCCAAGAGATGTCTTTCTTTTTTTCTTTTTATTCTGTTTTAACGGTATATTTTGTATTTCAGTGTGTTTTCTAAACTGCCAGGAATGCTAAATTTTGATTTTATTAACATTATGGACATATATTGATAGAAGCACGATCGTGGGATAATAATAAATGTTAATTAAAGGGCGTCGCGGATGACTGTAGTCGGAGATTTTGAAGATTATTTGACAACGTAACGTTTCAAGAATTTCTCAACAACAACAAAATTACTTCGGAAATTGTTGTTAGTTTCGAAATGGTAAAAAATCACTTAAGTGCGAATATGCGAACCTCGGGACCACCCATTCATCCTCTTTCAATCTTCATGAAACTTGGCAAAACAGTTGGCATTATATAGCTATAGATGCTGTCAAAAGGAATTTAAGGCATCTGGATGGGTTCGGTATGTAAGGGAGCCCAACAGCATCAATTTGAATATCGAAATGGTAAAAAATCACTTAAGTGCGAATATGCGAACCTCGGGACCACCCCTTCATCCTCTTTCAATCTTCATGAAACTTGGCAAAACAGTTGGCATTATATAGCTATAGATGCTGTCAAAAGGAATGAAAGGCATCTGGACGGGTTCGGTATGTAAGGGGGCCCAACAGCATCAATTTGAATATCGAAATGGTAAAAAATCACTTAAGTGCGAATATGCGAACCTCGGGACCACCCCTTCATCCTCTTTCAATCTTCTTGAAACTTGGCAAAACAGTTGGCATTATATAGCTATAGATGCTGTCAAAAGGAATTTAAGGCATCTGGACGGGTTCGGTATGTAAGGGAGCCCAACAGCATCAATTTGAATATCGAAATGGTAAAACATCACTTAAGTGCGAATATGCGAACCTCGGGACCACCCCTTCATCCTCTTTCAATCTTCATGACACTTGGCAAAACAGTTGGCATTATATAGCTATAGATGCTGTCAAAAGGAATTTAAGGCATCTGGACGGGTTCGGTATGTAAGGGAGCCCAACAGCATCAATTTGAATATCGAAATGGTAAAAAATCACTTAAGTGCGAATATGCGAACCTCGGGACCACCCGTTCATCCTCTTTCAATCTTCATGAAACTTGGCAAAACAGTTGGCATTATATAGCTTTAGATGCTGTCAAAAGGAATTTAAGGCATCTAGACGGGTTCGGTATGTAAGGGAGCCCAACAGCATCAATTTGAATATCGAAATGGTAAAAAATCACTTAAGTGCGAATATGCGAACCTCGGGACCACCCGTTCATCCTCTTTCAATCTTCATGAAACTTGGCAAAACAGTTGGCATTATATAGCTATAGATGCTGTCAAAAGGAATTTAACGCATCTGGACGGGTTCGGTATGGAAGGGAGCCCAACAGCATCAATTTGAATTATGCTAATTCGTAAACTTGTATTAAATAGAAGTAATTCGTATAAAGCTGTCGAAGTAAAATAAAAAAAAACTGTGATTATAATTCATAATCAAGAATTAAAGTTTATAATTCATAGTAAACTTGAACGTGAATCTGAGTATTTTTACATATATTAAGGCAGTGTCGTATAAGTTTTTGCTACCATGAAAATCGAGCTACTTTTTATTGTTCGGTATACTTATTAGGTAAAACAATGATGTGCTCCGAAACATCGTTATGAAAATCTGACACCCAATAATAACATTATTTTAGTTAATACCTAAAATCCTAATGAATGCCATCGTAGAACTCTCACTAACTATCTACTGTACTTATAACCGTAAGCGCAACATTTTTATTGATTGGTGACGACACGACTTGACGAATCCGGCATTACTTTGGCAACCGTCAGAGATAATTACGATCAATGCATTCTAGACTTCGTCATTTAATTATATGCATATAGTTTATTGACGGGATACATATAATTTAATTATTTTAAAATTTTGTTTCATTGGTAAAATATAGAAATACTAAAATATTGACAAAAATATCATGTTTCTATAACCATGTAAAAAGAAGGCGTTCAGTAATTTTAATACTTAATACAAATTATAATAAAAGACTCGCAATAATAAACTTTTATTATACATATTAAAAATCAAATAATAATAAATTATTAATGTAACCAAACAAAGCCACATACAACTTCTATATAGTGTTTTGCATAAATATGAATTATACTTTTTATCAGAAAACACGAGTTACCAGCAGTGATTTTTTACCATTTCGATATTCAAATTTGATGCTGTTGGGCTCCAATACATACCGAACCCGTCCAGATGCCTTAAATTCCTTTTGACAGCATCGAAAGCTTAATAATGCCAACTGTTGTGCCAAGTTTCATGAAGATTGAAAGAGGATGAGGAGTGGTGCCGAGGTTCGCATATTCGCACTTAAGTGATTTTTTTACCATTTCGATATTCAAATTTGATGCTGTTGGGCTCCCTTACATACCGAACCCGTCCAGATGCCTTAAATTCCTTTTGACAGCATCTAAAGCTATATAATGCCAACTGTTGTGCCAAGTTTCATGAAGATTGAAAAAGGATGAAGGGGTGGGCCCGAAGTTCGCATATTCGCACTTAAGTGATTTTTTTACCATTTCGATATTCAAATTTGATGCTGTTGGGCTCCCTTACATACCGAACCCGTCCAGATGCCTTAAATTCCTTTTGACAGCATCTAAAGCTATATAATGCCAACTGTTGTGCCAAGTTTCATGAAGATTGAAAGAGGATGAAGGGGTGGTGCCGAGGTTCGCATATTCGCATTTAAGTGATTTTTTTACCATTTCGATATTCAAATTTGATGCTGTTGGGCTCCCTTACATACCGAACCCGTCCAGATGCCTTAAATTCCTTTTGACAGCATCTAAAGCTATATAATGCCAACTGTTGTGCCAAGTTTCATGAAGATTGAAAGAGGATGAAGAGGTGGTCCCGAGGTTCGCATATTCGCACTTAAGTGATTTTTTACCATTTCGATATTCAAATTTGATGCTGTTGGGCTCCCTTACATACCGAGACCGTCCAGATGCCTTAAATTCCTTTTGACAGCATCTAAAGCTATATAATGCCAACTGTTGTGCCAAGTTTCATGAAGATTGAAAGAGGATGAAGGGGTGGTCCCGAGGTTCGCATATTCGCACTTAAGGGATTTTTTACCATTTCAATATTCAAATTTGATTCTGTTGGGCTCCCTTACATACCGAACCCGTCCAGATGCCTTAAATTCCTTTTGACAGCATCTAAAACTGTATAATGCCAACTGTTTTGCCAAGTGTTGTAAATAAGGTTTATTTATGAATCACTTAAATCGAGTCATTGTATGATCGGCGACATGATGCATATCAAAATATTGCGGGAAGCCGGCATGTCAACTTTGGTGTTATTTGACGTCACAGGCAGTTAAACTTGTTATTATGTAGGAATTTGTAATGAATCTTTGTAAACTTACTTTAGCTAAATGTTAAAGGTTCCTCTAATACTTTATGCATATGTAATCGTCTAAATTTACGTTTGTTTTGTCAAGTTTCACTTTGCAAGTGACCTTGTCAGCCATGTTTATGTACTATTTTTAGGCGTAATGATTTCCCTTGTTTTGATATAAATACCGGAATTTATAGTCCGTTTTTGAATTCTGAACGATTACTCAAGCAGAACAGGTAAACAAATGCACGTTGTCCCGATATCCCTTGATGTTCAACTGATTGAGTTTCCAGATTGTTAATTGCATTATACATTGTCAATATTTGATTATTGCTGATAATTATCTAATAATTATTTGGAATTTACAGACTTGTTTTTATTTATAAAACTATTTAGCTGAAAACACATAAAACAAGAACTTCAACACAGACAACATTTATTAAACCAAGTTTCATGAAGATTGAAAGAGGATGAAGAGGTGGTCCCAAGGTTCGCATTTCGCACTTAAGTGATTTTTTACTATTTCGATATTCAAATTTGATGCTGTTGGCCTCCCTTACATACCGAGATCGTCCAGATGCCTTAAATTCCTTTTGACAGCATCTAAAGCTATATAATGCCAACTGTTGTGCCAAGTTTCATGAAGATTGAAAGAGGATAAAGTGGTGGTCCCGAGGTTCGCATATTCGCACTTAAGTGATTTTTTTACCATTTCGATATTCAAATTTGATGCTGTTGGCCTCCCTTACATACCGAACCCGTCCAGATGCCTTACATTCATTTTGACAGCATCTAAAGCTATATAATGCCAACTATTGTGCCAAGTTTCATGAAGATTGATAGAGGATGAAAGGGTCGTATTGACTCAGACTGAAGAAAAAAATACCATTCGACACTGCATTTCAACTTTAATACTAAACTAACGACAATTTCCGAAGTAATTTTGTTGTTGTTGAGAAATTCTTTAAACGTTGCCAAATAATCTTCACCATGCTCCGACTACAGTTATCCGCGTCGCCCTTTAATAAACATTTATTATTATTCACGATCGTGCTTCAAGCAATATACGTCCATAACCGACGACGGTCTCCCTAGGAAAGAAAACCGACGACGGTCTCCCTAGGAAAGAAAATATAAACCTCCGCGGTAATATAAAGGTAAGTCACGTGACATCATATCAACAATTATTCTTGTTTTTAATAAAAGCAAAATTTAGCATTCCTGGTCGTTTATAAAACACACTGAAATACAAAATATACCGTTAAAACAGAAAAAAAGAAAGACATATCTTGGAAAGGGAGGTAAGCTCAAAGTATTATGCTAATTGACATTCTCGGTTGGGGTGTGTTCTTTTTCCGTTTATAGCCAGTTTTCTATTAAAATGAAAAGCGGATATACAATCAAAAGCGAGAAATAACAGTCCGAAAACCAAGTTTTCGTATTTTTAAGTCACTATCGTATAAAACACGATACCTTGTGCTAAATGTGTTCTTACAGGACCTTTCTTTAACTTCAAAATTAACTCATAAAAAAATTACAACGGGGCAGAGAAAATTTATTGCCACCGTGGCGTAACGAACACATAGTTTGCTACAGATAAGACTTATGCCTATTAATTGACACTGATGACCACAGCATGATAGCTTTGAATAAAAAACTTGGAGGTTATTTCTCGGCATGCACGTGCATATTCACACGTAACTGATTATTTACCAGTTCAATATTCAAATTTGACGCTGTTGGGCTCCCTTACATACCAAACCTTTCCAGATGTATACAATTCCCCAAGGTAGTATGTATAGCAATATTATACATCTTTTTATCTTGTATTTGATAAAGTGTATTTATTAATATCGAATATCTAACCCACTGCTAGCAGCAAGTTCGATATAAGAATGTCGAATATCGAGCCCACTGCTAGCAGCGAGTTCGATATTCGAATGTCGAATATCGAATATCGAACCCACTGCTAACTTCACACCCGTCATTAAGAGTCAAAATGAATATGCATCGTCAATATTGAAAATCGTTATGTTAGAAGTCATGAAAACAAAGGTGTGACAAAATCCTTCAAGTTTACATTCAGAATAATACACGGGATAATTGGATGGATCCCAAAGCTCGACCCACAGAGCCTGATAATTAATGTATTTAGATATCCATAATAACCAACACTTTTGTATATGGCATGTAGTTTATCGGATGAATAGATATTAGTGACAAAATTGCAGTAGATTCGTATTTTATATCTCACAATTGCTCGGTATGAAATAATCGAATATAAGATCTCATCCCGTGTGTATATTAGTAAAACACCATATCCCCATGAGTTATTACTTATATGATTATGGACCCTCTGTATAAATTTCGGCCATAGATTGCAGGAAACATAATAAGTTCCTAACCTTTTTCCCGTTTCTAAGCCTCATAATTATATTGTTTTAAATGTCCAGTCAGTACCAGTAAACATAAATAATATATTTATTAACCTTCGGTATTGTGTTTTTTTTTGTGTGTCATATTTTGTGGGGACATTTCAAAAATGAATTTTCGTCTGTTGTCTCTTGCTCATATTAAACTAATAATTTTATTGTCGGACCAAGTGAGACGTCATCGTTGTATGCCAGATAATTATAGCGTGTAGCTTTGATTTCACTTATTCTTTAACTGATTTTGCTTTATCTCTTAATTTGTTAACAGACACAGTGTACCCAGAATTCACAATGTGCTGCAGATGAGTGTTGTTACTACCATGAAGGACCAATGGTAGTCAGTAGAAAGCGACAGTTGTTTTTCCCAGTTTTGCAGACGCACCAAGGTACATGTAAACAGTTACGTTATCAAGACAAGTGATGTGTGCTTAGACTGTTCCCAACAAGTCCCCCCCCCCCCGAGTATATTATATAGGACGCATTCTTCCTTCCAGGTTTGCCAGTTAACGTTAATATGTTGATTTACCATAGTGGGTAACACGTTTGCTTCACGTACAATAAAGAGTTCAATAAGAGTGGAAGCATCAAAACCGCTACATAAGGCATTAAGTCCCCTTGCAATTCTTCATTCTTTACTGTCAAACTTTTCTGCCCATTCATTCATCTCATTTAAAACCGATTTATTATTTTGTTATTCTTAGTTAGTGCTCTGAATACTAATCGCTGGACTAACATCAACCATTTAATAAACGTGTGACAAGAATAATGTTCATCGAAGTAAATAATGTATTTAGCAAGATAATAAAACGAATGATCAAACACGTTATAAATGCATATAATATATACGAATTTATTATAATTTAATGTTTTATGTGGCTGCAATAGTTTAGTAAATTTTTAACGTTTTACACTAAAACCTGTTCAAAAGAACATTTTTTGTATTCATCAAGCCTTGTGTTATAAGACATCAATTGTTTAGCACTCTCCGGCACAGAGAACATAACTGGTTCCCAGATATAACCTCTGCCACACGTCATCCTCCATTTACTGCGGGACTACATTTGTCGTCTGCTCGTGACGTTTGTAAACAAAGAACGATGTTTGTAAAATAATACACAAGATCTTATTTATTTTTATATAGTGTTTTTATACACTTTTGATACAGTTTTATACTGAAATTACTGCGTTTGTACGCGAAACTTATCATCCATGAGAGATATCTCTCAAAATGTCAACCAATGGTATGGCAGAGGTGATTGTGGTTGACGTAGGATACCCAGAATCCTTTGCGTGGAGATTGATTGTTTAGTTCCTTCTGTAATGAATTTGTATTTATATTCATGGATTTTCCGTTAACTTCAATTAATTTGTGCGTGAAAAGGAGAACAATAAATATCATGGGAAGGCCCATAATCTGTTTACAATCGCTTTTTCCAAACAAAACAGAAATATTTTCAATTACAACATTCTTAGATTCCAGTCTATTCTCTTTTACGAGATCATTCAGTGACGATTAAGAACTGGTCTCACAGGACAGCCATTTTTTTTTTACAGTCAAATGCGACCACACATAATCGGCGAGTCGTAATAGGTCTTTCCACTTCCCGACTTTTTCTTGGATATGCTGTCTTATCTTAGGCAGGCACTGCCTACGTTTCCGTAGCCCATGAGTGCACCCATGGTTTTAATTGGGTTCGAATTAATGTCTTTGTTTCTGATTTTCTTATGCGTTTGCCCGTTTTTTGCTCGGTGTTTATAAATTATTGTATACAAATGTTGTGCTATCTATACCCGTACGTATTTGTGTTTTAGTAATAATTAAATGTTTTAAAAATGCAACGTTCCTGTTATAGAAACTTAAACATTTCTCATATGAGATTTTAAAATATGTTTAAGATGATGGTGTAAAAAATACAAAATCAATTTCTTGTATTGTCTGAATGAAAACGCAGTTGTTTCGTAATAATTAATTCGAATAGAAAGTTTATGCATGTTTATATTTTTGCTGTTGTGTGGTTTTTATAATTTACCTTTTAAAATTATTGTAGGTGGCTGGTGTGAAAAATATAAAGTTCAGGGTCAACGGTGTGATGGAATTTCTAAAATGAATGGGCACTGCGAATGTGGTCCAGGACTAACATGCAAGTGGATTCCAGACCCCACCACCACCTTAGCCCCCATTACCGCAATGCTACTTCACCCCAGAAATGCACGAATGATAGCATTTGGTGGACATGGCGAGTGTCAGCCTATTTAATCCAGTTTCAATAAAACTTCAAAATATTTTGTTTGGTAAAAGAATATCAGACAGTTATTATAAGCTTGCTCATTGTCCTGTAAGCAAAATATAAATAGAGGAGATAAACCTAAAACCCAACCTCACAACCCCTTATTTGTTTTTCGTAATTTTATTGATTGTTTGTCTTTGAGTTATAAATTGGTAAATGAAAAATCGAAGACAAGCTCTACGTGCTTTGAACATTCTGATAAAAGGTAGGTGGCAGGGTGAACCAGTTAATTGAATTCCTCATCCTCCCACTCTTTCTATTGCCAATCATGTTTATAAGTAGAAACATCAACAACTCAGATACAGTCACCTACACAACGCTAACAAGAAATGATATGGGTTACACCCATATCCAGAGATGTTATAGGTGTATCCGATTTGGTTTAATAGGTTTTTCAATTTGTTTTATTTGAAATTTCTTCATATGCTGTAAAGGGTTACAAATATAGACGATTGTGGAAGGCAAGAAATAATCATCTTGATTATAATATCTCAACTTCGAGAGGAGTACTGTATAAAAAAAGCAGTGTTGGAAAGACAAGTGTTTACCGTACAATAACAATACATTGACGTTTTCAAAATTACATAGTCACGTGGTTCTGTGGGGAAAAAAAGAGGGTGGGGTAAGATCGGCAGTTATCGGGTTTTTTCGTCGGGCATCCTCGGAAGATCAAAGAAAAATACCGACAAGATACAATTTCTTTGATTTAATTTTACAATAATTAATTGTTTTTCAAAAAATTTGCAATTAAATGTATACAAACGTCAAACTAACGTTCATGTGCATAAACATTGCTAAGAACTTAATAATATTTTCAGACTTTAAAATAAACTAAAAAAAATATATAGAAGAGTCTTATTTTTGCCAGAGACATGTAATTAATTATATGTCTCTGTTTTTGCAAAACAATTTATGAGATTATTAACTTCTAAAGTTATTTTCAACTATTTAATCTGATGATGACCTTTTTCGAATGTAGCTGAATTGTTTTTCCAATTGTATTATTATAAACATTTTCAAAATTTCATTCAGCTTTTTTTAATTTCTGTTTTTTAATGGACTTCATATACGATCTTAGAGGTATGTTTAATCTAATTCTATAAGTATCTAAATATAACATGGTTCTTTAAAATAGTTTAACATGAAAAATTTTAAATCTTGAATTAAATAAAAATCCACACCTTTTGTGTTTCTTTTATTATGAAGAAATTTATTTTCCCTACCAATGTCTATGACATTTTTCACTGATTCAGAAATCAGATTTCTTTAAATAACATGCCTGTTTTAAAATCTTATTTATTTTTATTTTTTTTTTATACTTTTTTTTTATATAGCTTTATTTTCATTCGGCACAATGTATAACAATATAACACAAGCTCTATAGAGCTTTTTACCGAATAAGAACACACAACATACTATACAAAGACATATAAGGCATACATAACAATAATAATTTGCGCAAGACATACATATACATATGACATGACAATTCAACAATAAGGCATAAGACAATAAATTTAAATGAAAACACCAAAACATACGTTTACATTTTAGGCACATACAAAGCAGTGGCAACATAAAACTAGCAGAAGTAAAAAGTGTTTATGACATATAAACTAAAAGCACACATAAGAAAGCACTATGTAGATATTAGCAACATGCTGTTAAAATTCTAAAATGCACCTTTAGAGCATATATACAAGAGTAGCATAAAACAATAAAATTATTTACTTGCAAATCAACTCCTGTTGCCTTCTTGATATTAATTTTTTTATAATCTTTTCAACATCATTACCATTTACATTTGAAAAGCTAAAGTGTTTGTTTACATCCATTTGATTTTTTAATTCTAGTATACTTGGGTGTTGTACTGGGTCATAAGCCACATCCTTTCCAATACTATTTGCAACAGTTGAGAAAAAACTATTAAAATGTTCACATACATCTTTAGTATTATTTACAATTTTGTCATCCTCACATAAAACAATCTTTTGTTCACCCCCATGACATTTGTTTGAAAAAAAAGGTTTCATTGTTGTCCAAAAATTGTTATTTTTACATCCACCTGTACAGCGTTCCAGAAAATAGTTATTTATGGATTTTTTCTTTATTTTGTTCACAAGATTTCGTTGTCGTCTATATTTTTCCGAAGTTTTGTTGTTTTTGTTTTTAGTAAATTTGGAAAAATACATGTGTTTCATATGTATAGCAGACCTGAGTTCGCTGTTCATGCATGGAAGTGGTTTTTTCAGAGGTTTCCTAGTTTTGATGGGTGCATGTTTGTCTAGAACATTTTAAAACTCCGATTCATAGGTTTCATAGACTTTGTGCAACTGTTCTTGTTCTGATATGTTGTGAGGTATTTGTATGTTTATTTTTGCTATATTGTTATTGAAATCATTGATGTCAAAGTTTCTGTAACTCCTGTACTTAATGTATTCTTGTTTGGGTGGATTAACATGACCTTTAAGTGTAACAGATATCAGGTTATGGCAGTCACTTACACCAGTTGGTATGTTTGTAATGTTAAAACACAGATTTTTCTGATTTGTAAGAATGACATCTACTATGATGGTATAGCACCTTTCATAAAACAAGTTTCATTACTTACAAGTTGAGATAGGTTAAAAACATCACATATGTCATTAAGAGTGTTACATTTTTCGCTGATCAGCATATCGTAGTTCATATCACCTAAAACAAGTCCCATGACTAACCACTTTCTATCATTAATATAAACTTCTATACACATGTTTTCAAGATCTATAGACTCTAAGTTGCTTTTTCTACTACAGGGGAAATCAGAGTTAATAATGCCATCAAACCACCACCTTTACTATTTCTATCTCTACGGAAAAGTTTATAACCATCAATTTTAAAAAGATTATCGATGAATGAATTATCTAATTTAGTCTCGGATATAAACAGATCAACTAATTTTTCATCTAAAAGTTCTCTAATTTCAATAAATTTGTATCTTATACTGTTGATGTTTATATGAGCTACAACGAAGTTTCTAGGGTGATTCTTTCTGCCTTCTCTGAGCTTCTCAAACATCGATCCATCTAGATTTTTTTCTAATGTAGTTTGCGTATCTGAGGAAGAAAGGTAGCTTAAGTTGTTTATGCTCTGAGTGTTCAGTTCACTTGTTTCAGTTTCCACCTCGAAGAAGGAATCGGTGAAGTGAAAAGTGTTACATGTACCACACGTCCAGGGTTCAACTGAATCACTGAGAATAAGATATTCGGGGGGTGATATATGTGCACAACGAATGTGCCACCAATAGTTACACCCTTCGCACAATATGGCTCTGTGATTCTTTGCTACTGTCTTACAGCAGCCACCACAGGGATTTTTTATGTGTCCTGGGTTCATAGACACATCACCACATAATAAAATCTATAATGATGTTTTTCTAATTTAATTGGTCTCGAAAACTTTAAAATTCTGCTGTGTACGAAGTGATAGTATATCATATGAAACTGATTGATCTGTAGGTCTATAGCAAGCTTGAACTGATAATGTTCTAGTACATTTCTATCAGCTTGAGAAAAAGTGTAATTTCTTACTTGTATCTCTTGTTGGAGACGTCCTACTTGGTACTTGTCGTGTTGTTCATTAAAATTAGTAACCAGAAACACTATCAAAGATATCAGGGTTGATAATTTGTACTGCTAAATGTTTACACCGGAAGTTTAGTTGTATTAGTGGCGAGTATATTGTTTATCTTGGACACACAAATCGGTATATTGTTCTCTTTAGATATAGGTTCCTATCTCAATTTTCTTCATAAATTCGTTACTTAGTTGTTATAGCTGTTGGATTATTCTGTTTCAGTTAACTTAACTGTGATCTAAATAGTTGTTTTTCTCAAAAATTTGGTGTTCAGTTTGGAAGTACAGCCGATCTCCTGGGCATGCGTGATGGTAAATGTATAGAAATAGTAATCTAAATTAGCATTTTCGTGACTAATTATGTGAGTCTAAATTGTCTTTCATTTTTACCTTTAATTAAAGTTTAGTGTCATAAATAAGCAATTAGCAAATAAACAAGGCACATCTAACTTACAATTTACAATAACATCACAGAAATATCTCTTACCAACCACCCCTCCACGAACACACACACACGCCTCGTTCTAGTCAAATCTCGTGCGAGAGAGTTTGGGATTTGTAAATCTTTAATTATCAAAACCCAGGGAAATTAAATTTAATGTTCAAGATTGATGAATTTTCTACATAATGGTTTCATTTTCTACCCTAATTATGAAACAATCCACAAATAATACTGAAGTTATCGATCAAGACTTTCTGGATGAGTGGTCACAAGGGCGTTAAAAATGCTGTTGGACTGATGATGATGCACGAGGGGAACGTCATGCATTACGTAATACAACAAAATTTTAAAATGGATTTTTTTTTCAAACCATCTTTTGAATTACTATAAAAACAAATAGGTTCACATTTTATTATGTGAAGATTAAAAACTGCATAAAAAAATACAAAGCTTAAGTACCCTATAAATTCTGACATAACCAAATAAATAAAATTGAAAATTATCGATCAAGTCAAATTAATAATCATCTTCATTATTTTGTAAAGATACGAATGCAAGAAAAAAAAGATATGAAGCTTGCTCTATCAATCGTGAAATAATCCAAACAAAACAAAATATATTATGATAAAATTGAACCGAACAAATCTTTCTAACATATACATTACGTAATATAACGTAACAAAATCTAAAAATGCCTTTTTATTATCAAATTATCTAACTAATTAATAAAAGAAACAGATATATATATATACATTTTTTCTGTAAAGATAAGAATGCATTAAAAAAATACTAAGCATATCCTATAAATCATGAAATAATCTAAGAAATAAAATGATGATCCTATCTAGCGAGGTCAAAGGCGCATTAATATACAATGTTGTACATCTTTACTACTCCTTATTAAATCAGGACAAAAAAATGTATTTTAAAACTTGAAGGATTAAACAAAAACAAAAAAACTGTAAATAAAATATTTTTTTAATACGTAATTAGCCATTTTATCACTTACAACATGAAATATATTGAAGAGTATGGTTTTTTACCTGGAAAGCGATATATGGGTCAATCGTACCCGAAAACAATTATATATGAGTAAGAGATAATAATAAGAGATCGAACATATGATAAAATGGATAAAATTCAGGGTATGAATAAAATGACTTAGTGTGGCACACACAATAACGTGATGTTGTTAAACCAGTAAAAAAGGGCCTTAACGTTTTCCTTTATACTTATACCGTCAATGTCTTTTGATTTACTGGGTGCTTGTAAGTGTTTGCAGGTCTCGACTTATAGAGCTGCTCATTGCGTCCCCATGGGGCCTCTTGTTGCTTGTTTGTAGATAAAGCCCGACCCCATTATGGTTAACGTTTTTGGTGAGTGCCACGCTTCTTATACGTCCCCTTTGTGTAGATTTCGAATAAGAATATTTTCTAAAGGCAGTCGAAATTTTCTTCCAATTGGTCCATCTCATTTCACAAAATGCTGTATTGTGTGTTAACTGTTCTGATCCTGAATATAGCTCAAATTTTTGCTGATGTACCACAACAATACAGGTAGAAAATATTACAAACCAAAAACTGGTATGGGAAGATCAAACAGAAACTGTTTAAGTACATTATATGTTATAGGAAAAAAGTAAGAAACCCGAACTATCCACATACAAACACAAACACACACCCCCACCCACACACACACAAAGACAAAGACACACGACACCAAAAACAACATATAAATACTATTATCGGGTAATTTAATCATTATAAAAATATAAGTGCACTTAGGTGCTGCACTCGTAAGAAGTGGCCTGCCTCTTATTATACAAGTCGAGTTACTTAGTCATCGTTACGTCCGTGAAAAAGGCATATTCCGATAAAATCGTATAATCACGTTTTGGATACGGATTGCCCATAACGATAAAGTATGTAGAAAGAAAGTTGTAACCTTTGTGAACTGTTTTCTGCGCATTGAAGCATAGATCTGGAATACTAAATTTATGACTCGATGTTTAATCGTTTTTGCTACTCAAATGTTTATTTGTTTACAGTTTTAGTCTACGGTACATTAAAGATATTTATGTACTTACACTTTTGTACATTGTAGTAATGACAAGTGATGCTCAAACATATAAATATTAATAGTCACACTTGTTTTTGGATATTAACCTGTTAATGCAAATGGCTTATTGGCCTCATTTGTTACTAAATGTATTAACTTGATCAGGTAAATATTTTAGCCTCACATCTTAGTAATGTATCACTTTGATAAGATAAATATTTTATCCTCACATCTTAGTAATGTATCACATCGATCGGGTACATAGTTTAGCTTCACATCTTAGTAATTTATCACCTCAATCAGGTAAATAGTTTAGCTTCACATCTTAGTAGTGTATCACATCGATCGGGTAAATAGTTTAGCTTCACATCCTAGTAATGTATCACTTTGATAAGGTAAATAGTTTAGCCTCACATCTTAATAATGTATCACCTTGATCAGGTAAATAGTTTAGCCTCACATCCTAGTAATGTATTACCTTGATCGGGTAAATAGTTTTACCTTACATCTTAATAATGTATAACCTTGATCAGGTAAAAAGTTTAGCTTCACATCCTAGTAATGTATTAACTTGATCAGGTAAATAGTTTAACCTCACAATATAACAGTGCATCACATCGATCAAGTAAATAGTTTAGCTTCACATATTATTTATGTATTAACTTGATCGGGTAAATAGTTTAGCCTCACATTCTAATAATGTATTACCTTGATCGGGTAAATAGTTTTACCGCACATCTTTATAGTGTATCACATCGATCGGGTAAATAGTTTAGCCTCACATCCTAATAATGTATCAGCTTGATCAGGTAAATAGTTTAGCCTAAAATCTTAGTAATGTATCACCTCGATCAGGTATATAGATTAGCACCACATCTTAGTAATGTATCACCTCAATCAGGTATATAGATTAGCATCACATCTTAGTAATGTATCACCTCAATCAGGTAAATAGTGTAACCTCACATCTTAGTAATGTATCACCGCGATCAGGTAAATAGTTTAACCTCACATCTTAGTAATGTATCACTTCAATCAGGTAAATAGTTTAGCCTCACATCTTAGTAATGTATCACCTCGATCAGGTAATAGTTTAGCATCACATCTTAGTAATGTATTAATATGATCAGGTAAATAGTTTAGTCTCACATCTTAGTAATGTATCACCTCAATCAGGTAAATAGTTTAGCCTCACACCTTAGTTATGTATCAACTCGATCAGGTAAATAGTTTAGCCTCACATCTTAGTAATGTATCACCCCAATCAGGTAAATAGTTTAGCCTCACACCTTAGTAATGTATCACTTCGATCATGTAAATAGTTTAGCATCACACATACTAATAATGTATCACCTCGATCAGGTAAATAGTTTAGCCTCACATTCTAATAATGTAATGTATCACCTCAAACAGGTAAATAGTTTAGCCTCACATTCTAATAATGTGTCACCTCGATCAGGTAAATAATTTAGCCTCACACCCTAATAATGTATTATCTCAATTAGTTAAATAGCTTAGCCTCACATCCTAATAATGTATCACCTCGATCAGGTAAATAGTTTAGCCTTACATCTTAGTAATGTATTAATATGATCAGGTAAATAGTTTAACCTCACATCTTAGTAATGTATCACTTTGATAAGATAAATATTTTATCCTCACATCTTAGTAATGTATCACATCGATCGGGTAAATAGTTTAGCTTCACATCTTAGTAGTGTATCACATCGATCCGGCAAATAATTTAGCCTCACATCTTAGAAGTGTATCACATCGATCGGGTAAATAGTTTAGCTTCACATCTTAGTAATGTATCACTTTAATAAGGTACATAGTTTAGCCTCACATCTTAATAATGTATCACCTTTATCAGGTAAATAGTTTAGCCTCACATCCTAGTAATGTATTACCTTGATCGGGTAAATAGTTTTACCTTACATCTTAATAATGTATAACCTTGATCAGGTAAATAGTTTAGCTTCATATCCTAGTAATGTATTAACTTGATCAGGTAAATAGTTTAACCTCACAACTTAATAGTGTATCACATCGATCAAGTAAATAGTTTAGCTTCACATATTATTTATGTATTAACTTGATCGTGTAAATACTTTAGCCTCACATTCTAATAATGTATTACCTTGATCGGGTAAATAGTTTTACCGCACATCTTTATAGTGTATCACATCGATCGGGTAAATAGTTTAGCCTCACATCCTAATAATGTATCAACTTGATCAGGTAAATAGTTTAGCCTCAAATCTTAGTAATGTATCACTGCGATCCGGTTAATAATTTAGCTTCACGTCTTATTAATGTATCACATTGATCGGGTAAATAGTTTATCCTCACATCTTAATAGTGTATCACCTCAATCAGGTAAATAGTTTAGCCTCACACCTTAGTTATGTATCAACTCGATCAGGTAAATAGTTTAGCCTCACATCTTAGTAATGTATCACCTCGATCAGGTAAATAGTTTAGCCTCACACCTTAGTTATGTATCAACTCGATCAGGTAAATAGTTTAGCCTCACATCTTAGTAATGTATCACCTCAATCAGGTAAATAGTTTAGCCTCACACCTTAGTAATGTATCACTTCGATCATGTAAATAGTTTAGCATCACACATACTAATAATGTATCACCGCGATCAAGTAAATAGTTTAGCCTCACATTCTTATAATGTAATGTATTACCTCGATCAGGTAAATAGTTTAGCCTCACATTCTAATAATGTGTCACCTCGATCAGGTAAATAATTTAGCCTCACACCCTAATAATGTATTATCTCAATTAGTTAAATAGCTTAGCCTCACATCCTAATAATGTATCAACTCGATCAGGTAAATAGTTTAGCCTCACATCCTAGTAATGTATTACCTTGATCGGGTAAATAGTTTTACCTTACATCTTAATAATGTATAACCTTGATCAGGTAAATAGTTTAGCTTCACATCCTAGTAATGTATTAACTTGATCAGGTAAATAGTTTAACCTCACAACTTAATAGTGTATCACATCGATCAAGTAAATAGTTTAGCTTCACATATTATTTATGTATTAACTTGATCGGGTAAATAGTTTAGCCTCACATTCTAATAATGTATTACATTGATCGGGTAAATAGTTTTACCGCACATCTTTATAGTGTATCACATCGATCGGGTAAATAGTTTAGCCTCACATCCTAATAATGTATCAACTTGATCAGGTAAATAGTTTAGCCTCAAATCTTAGTAATGTATCACTGCGATCAGGTTAATAATTTAGCTTCACGTCTTATTAATGTATCACATTGATCGGGTAAATAGTTTATCCTCACATTTTAATAGTGTATCACCTCAATCAGGTAAATAGTTTAGCCTCACACCTTAGTTATGTATCAACTCGATCAGGTAAATAGTTTAGCCTCACACCTTAGTTATGTATCAACTCGATCAGGTAAATAGTTTAGCCTCACACCTTAGTAATGTATCACTTCGATCATGTAAATAGTTTAGCATCACACATACTAATAATGTATCACCGCGATCAGGTAAATAGTTTAGCCTCACATTCTAATAATGTAATGTATCACCTCGATCAGGTTAATAGTTTAGCCTCACATTCTAATAATGTGTCACCTCGATCAGGTAAATAATTTAGCCTCACACCCTAATAATGTATTATCTCAATTAGTTAAATAGCTTAGCCTCACATCCTAATAAATGTATCAACTCGATCAGGTAAATAGTTTAGCCTCACATCTTAGTAATGTATCACCGTAATCAGATAAATAGTTTAGCCTCACATCTTAGTAATGTATTAATATGATCAGATAAATTGTTTAGCCTCACATCTTAGTAATGTATCACCTCGATCAGGTAAATATTTTAACCTCACATCGTAGTAATGTATCACCTCGATCAGGTAATAGCTTAGCCTCACATCTTAATAATGTATTAACTTGATCAGGTAAATAGTTTAGCCTAACATTCTTATAATGTATTAACTTGATCAGGTAAATAGTTTAGACTCACATCCTAATAATGTATTAGCTTGATCAGGTAAATCGGTTTAGTCACATTTGTTAATGAAACATTAACTAGACTAGGTCAATCATTTCCATTTACTCGTGTTAATAGTAGTAGGGTGTGAGCTGTTTTAGTCACCCAAAAACGCGTGGTGCTGTGGTGCTCCCAAATATGGGCATGCCCCGCCCCCTTTCTATACACCGGAAGTGCGTCATCGGAAATTCCACCATCGCGCAAAACATACGTGTCTCATGACGTCACCGGAAGTACGTGAGTCATTGGAGATTTCATCATCGCGCAAAACCTTATTTGGTCAACCGATTCCAGTGAGTCATCGTGACTGCTAATAAGGATACTTCCATGACGCGTGATCATGAGTCATCGCGCGGCGTATAATTGCCATTCCATATCAATTAATGAAAACGTATAATTTTAAGGAATTAATTAACATTCGCTTAATTAAACATCTAAAACATTTTATTGGATAAATTATTTCAAACATTGCGCCGATTATCGATCCGGTCATAACACGTCAGTGAACCTAGTTTATAGCCTATACGATTAATCTTTCACGTTCGATTAAATCTGTTGTCATGTAGTTCTCATATGTACATGTCTATTTACAATATTCATTCTCTAAACAATTATTTTTATTATTGTCTACGTCTCTATGTATATAAACAGATAAAATTTTAAGTGGTGGTATTTCTGTTAATAATTATTTTAATTAATTTATCTAAACCATTAATTTATTGATGAAACAAATATTTCAAACATAGCGCCGATTATCAATTACCATACACTCAAGTCATAACACGTTAGTGAACCTATTTATAGCCTGTACGTTCAATTAAATCAACGTGTGGGGCTTATCTTCAAATCTGTTATATGAAATATCATGTAGTTCCCATATTTACTTGTCTATTTACAATATTCATTCTCTAAACAATTATGTTCATTATTGTCTGAGTCTCTATGTATATAAACAGATAAAATTTTATTTTAAGCGTTGGTATTTCTGTTATTAATTATTTTAATTAATATATCTAAACCATTAATTTATTGATGAAACAAATATTTCAATTATCAATATTATCAATTACCACACAAGTCATAACAAGTTAGTGAACCTATTTATAGCTTATACGATTATCTTTCACGTTCAATTAAATCAACATGTGGAGCTTATCCTCAAATCTGTTATCATGTAGCTCTCATATTTACTTGTCTATTTACAATTTTCCGTCTGTATATAAACAGATACAATTTTAAGTGGTGGTATTTCTGTCAATAATTATTTTAATTAATATATATAAACCATTAATTTATCGATGAAAGAAATATTTCACACACAGCACCGAAAAGCGATCCGGTCATACACATTACGGTCAGTTAACTAGACAGTTAAATAGCAGACGAAACTTAATTATGTTATCCTCAAATTACCCTTCAGCGATTAATCTTTCACGGACATCTGTTTGATTTAATCAACACTATGCTTGTGGTATATAAACAGGTAAAAAAAATTTAAGCGGTGGTATTTCTGTTAATAATATATCTAAACCATTAATTTATTGATGAAACAAATATTTCAAACATAGCGCCGAATTCAATTACCACACAAGTCATAACACGTTAGTGCACCTATTTATAGATTATACGATTATCTTTCACGTTCAATTAAATCAACATGTGGAGCTTATCGTCAAATCTGTTCTCATATTTACTTTTCTATGGTCATCCCCCTCGTTTATCCTCAAATTACCCTTTCATATACACTGATAACAATCAACAACATTGTCTCAAGTAACCTTTACACGTGCCAGACGTCTAAATAAACAAACCAGGGATTACCAGTTAAACAATCAATATTTTTAAATGGCGAAATCAATCGACACGATGATAGAGATGACTTTTATTAATAATGACATAAAATTTAATACACGAATATATACAACGATAGAGTCATTGGTATAGGTCTTTCAGTGTGTTCTCTATAATCAGCGGATCTCTACCAGAGAGTTCCTTCACTATGTCCTCCATGCTAAAGTTCTTGTATCTGTATTTGACGAAATGAACGCAGTACAGGCCACAACTATCTCCATCCTCGGGTTGCACTTGCACTCTGCTGAACTTGTATTTTGGTCCGTTGACGATCAGTACGTTTCTGAAGCGTGGATGATACGTTTCCGGCGCTCTTCCAAATGAATCGAAAAATTCGGGTGGTCCATTGAATGGGAAATGAAACGCCACCACCACCACCACCACCACCACCCACCACCACCACCACCACCACCCACCACCACCACCACCACCACCACCACCACCCTCCTCTTATAACCTGTCATTCCCAGGGACTATAAATTCCAATAGTCTGGTGGTGGAGGTGTTGGTGGTGGTGGTGGTGGTGGTGGTGGTGGTGGGTGGTGGTGGTAGTGGTGGTGGTGGGTGGTGGTGGTGGTGGTGGGTGGTGGTGGTGGTGGTGGTGGGTGGTGGTGGTGGTGGTGGTGGTGGCGTTTCATTTCCCATTCAATGGACCACCCGAATTTTTCGATTCATTTGGAAGAGCGCCGGAAACGTATCATCCACGCTTCAGAAACGTACTGATCGTCAACGGACCAAAATACAAGTTCAGCAGAGTGCAAGTGCAACCCGAGGATGGAGATAGTTGTGGCCTGTACTGCGTTCATTTCGTCAAATACAGATACAAGAACTTTAGCATGGAGGACATAGTGAAGGAACTCTCTGGTAGAGATCCGCTGATTATAGAGAACACACTGAAAGACCTGTACCAATGACTCTATCGTTGTATATATTCGTGTATTAAATTTTATGTCATTATTAATAAAAGTCATCTCTATCATCGTGTCGATTGATTTCGCCATTTAAAAATATTGATTGTTTAACTGGTAATCCCTGGTTTGTTTATTTAGACGTCTGGCACGTGTAAAGGTTACTTGAGACAATGTTGTTGATTGTTATCAGTGTATATGAAAGGGTAATTTGAGGATAAACGAGGGGGATGACCATAGAAAAGTAAATATGAGAACAGATTTGACGATAAGCTCCACATGTTGATTTAATTGAACGTGAAAGATAATCGTATAATCTATAAATAGGTGCACTAACGTGTTATGACTTGTGTGGTAATTGAATTCGGCGCTATGTTTGAAATATTTGTTTCATCAATAAATTAATGGTTTAGATATATTATTAACAGAAATACCACCGCTTAAATTTTTTTTACCTGTTTATATACCACAAGCATAGTGTTGATTAAATCAAACAGATGTCCGTGAAAGATTAATCGCTGAAGGGTAATTTGAGGATAACATAATTAAGTTTCGTCTGCTATTTAACTGTCTAGTTAACTGACCGTAATGTGTATGACCGGATCGCTTTTCGGTGCTGTGTGTGAAATATTTCTTTCATCGATAAATTAATGGTTTATATATATTAATTAAAATAATTATTGACAGAAATACCACCACTTAAAATTGTATCTGTTTATATACAGACGGAAAATTGTAAATAGACAAGTAAATATGAGAGCTACATGATAACAGATTTGAGGATAAGCTCCACATGTTGATTTAATTGAACGTGAAAGATAATCGTATAAGCTATAGATAGGTTCACTAACTTGTTATGACTTGTGTGGTAATTGATAATATTGATAATTGAAATATTTGTTTCATCAATAAATTAATGGTTTAGATATATTAATTAAAATAATTAATAACAGAAATACCAACGCTTAAAATAAAATTTTATCTGTTTATATACATAGAGACTCAGACAATAATGAACATAATTGTTTAGAGAATGAATATTGTAAATAGACAAGTAAATATGGGAACTACATGATATTTCATATAACAGATTTGAAGATAAGCCCCACACGTTGATTTAATTGAACGTACAGGCTATAAATAGGTTCACTAACGTGTTATGACTTGAGTGTATGGTAATTGATAATCGGCGCTATGTTTGAAATATTTGTTTCATCAATAAATTAATGGTTTAGATAAATTAATTAAAATAATTATTAACAGAAATACCACCACTTAAAATTTTATCTGTTTATATACATAGAGACGTAGACAATAATAAAAATAATTGTTTAGAGAATGAATATTGTAAATAGACATGTACATATGAGAACTACATGACAACAGATTTAATCGAACGTGAAAGATTAATCGTATAGGCTATAAACTAGGTTCACTGACGTGTTATGACCGGATCGATAATCGGCGCAATGTTTGAAATAATTTATCCAATAAAATGTTTTAGATGTTTAATTAAGCGAATGTTAATTAATTCCTTAAAATTATACGTTTTATACGTTTTCATTAATTGATATGGAATGGCAATTATACGCCGCGCGATGACTCATGATCACGCGTCATGGAAGTATCCTTATTAGCAGTCACGATGACTCACTGGAATCGGTTGACCAAATAAGGTTTTGCGCGATGATGAAATCTCCGATGACTCACGTACTTCCGGTGACGTCATGAGACACGTATGTTTTGCGCGATGGTGGAATTTCCGATGACGCACTTCCGGTGTATAGAAAGGGGGCGGGGCATGCCCATATTTGGGAGCACCACAGCACCACGCGTTTTTGGGTGACTAAAACAGCTCACACCCTACTACTGTTAATTCTGTATTGCTAATAAGATATTAACTTGAGTATAGGTTAATCGTTAGCTATACGCAAGGTAATACATGTAACTTGATTAAGTTAATGATATTTTAGAACCACTTGGTACTAGGGTGTTGGCTTTATTAGGTTAATCGTTATTTGTCACACTTGTTAATGAGGTATCAGAGATAAGAGTTGCTGTGTTCACAAGACTTAGTGTACTGAGAAACCCCAATCTACACTGGTATGCTTGAAATTTAATGCCTATTCGGGTCTATTAAGGATTAGAACGAGGTCACAATCTAGGCAATGTACAACTTGTATCTCATACATCCAACATATTAATTGACACATGTTTGTAATACAAAATTATTTTAATATGACTTTGCTACAATTTAACATCAGATCATTTCACGCATATATAACTTATAAACATGCTACATTTATTTACAATGCTTAATAGTATAATTCTTTCGTAAGTGTCCGATTTCAGGTTGAAATGACGGAGCTGAGATGGGATCAAGTTTGTGTCATCTTCAACAGAATTGTTTTATGTCTTGCTTGTTGTGCAGTGCTCGCAAAAAGACTAATTTACTTTAAACATATATATTTGCTCAAATAAAGCAAAGGGATTGGACATAAGTTATGACAACATTATGGAATTCTTCTCCCTTACATACAATGTTTACAAGTACAAAGATTCTAATGACATCATATAAACATATTTTTATTTTGTTTTGTAACATGCAGAGTGAGAGAAGAAAAAAATTATTTCACAAACAAAAACAAAACGGAAACAAAAGTAAAAAAGGTAAAGGCGTTTGGTTCAAATGATCATATAAACCGTTTTGTTCGTTTTATGCAGTTTTGGACACAAGAGAAAATATGCATATTTTGATGGGAAGTTAAATTATCGTGAAGACTAATAATTCTTGCATACGTTTTGGGTAAAGACCTAATAAAGTTTCACGTTCTTGTTTGGCGTTGTGATTAAATGTTGGATATTAAACAATGGAGTGTATATAGGCTATATAGTGAAAGATCACCCGGTCTTTCCCAAAAACGTTTCACGAGTAATAGACATTTTTATGTCTTTTCGCGAGTAGAGCACAGAAAAACGAGCGAAAGACATGAACAATTTCTATCACGAATGGAAGATTATACGGGCTATTCGAAAGCATATGAAAGTATCAAATATCTCATATCCTGTAGACTCTCCATTGTTTAATATCCAACATCTTATCACAACGCCCAAAACAAGAACGCTGTAATGTAACAATAACAACATTTTTGTTTCAGGCGTTATTGTTGAATGACGCAACGAGTCCAAATGAGCGCGCGCGAGCCAATCTTTGCTGGGTCATCTGTAACCTGCTCTCCTGGTGCAATATTTTTCATTGACGCAAGCTTCACTTCAAATATAACATCAGGTCAGGACCTCCGATATAAACATTTCCATTGGTTGATAATATGACACCATTTAATATCACATGCACATGCCAATCTTTTTAAATCTTGGACTACCATTTCTTTATAAAATTTAAATATAAATTATGTGTTAACTTTACGTTTAAATTATGAAATCATAATGTAAACACAGCTGAGAAATGTAAACATTGAACGTCACAAAGAGAATGACGTCATAATACGTTCGTTCTACTTGAACTTATCTATAACACTACATGGTTAGTCAAGAGAATACCCGAACGTCAAATTTCAACGCTGCTCCTGACCTGACGTTATATCCGAAGGCCGCTTAGGCTCATGAGGATATCATCGTCAGGGTACCAGAATAGGTCATCTGTACTGAAATCGACCATTTACGGAAGAAAAAAAATTTTATCACGCGTAGAAGTTCACCAGGTCTTTCCCCGAAACGTATGTAAGAACTATTAATCTTTAATGTTTTTTGTCACAAATTAATTACATTCTTATTAATATCCATAACGTAAATTAACAGAAGAAAGTTATTATCAATATAAACACAATACTGCTACATGTGTTTATTAACAGTAGGAAAGATAAAAAAAAAATTCTGCAAAGCATCACAATTCATCGTCGGAGGTCTCATTCACATCTTCTTGCACAGCTTTGTATGCCGATGAGACAGCGTCGTTTAAACTGACAGTGCTTCCTCGTGTATTGAGCTGTCTTTTCCTGTAAAAAATGTTTGACAACTGAACTTACTAATGACTGCAGCAAGGAAATAACAATTATACTTAAAAAGTAATAAACACTCAGTGCTTATGACGTGTTTGGAAGTTTACAAAAGCGAAGTAATGAGTTCATGCTAATGATCATTCATACAGTGCAAATATTATGGCTGCAAATACATGTCCCTACTTGTCACATAATTAATACCACGATGTTAAATAAATCGACTTTAAAGCTGGTCACATGTATTTAAGTCAGATTTTAAGATTAAGAAAAATAAACATCATTTGTTTTTTGACATTTTAACAAATGGTCTTATTTATCTTGATCTTTATGAATGCTACTTCACCAGGTGTTCACTATGTCAAAATTGAAGGCATAATTTGGTCGCCATCATGAGTTAGTTGAACGTTACAGAATATCTGTCACAAATGACCATTGATATGTTCCTTTTGTTGTAACAAATTTCCCTTTTTCTTATTGGATTATGACTAATTACGGGATTTTCACCCGATTGATACGGCGGTGACACGCATGCTTACGCTTTTGGAGCACATGGACTCACCCCTGGTTTTAAGTTGGCTTTGTGTTGCTCAATTTTTGGTTTTTGTGTTATGTGTCTGTTTATTGTCGTTCCCTCTTTTGTTTAACCATGTTTGTCTGTCATTGGCTTATGGTTTCTTCGTTACTCCTCGCTATCTTCGGTTATTTTGTCGTACAAGGAAACCTTTTTATCCGACAAGTCTACTGAAATATCTGATGTATATTATAATTTGACTTATTTATCTGAAACGTATTTGTCTTTTGTGCGTTCCCAAAGGAAAATGGCGGAAAAGATAACGAAATTTAAAGACCAATACGTGTACTTGTGAGCCACATAAGTCATCTAGTCTGCAGATACTTAAAAAGACTTGTCAGATAAATAAATCGACTTGTAATATACATAAGCCAAATCAATAAGTCATATCGCCGGATAAATAATTTTACTTGTCAAAATTTGTACAATTTACAAAATATATTTAGTAAATAAGAGGTTTTGCATATTGCAGTTTAAAATCCAGCATTTCAGTCAAGAGAAACTAATACAACATACCATCTACCTCTAAAATTTGGCTTTTTTTAGGTGATGTGCAATTTTAAATGTACACAAAACCAGAGAAAGTAAGTGTTTATGTTTTACGCTGAATATGACAAAAAGTCGTTTATGACTTGATAAACAAACAATTTTAATGTGTATGATTTGAGACATAAATAGTTAAAATGATTTTTCCTTGTATTTCATAAGACTCGTTGTGACCGTATAGTACTTCAAGGATGTCAACTAAATTGTGGGTTTTAAGTAGGATACCCTTTAAATACAATAGTGTCAAAAGAGATTTTTCGCAGACGCACTATCAAAATTGAAATTCCTAGAACTTTACCGTATGTTTCTGTATATTAGCAATACACTGACAATAATTCCTGACACCACAACTACAACACTTATAGGTACAAGGACCAGCAAAACGAAGTCGTCTGAAACAAATGAGTTTCATTTAATTAATGCAACCCTAGTTTTTTTTATAGTAATATTGCTTTATTGTATGAACATGTTTTCTGTGCCATAATTTAATATAAAACGCTCAGCGGAAACATTCAAATTAATAAAATTTAATTAATTCGCAAACAGTTTATATTATGCAACTCCTTGATGACTTATTAAAGGGTGTGATAAAAACGCTTTTCTAAAATAAAACAGCATAATAATATATATTAATTTGTTTATTATTTTCTTCATATTTTAGCTATAAATCAGGACAGAAACAAATTAAATTCCTCCCTGAACAAATGGCTAAAAATTTCAGAAAGTTAGCTAAATTTCAACCAAACAACCCTTGATTTACTACATACACGAGTAACTAAATTACCAAAATCTATACGAATCCTGTTCTGGGAATGACTTTTTCGGTAATCTTAATGTTTAGTGTGATTGTTATATGTCAAAAACAGAAGAATTGTTTTTTTTAACCTATTATATGGCATTGTTGGGGTCAATAGTCGTTGTTTATCTGTATTTTACAGTCTTATTTCTGAATGGTGAGTTTTCAAGTTGCCATTGGAATAAAAGGATGATAAAAGGATTATTTCCATAATATAATGTTTTCATATCTATCCCTGATATTAAAATTAATAACAATTACGCATTTCGTTACTTAAAAGGGTCGAGTGGCAAATAATAAAATAATTAGTATTTTCCTCTATAAAGTATACTTACTTTGGACAGGTTCCGAAGTTACTTCAGTTTTTTCAACACTGGGTACAATAGAAGATATTTCTGTCTCAAGACGTACTATGGTAATGATATAATAATAGGTAAAACATATATTAATGAACAATATAAAATGTAAAAATGTTTAAAATGTAAATACATTTAATACAAAAGTAAGCAACTTAACAATCTACCTTTGAGAAAACATACGTAACAAGTTTGGGACCTTTCTTTGATTTGAACTATTTCATTAAAAGTTACTTACAGAAACCAGTTGTAGAATTTAGAAATGGCAGTTGTATAATACTTAACGAGTACTTAATCAATTTCATACCAGAGCAATCTGAAATATTTCGCGAGGCAATATACAATGTGGTGAAGCCGTCAGGACATTGTTTACACTGTAGCTGTCCAGTAAAGTCTTGATAGGTTTTCCTTGGACACATCTCACATAGGTTGTTTCTCCAGAAAGTTCCAACAGGACACTCCGCTGAAAAATATACATTTTAGAATTGAATGCATTCTTTTGAACTTTCATTCACTTATGACAGCATTGACCGAAGCACATTTTCACTATGGAAATGTGCTACGGACAACGCTTACGTACGTTAGTGAAACTTCAAAAGAATGCATTCAGTTATTATATTTAAATTTAATTTCATTAAACAAATTCCGAGTCCTGATCTAAATCGTGCACAAGGTATTTTTTTTTTAGATGTAAATGACCCCGAGGTGTTTGTTTACTGTGGACGTCGTCAAATAAGCGCGTGCTCACCATGGCTACCGGTTTTATTTAGAAAGGCAAAGAATGATTCTACGTCATCTGTTACGGTTTGAACCAATAAAAATCTAGGATATTGATGAAAGAGATACGTATTGTAAATCTACTAGTTTAATAGTCAACTGTAACATTACTATAAATGCTTTATAAACATAACAGTTTCGCTGCTCTTTTGTTGCTTCAGTCGGAAGTAAACAGGGCCTCGGATGGCCAAGCGGTTTAGATAGTTCGTCATCTACTATTGATCACGTGACCTAAAGTTGCAGGTTCGAGTCTCACTGCGGGTAGGGTGTACTCGACTTCAATCTTAATTGACAAATATTGCCAGTGTTCCTGCAGAAGATCAATGTTTTTCTACGGGTACTCCAGCGTCCTCTTCCAAAAAAAAAAAAACAAAACTGGACGCCATGATATAGCAAACAGTGGCATTAAATCATATTCAAACAAACAAACAAAAGGTAAGTAAATAACTACATAAATTAAAAAAAATAATATAGTTATATATTTTCCCGTTTAAATTCCTGTTCTGGGAATGACTTTTTCGGTAATCTTAATGTTTAGTGTGATTGTTATATGTCAAAAACAGAAGAATTGTTTTTTTTAACCTATTATATGGCATTGTTGGGGTCAATAGTCGTTGTTTATCTGTATTTTACAGTCTTATTTCTGAATGGTGAGTTTTCAAGTTGCCATTGGAATAAAAGGATGATAAAAGGATTATTTCCATAATATAATGTTTTCATATCTATCCCTGATATTAAAATTAATAACAATTACGCATTTCGTTACTTAAAAGGGTCGAGTGGCAAATAATAAAATAATTAGTATTTTCCTCTATAAAGTATACTTACTTTGGACAGGTTCCGAAGTTACTTCAGTTTTTTCAACACTGGGTACAATAGAAGATATTTCTGTCTCAAGACGTACTATGGTAATGATATAATAATAGGTAAAACATATATTAATGAACAATATAAAATGTAAAAATGTTTAAAATGTAAATACATTTAATACAAAAGTAAGCAACTTAACAATCTACCTTTGAGAAAACATACGTAACAAGTTTGGGACCTTTCTTTGATTTGAACTATTTCATTAAAAGTTACTTACAGAAACCAGTTGTAGAATTTAGAAATGGCAGTTGTATAATACTTAACGAGTACTTAATCAATTTCATACCAGAGCAATCTGAAATATTTCGCGAGGCAATATACAATGTGGTGAAGCCGTCAGGACATTGTTTACACTGTAGCTGTCCAGTAAAGTCTTGATAGGTTTTCCTTGGACACATCTCACATAGGTTGTTTCTCCAGAAAGTTCCAACAGGACACTCCGCTGAAAAATATACATTTTAGAATTGAATGCATTCTTTTGAACTTTCATTCACTTATGACAGCATTGACCGAAGCACATTTTCACTATGGAAATGTGCTACGGACAACGCTTACGTACGTTAGTGAAACTTCAAAAGAATGCATTCAGTTATTATATTTAAATTTAATTTCATTAAACAAATTCCGAGTCCTGATCTAAATCGTGCACAAGGTATTTTTTTTTTAGATGTAAATGACCCCGAGGTGTTTGTTTACTGTGGACGTCGTCAAATAAGCGCGTGCTCACCATGGCTACCGGTTTTATTTAGAAAGGCAAAGAATGATTCTACGTCATCTGTTACGGTTTGAACCAATAAAAATCTAGGATATTGATGAAAGAGATACGTATTGTAAATCTACTAGTTTAATAGTCAACTGTAACATTACTATAAATGCTTTATAAACATAACAGTTTCGCTGCTCTTTTGTTGCTTCAGTCGGAAGTAAACAGGGCCTCGGATGGCCAAGCGGTTTAGATAGTTCGTCATCTACTATTGATCACGTGACCTAAAGTTGCAGGTTCGAGTCTCACTGCGGGTAGGGTGTACTCGACTTCAATCTTAATTGACAAATATTGCCAGTGTTCCTGCAGAAGATCAATGTTTTTCTACGGGTACTCCAGCGTCCTCTTCCAAAAAAAAAAAAACAAAACTGGACGCCATGATATAGCAAACAGTGGCATTAAATCATATTCAAACAAACAAACAAAAGGTAAGTAAATAACTACATAAATTAAAAAAAATAATATAGTTATATATTTTCCCGTTTAAATTCCTGTTCTGGGAATGACTTTTTCGGTAATCTTAATGTTTAGTGTGATTGTTATATGTCAAAAACAGAAGAATTGTTTTTTTTAACCTATTATATGGCATTGTTGGGGTCAATAGTCGTTGTTTATCTGTATTTTACAGTCTTATTTCTGAATGGTGAGTTTTCAAGTTGCCATTGGAATAAAAGGATGATAAAAGGATTATTTCCATAATATAATGTGTTCATATCTATCCCTGATATTAAAATTAATAACAATTACGCATTTCGTTACTTAAAAGGGTCGAGTGGCAAATAATAAAATAATTAGTATTTTCCTCTATAAAGTATACTTACTTTGGACAGGTTCCGAAGTTACTTCAGTTTTTTCAACACTGGGTACAATAGAAGATATTTCTGTCTCAAGACGTACTATGGTAATGATATAATAATAGGTAAAACATATATTAATGAACAATATAAAATGTAAAAATGTTTAAAATGTAAATACATTTAATACAAAAGTAAGCAACTTAACAATCTACCTTTGAGAAAACATACGTAACAAGTTTGGGACCTTTCTTTGATTTGAACTATTTCATTAAAAGTTACTTACAGAAACCAGTTGTAGAATTTAGAAATGGCAGTTGTATAATACTTAACGAGTACTTAATCAATTTCATACCAGAGCAATCTGAAATATTTCGCGAGGCAATATACAATGTGGTGAAGCCGTCAGGACATTGTTTACACTGTAGCTGTCCAGTAAAGTCTTGATAGGTTTTCCTTGGACACATCTCACATAGGTTGTTTCTCCAGAAAGTTCCAACAGGACACTCCGCTGAAAAATATACATTTTAGAATTGAATGCATTCTTTTGAACTTTCATTCACTTATGACAGCATTGACCGAAGCACATTTTCACTATGGAAATGTGCTACGGACAACGCTTACGTACGTTAGTGAAACTTCAAAAGAATGCATTCAGTTATTATATTTAAATTTAATTTCATTAAACAAATTCCGAGTCCTGATCTAAATCGTGCACAAGGTATTTTTTTTTTAGATGTAAATGACCCCGAGGTGTTTGTTTACTGTGGACGTCGTCAAATAAGCGCGTGCTCACCATGGCTACCGGTTTTATTTAGAAAGGCAAAGAATGATTCTACGTCATCTGTTACGGTTTGAACCAATAAAAATCTAGGATATTGATGAAAGAGATACGTATTGTAAATCTACTAGTTTAATAGTCAACTGTAACATTACTATAAATGCTTTATAAACATAACAGTTTCGCTGCTCTTTTGTTGCTTCAGTCGGAAGTAAACAGGGCCTCGGATGGCCAAGCGGTTTAGATAGTTCGTCATCTACTATTGATCACGTGACCTAAAGTTGCAGGTTCGAGTCTCACTGCGGGTAGGGTGTACTCGACTTCAATCTTAATTGACAAATATTGCCAGTGTTCCTGCAGAAGATCAATGTTTTTCTACGGGTACTCCAGCGTCCTCTTCCAAAAAAAAAAACAAAACTGGACGCCATGATATAGCAAACAGTGGCATTAAATCATATTCAAACAAACAAACAAAAGGTAAGTAAATAACTACATAAATTAAAAAAAATAATATAGTTATATATTTTCCCGTTTAAATTCCTGTTCTGGGAATGACTTTTTCGGTAATCTTAATGTTTAGTGTGATTGTTATATGTCAAAAACAGAAGAATTGTTTTTTTTAACCTATTATATGGCATTGTTGGGGTCAATAGTCGTTGTTTATCTGTATTTTACAGTCTTATTTCTGAATGGTGAGTTTTCAAGTTGCCATTGGAATAAAAGGATGATAAAAGGATTATTTCCATAATATAATGTTTTCATATCTATCCCTGATATTAAAATTAATAACAATTACGCATTTCGTTACTTAAAAGGGTCGAGTGGCAAATAATAAAATAATTAGTATTTTCCTCTATAAAGTATACTTACTTTGGACAGGTTCCGAAGTTACTTCAGTTTTTTCAACACTGGGTACAATAGAAGATATTTCTGTCTCAAGACGTACTATGGTAATGATATAATAATAGGTAAAACATATATTAATGAACAATATAAAATGTAAAAATGTTTAAAATGTAAATACATTTAATACAAAAGTAAGCAACTTAACAATCTACCTTTGAGAAAACATACGTAACAAGTTTGGGACCTTTCTTTGATTTGAACTATTTCATTAAAAGTTACTTACAGAAACCAGTTGTAGAATTTAGAAATGGCAGTTGTATAATACTTAACGAGTACTTAATCAATTTCATACCAGAGCAATCTGAAATATTTCGCGAGGCAATATACAATGTGGTGAAGCCGTCAGGACATTGTTTACACTGTAGCTGTCCAGTAAAGTCTTGATAGGTTTTCCTTGGACACATCTCACATAGGTTGTTTCTCCAGAAAGTTCCAACAGGACACTCCGCTGAAAAATATACATTTTAGAATTGAATGCATTCTTTTGAACTTTCATTCACTTATGACAGCATTGACCGAAGCACATTTTCACTATGGAAATGTGCTACGGACAACGCTTACGTACGTTAGTGAAACTTCAAAAGAATGCATTCAGTTATTATATTTAAATTTAATTTCATTAAACAAATTCCGAGTCCTGATCTAAATCGTGCACAAGGTATTTTTTTTTTAGATGTAAATGACCCCGAGGTGTTTGTTTACTGTGGACGTCGTCAAATAAGCGCGTGCTCACCATGGCTACCGGTTTTATTTAGAAAGGCAAAGAATGATTCTACGTCATCTGTTACGGTTTGAACCAATAAAAATCTAGGATATTGATGAAAGAGATACGTATTGTAAATCTACTAGTTTAATAGTCAACTGTAACATTACTATAAATGCTTTATAAACATAACAGTTTCGCTGCTCTTTTGTTGCTTCAGTCGGAAGTAAACAGGGCCTCGGATGGCCAAGCGGTTTAGATAGTTCGTCATCTACTATTGATCACGTGACCTAAAGTTGCAGGTTCGAGTCTCACTGCGGGTAGGGTGTACTCGACTTCAATCTTAATTGACAAATATTGCCAGTGTTCCTGGTGTTCCTGCAGAAGATCAATGTTTTTCTACGGGTACTCCAGCGTCCTCTTCCAAAAAAAAAAAACAAAACTGGACGCCATGATATAGCAAACAGTGGCATTAAATCATATTCAAACAAACAAACAAAAGGTAAGTAAATAACTACATAAATTAAAAAAAATAATATAGTTATATATTTTCCCGTTTAAATTCCTGTTCTGGGAATGACTTTTTCGGTAATCTTAATGTTTAGTGTGATTGTTATATGTCAAAAACAGAAGAATTGTTTTTTTTAACCTATTATATGGCATTGTTGGGGTCAATAGTCGTTGTTTATCTGTATTTTACAGTCTTATTTCTGAATGGTGAGTTTTCAAGTTGCCATTGGAATAAAAGGATGATAAAAGGATTATTTCCATAATATAATGTTTTCATATCTATCCCTGATATTAAAATTAATAACAATTACGCATTTCGTTACTTAAAAGGGTCGAGTGGCAAATAATAAAATAATTAGTATTTTCCTCTATAAAGTATACTTACTTTGGACAGGTTCCGAAGTTACTTCAGTTTTTTCAACACTGGGTACAATAGAAGATATTTCTGTCTCAAGACGTACTATGGTAATGATATAATAATAGGTAAAACATATATTAATGAACAATATAAAATGTAAAAATGTTTAAAATGTAAATACATTTAATACAAAAGTAAGCAACTTAACAATCTACCTTTGAGAAAACATACGTAACAAGTTTGGGACCTTTCTTTGATTTGAACTATTTCATTAAAAGTTACTTACAGAAACCAGTTGTAGAATTTAGAAATGGCAGTTGTATAATACTTAACGAGTACTTAATCAATTTCATACCAGAGCAATCTGAAATATTTCGCGAGGCAATATACAATGTGGTGAAGCCGTCAGGACATTGTTTACACTGTAGCTGTCCAGTAAAGTCTTGATAGGTTTTCCTTGGACACATCTCACATAGGTTGTTTCTCCAGAAAGTTCCAACAGGACACTCCGCTGAAAAATATACATTTTAGAATTGAATGCATTCTTTTGAACTTTCATTCACTTATGACAGCATTGACCGAAGCACATTTTCACTATGGAAATGTGCTACGGACAACGCTTACGTACGTTAGTGAAACTTCAAAAGAATGCATTCAGTTATTATATTTAAATTTAATTTCATTAAACAAATTCCGAGTCCTGATCTAAATCGTGCACAAGGTATTTTTTTTTTAGATGTAAATGACCCCGAGGTGTTTGTTTACTGTGGACGTCGTCAAATAAGCGCGTGCTCACCATAGCTACCGGTTTTATTTAGAAAGGCAAAGAATGATTCTACGTCATCTGTTACGGTTTGAACCAATAAAAATCTAGGATATTGATGAAAGAGATACGTATTGTAAATCTACTAGTTTAATAGTCAACTGTAACATTACTATAAATGCTTTATAAACATAACAGTTTCGCTGCTCTTTTGTTGCTTCAGTCGGAAGTAAACAGGGCCTCGGATGGCCAAGCGGTTTAGATAGTTCGTCATCTACTATTGATCACGTGACCTAAAGTTGCAGGTTCGAGTCTCACTGCGGGTAGGGTGTACTCGACTTCAATCTTAATTGACAAATATTGCCAGTGTTCCTGCAGAAGATCAATGTTTTTCTACGGGTACTCCAGCGTCCTCTTCCAAAAAAAAAAAAACAAAACTGGACGCCATGATATAGCAAACAGTGGCATTAAATCATATTCAAACAAACAAACAAAAGGTAAGTAAATAACTACATAAATTAAAAAAAATAATATAGTTATATATTTTCCCGTTTAAATTGTGAAATCTAGATTCACATATTTATTCTAAATGTTTCTATTTATTGTGTGTTGCGTTTTAACTGCTAACTTCCACAAAGAACGAATAAGGTCATCTGTGAATGTACTATCACTAATAAGAAATATTAAATAAAAAAAGAATGAACAAATAAATTTTGCAGAAATTGTAATCATACTGCAAGCAAGGTCTTCTTCAAATGTTCCATCTGGACACATTACAGTGGTATTCACATTAAGCGTTGATGTGTCAGCTTCATAAATGCTCCCAGAAACATTTAACGTTAATATATCTGTCGTGTTCATCTGATTAATTGAAGATGCTACATCAACATAGACATTTACTAACTGGAGGAGAGCTGGTGAAACTATAAATATATAATTTGTAAATGACTACATCAATTTGCGTGTGTGTGCAACCTTGAAAAATTGAAACCCAAGTTTTTTCAAAAGCACAACCAGGACTTAAAATCGTCCTTGCAAGCTGGTGCTGTACATGTGAAGCTATGTTACATACAAACCAGGATTTATCCAATTTATATTTTGGGCTTATTTTCGTTGTAAGCGGAAAATTAATCTCTTGAACAAAAGTATAAGTGAATGGAATATATATTTACTTCTCAACTAAATAGAAGTGACAGCTTGAAATATATCAAATTGTTTGTCCTCAAAGGAAGCGTCAAGGTTATTTTGAGAAAAGGTTAAGGTAAAAATTTACACATAAAAAAAAATAAATACAATGGTATAAAATATTTTTTTTATCCTTTATCGAAAAAAAACTTTATGCCTTTGCATAATTGATACAATGAGTATATTATGAAACTACACTGGACTTAGTTTTTTAAACTAAACTATAATCGTTTATTTATGATATTGCTATTGCAAAGTAAATATTAATATTATATATAATTCAATACTTTTTAGACATTCTCTATGAAGTCCATTGTAGAACCAAAGAAAGGTTCTTATTTTCATATTTTAGACAATGAAAGTATGGTGGAATAAACACTCGTAAAATACCTATTTTATGGGTGTAAAAGTCTTCTAGATGTAAATCATAATCTCCCGATAAGTCGGAGTTAAGCTGTATCGATGCATCTACAGTAGTAGTAAAACGTCGATTTCGGTTGGAACTTAAACAATCTGACATCTTTGTTTGGACTGAACATGTTTTATTCTGTATGCATTGCAAATCATTAAGGTTTTGCAACAATACAGACTGCATTTTGTCTTGATTATTGCAGTCTGTTGTGTATTTAATAGTCGTAGCTACTGCAACTCCCCTTGGACTTCTGACATCTGTTAAAGACAAAAAAGGGAGATATACGAATTCACTGTAAATCTTATTTGGTATTAATTGTTAGAATCTTAATGAATTTCATTTGTTATTTTACATGACATTTACATAATGTTATGTATCTTTATTGTACAGAATTAAATATAATCAAAACACTGATCTTACTTGCACATGGTGGTGGTTTTGCATTCCATTTATATGCTGTATGTGGTCCGCATTCATACCGGTCTAAGGGTTGAAAATCTTTCGCAAATACATGTCCTGGTTGGCAGGTTACAATACAAGATTGTGAATCACCAATCGTTGAGCAGTTGAATTCGTTCTTATATTGATAAATTGTGTCTTTGTGAGGACAGACTGAAAGTATAATAAATAAATTGTTGCCGTGCAAAATACATTTTGCACAATTTATCAAATTTTTGTATTACTTTATTGAACTGATTAATTGATTGAGCAGAAAGCCCTTACTATTACCTTACTGACATCCAAACCAGAGGGTCTCCCATAAGCATACCTAGATCAGCTCTGTTGATATAGCGGAAAGCCCTTCCTATTACCTTACTGAATTTAAAGCATTGTTTACTTATTTCGGCAAATTTGAACAAACCAGCTCACAACTGTAATAATTCACGTAATATAAAATTTACTACAACGTTACATACAATGTTGCTGATAATTTCGGTCACATTCAAATGACGTTATGTGTTTTTACAAAATGTTGATGTCTATGATTATTTTAAATTTCCATCCTATATGATCGACGGAAATGTGTTTCAAGTAGTTCAACAGTTTCAAACATTTCAAGATTTGGAAAATGTACGAATCTATACTACTAAAATTATAGACCCCCTCATCACAAAACACAGAGAAATAGCGCAGTATTAACCCATGTAAGGTTAAATGCAGTTAATGCTGCATATGCAAAATATTTAATTTTTATATAGATTATTGCTTTAAATAATTAGAAATTAACGATAAGTTACGTCCGCAAATTTGTACCGGATACGGTCCTCATTTACAATTGAAAAATTTATTTCCGGGGGGGGGGGAGGAAAACCCATGAGAGGTACAAAACAAACGTACAACTACCCAAATTGCAACTGTTAAATTACAAGGCATTGTAATCAGTGAAAGCGTAACTTTAGTTCTTTTTTAATGTCATATTAGTCATGATCACAGTGGAAACAAAATTCGTAGGACCTACCAGACATGTCTGGTTAAAATCCGGTCCCTTCGATTTTCTTGAAGTGAGCCGGCTGAATTTAAACAAGAACGAACTGTTCGTTTGCTTCACGTAAAGTTCAGAAGGAAGTCTATAGCTGTAGTTCGTACTTCAATATGTATAAGGTTACATGCAGTTGATATCGATAAAGTCAATTAGTAAATTATTTCTCTGTGTTTTGTGATGCGCTCTTTAAAAAAGGGGGGTGGTGGTGTTATTATTTTAGCAGTATAGATGATAACATTTTAACAATTTGGTAAATTTCTGATAGACAACGACCCCAAATTTATGCAAAGCAACCAATCCCTGTCATATTAACCTACGGTTATGTTCCTTATAGTGCTAACATAAAAGTAACCACCAGAATCAATACCACGGGTTCAAAAAATTTGTCTTTCCAGTGAGTAATTAAAAAACATGATTTTAAAACAACAATTCATTCGATTGACTGAAATAATTTTCTTGTTGCGAAAGTAGTAATTTCTTTGATGAATTTAGTTCCTCTCTCGCAGGAAACTCCCAAACTAACAAGACGGAATATTTCTAAACGTTTGCTATGTGTCCTTATTATTTAAATTTCTTAATCATTTATATATAAGTATATATGCATAAGCAGAATTTAAAAAAAAACTGTGACCTAAATGTTTTACTCCGGAATTGACGCTATGTCTAACGCCTACATGTTGACAACGCTGAAAAAATAAACGAAAAAAAAACCATTGATGGTTTAACATTTGAAAAATCAGAAGTTATGTCAAGATTGTTAAATATTAATTTTAATTTCAGATCTCCGACTTTATTTTAGCACGTTATTTTTGAGTACGAATGGATGCGTGCAATTACGACTTTGAAAAATTGTTAAATTTGACATTCTTCCACATAAAACTGAAAAGTGATTTCCTTTTAGTTGAGTTAAGATATAAATTTAAAAGGACTTTTTAAATAAAATATTTGCGAAAAATACTATGTTTTTTGTTTTTCGTTTGAAACATGCATTTAAAATACATGGGTTCATCAATTGACTTCTGTGTCATTTTCTCTTGGCTTTATTCCAATGTCGCCCAGAAATCTTAATCTTTTTGAACTATATGAGGCCAAACTATGAATAATTGCATCATCATATTTTATAACGTCATAAACTCCATCAGCCCAGCTTTATTGTCATATCAAAATCATCCTAAACTTCCCTTAATTTTCTTTCGTGGATTAAATAGTCAACTGATCATCGCCAGCGATGTTTCTTGTCTCCGCGCAAAAAACCCCGATTTATTTCGTACTAAAATGGCATTAAGCGTGTTGACAAAAAAGAAATATGTTAAATCGGTTCATAAACTTGTCCAGTGCGCTTTTGCATATATTATTGACGAAAGTATCCAACTATTTCTTACTACATTAGAAATTGCTATACGCACAACCGCAGTATTGAAAGTATAACCAACACCGTACGCATCGTCTACGCATTCAGCGGCGCTATAACCCAGTATCGAAATTAAAGACAAATAATTGGGATGTTGAAGAGATTGTGTGTGTTTTATACCACATCCGGCTAAGGTCATAGTTACATTGCAAGTAGAAAAGTCGTCGAAATTAAAAACTTTCGAAATTCATGTATTTTGTCAAATCTGAACAATTTGCGATTCATACAATCTTTGTGATACAAATCCTTGTATCATCTATATAGGTGATACAAGATGTACTTTTGTCTACTTACAGACGTCACAATGAATGGTATAACCAATGATCGGTGAATTAGGTGATCCACGAATGAAATATTACGTCATAATGCGTTTTATAAACAAGTACTTCGTTGAATGATAATTTTTTATATTTTAAACAATTTGTTCTGCCCTTTTTATACATCCTAATTTTAGATAAAACTTATTACATACATTTAAGTGTAGGTACAACTAGCTGTATCACGTCTCGACAGTTGCATACATTCCGCATCACAACTCCACGCTGCGCGTCTTGTATTGATACGAATGTACACAACTGTCTCGACTTGACACAGGTAGATGTTCCTACACATAATGTATATAATGCCTATGTACTACTATACTACTATTTGTGTGCTTTGGATGGTTATGTGAACACGTTAGTAATATCTTACGATACGATATGAAAAAAGTATTGCTAGAAATTTATCACTCAAAACTCTATTGTCAGCATGCATACATAATAACCCAGAAGGAGTTGTCAGTAGGTAGTAATTAATAAACACAGTCATAACATTATAACCTTTGTTATATTAAAATTAAATTTATTTTACACAAAAAAATACAAAAAAAAAAACAATTCTGACATCTTTAAAAGTAAAAAAGGTCACAAAATAGGACATTACGAGACATAAGTGACCTTAACCACTTACTTTTGACTGTTCATATATTATGCTTGGAAAATTACATATTTATTATGATTAACCTTTTCATATACATTGAAAATTTAAATTGTCAAAAATACGTTTTAGCCCTAACTATGCTAAAGGTCAACAATTTATTTAATTAAAGCACAGTTATACCCCGTGAGAGGTTGAAGGCATACATAAACAAAAATTAACAACAGATCATAATCATCATATAGTAGAATCATGCAATCTTCAAGTCCACTATCCTCAGTATTAAAGACTTTTTAATAAATGGAACAACAAACTGCAAATGACTCCAAGAGGACATCATATTTATATTTTTATTTATATCATTTTCATAACTATTTTTAATGTTATTTTCTAAATATTTTTTATATCGAGTATTTCGGACAATGGCAAAAGTAGCGAATTTCATCTTCTAATACATTTTCACAAAACATAGCACTCTTTTGAATCTTCCTCTTTCAATTTCAAGGAAATGATCACTTGTTCTCATTTTTCATATATTTCTTCTGTTAACAAAGTTTGTTTTTAATAAATATTCAGTTTTAATTTTACTATATAAATATTTATTATTTTCTGGTGTAAGTTTTTTTTTAGTTTTTGAAAAACATTTTACATAGTTATCTTTAAAATTTTTGTTTAATGTCTTTGTAAAAAAGTCAAGTTTTTATTATAGTTAATATTTTTTAGTTCTTCTATTTCCATATTATTTGAACTGCATATATTATGTACATATGAAAACCAGTACTATGCAGGAGTATGTACCTTTATTATGCAGGGATTGTGATAATAAGAATGCATCATCTAGCAAAGGATTACTAGTATGGTGTAGAAGTCTTATTAGGTATTTGATTGACTGTATTTTAATAAATGTATCTACAGGATATTGAGCTAAATCAGCTCTAGCTGCTATGTTTACAGACTGTTTGCTCAAACCTAATCTGTATTTACACAATTTTATATTTACCTTTTCAATGAAACTAGTATCTATTAATGAAATTTGATTAAAATTATTTCCTTCTCCCCGTTTAGATGCTTTAATAATTTTTTCATAGAAGTCCATGTACCAAATTTCAGAGTTATACATTAAGATTGGTTTAACAAGTGAATCAAATAACTTTTTAAAGATATTTATTGAAATATTGTCTAAGGGTTGTAGATATTTAAACATTCCAAACATTACTTTGTTTCCTTTTTTTTGATAATTCAAAGTGGGTCGAGTGAAATTTTCCAGAGGCTTCTATGATGTTCCCTAAATATTTGTACTTTAATACTTTTTCCAATTTTTCTGTACCTAAATAGAAATCATCTTTTGTATTAAAAATATTTTTTTGTTGAAATATCATTATTTTAGTTTTGTTGCTATTTATTGAAAGTTGCCAATTCTCACAGTACTGATGTAGTCTATCAGGTGATATCTTTGAGTGAATAATAAAAAAATAATATCGCAATGGACCTTAACTTACTAGTTTTTGGTAAGCCAGAGTTAACTATCGATCAAAATAAAACTGTATTTAACCATGTTTATACATTTATAAAACGGTCTAAAAGATTTCTTATAGTTTAAGCACCATCGAAGAACGTTAATCGTAGCTTCGTAATCATCAACACCTATATAGCTGTATTTATTTCATATTTTGATGCTTAGTGTATTTGTTATTTCTCATTTTCTTCAACCATATTTGTTCTTATTCATTTTATGTAGCTTATTATTATTATGATTATTATTATTATTATTTGCATGCTCGTTCGTATAAATATTACATGTAAATATTATATTTTGGAGAGTACTTCATAAGTATGATTTACTTGTGTCCAATCCATTTTGTTATTAACAAATAAAATATGTTTAAACTATCTTTGAGTGAAACTGGCCTACAGTTAATATCAAATACACTTGGAATATCATAAATATGAATAACAGTGATGATCCCATGTCAATATCTGTTATAGTTATTTAGATATGGCTACAAGTAATAAATGTCATCGATGTATATATATATATATACTGGTCAGAGAGTAGTTCTCGCCATTAAAAAGACAGAAGCAATTCTCGCCATTTTTGTGACTGTGCCTTTATTTTTCCATGTAAATCAATAGAAAAGGCTTTATTTAATAGATTTTACCGTCTTCCATCCAAAACAAATTACTCTGTTCACTTTTAAAATGCCAAATTTTCACAAAAACTGTCAAAAGATCGGGTGGCGAGAATTACTCCGTGACCAGTATATATATGTCCAAAACTAGACTTGTGACGATTTTAAGGTTGATGTCAATGATGACCAATGTTGAAAACCCCAAGTATTTATCTTATACAGAATATAAGACAATAGGTTTTTGGTAGTGGCTTTCTCACGGTACATCTCAGGTGAGCCCGTTAGGGCGAACCTGAGATATAACCGTGAGAAAACCTCTACCTAAAACAAAATGCCTTATAACTCTGTTCGGTGCGCCAGGGTTAACTTCGAAAGCATAATGTCTCATACATTCATGGTAAAAAGCGTCTTTACAACTTGCCGCTAAACAACATTTATAATCAGAAAAGAACACATGGCTGAAAAAAGGAATAAACAGACAAATAACACTAGAATTATTCGCCTCGGAAAGCTTTAATAAGGAACAGACAAAAAAACAGGAATGCTTTCCACTTAGAAAGTGAAAAGCAATAATAATATAGATGTCTAATGTAAATAGTTATGACAACACTACTATTTACAATTACATAAAGTATACGTAGCGAACGAAATACATCGCTCTACCAAAAAGAGCTCCATCAGAGGTTGACTGAATGAGACATTCAAAAATTTAAATATTTGGAGATATTTTTTGTTCATATTACAGCAAATATATTTATAGTCTATTGTCTGTTGTTATGGTTGTTCAATCCATCAGGGTATAGATATATTAAAACTTTCTAACAATCCATTTCCAATTGAGTTCATAGATAATTTTACATAAAAAATTACAGTTAAAACAATAAAGATGGTCTATTTATTAGGCTAATTTCAACCTTACTGCACTAAATATTAAGACACATTGGCTTACCTGGGCATGATTCAAAATTGCAGATCTGCTCTGAAATATTACTTCCGACACAAGTTAATCCAAATGGATCTGGGCTTGGATCATTACAAAAACGAACCCTCGTTTGTTTACCACCTCCGCAAGATCTAGAACATTGAGACCACTCTAACCAATGTCCCCAGTTTCCATGTACTAAGTCATAAACATATTTATATGCATATAATCAAAATATTAAAAAAATTTTAATTAGGCCTACATTTGCTTGAGCTTTGAGCTGAAATGTCAAACAAAATCTCAATTACAGATTTAAAACGAAAAGGATGAATAGTCTTAAAAATTGTGTTGTTCATTAAAAAATGTGCTGACGTTTTTTATCGCACACAATAACAACAACTTCATAAAGCAAAATACATCTGTTTTAAAGTCACATTTGTTGACCCATCCATATTACAACGGCTTTGAAAAGAGTGAATAAAAGAATACAGATTTAATATTCACAGCATTACAATTTAATAAAAGTATGTACGTGTTTGTCCTCAAACGACACAAAGTTGGCAATAAAAACAATCTCTATGAAATGAATTACATTACAAAGTAACTTAAAAGATGAAATGTTAAAAATAATGCAAATGTAAAATAGTAAGAATATTGCAATTCTTTTATTCTTTGACTCAAACCCAACTCTTGCAGACGCGTTTTATTTATGTACGTGAATAATAACTGGATTTCTTTAAGTTGAACATTTGCACTATATCTAAAAAAATACATTACCAATTGATGTTTCACACTGAGCACCGGTGTAATTCGATGAACAAGTGCATGTGTAGTTGAAGAAATTACTTATACATGTACCGCCATTGTAACATTTATTGTCTGAGCAAAAATCTGGGGGAATTTCACAATGTACACCACTGTATCCGCCGTAACAAACACATTCATATTCATTGTATTTATTCAAACATTTATTTCTATCGTCACATGGGTTACTCAAGCATTCATCAAACGCTGAAACAAAAAGATGTACCGAATAGTAATCAAGTACATCCAATAAATGAACAGTTTTTTTCAATTTAATACTGCAGAATTCATTAAAAAGCTAACTCTTTTCGGCATAGTCTTGCCAGTCTTTACAAGAAATTGCTTAAGTGACGTAAGATGTGCCTAACATTTATGTTTTTATTGTTTTAATTCTTTGGTATTACTAGCTTCTATCTAGATATGGGCCTCGATAAATGTTGAAGTTATGTCAACATCAACTAGTGTTCATTATTTTATATATAACATGCGTAATGTTTCATTCCTGGGATAGCGCAAATAACAAGCGGCGCTGTTAAGATAGACGAATGCGGACCTTGGACCTTGGATATCTCAGCATTACTGTATGCATGCAAGTTGTGCACCTTTACAGCAGACCATGAGATAAGGATAAAGTCCACAGAAATAAAACGTTTCTGAAAATTTCATACAGATATCACATTACGAACGTGAAAACGAAAACAGAATTTGGTAAGCCTTTTTAACTTATGAATACCTACGAACCACTGTAAAGGAAACAAATTGAAGATTCCAAGGAGCATTCATCAGAAAATAATAGAGAAAAGACAGGGAGTGAGTCCTGTGTGCTCCGGAATGGTACGCATTTCCTGCTTCACGCGTGTAACAGAAAACTGAAATGTTATGTGTATGTCACACGCTCATCAAGGCTTCCCAAAAAGTCATGCAAGGTACTGTTCAAGAAGGTAGATGACGAGGTAGACAGAAAAAGAAATGGAGTGACAACATTTCAGATTGAACAGGCTTTAAACTGTGCAACGCCATGGAAACGTCAGAGGACAGAAAGGATTGAAAGCAGTTGTTTACAATGTCATCATTAGTGCACCAGAGGTCCGCAAGACTAGTTGACAGCGGGACAGACCGACAGATAGATAGATGGGTAGATACAATGTTTATTTGTCCGTTTACTCTTTTCTAAAGATCAAAATTGCTTCGTGATCTGAACTTCTAGTCCTGTCCATTGTATCATTACCCTTTGTAGTTTCTATTAGATATTTCATTGTTTTGTGTATTCTACTTGCTTGTTTATTATGTCTTCCAAGTTCTTATTACTACTCGAAACGAATGCTTTTGGGAGACATTCTTTCTGTCGGTTTTTTTATTCTTCTTTTTTCTCCCCCATTCAATCTTGCTCGCTCGTTGATTATACATGATAATGTTGGAGCTGAATTGAAGTTGCGCAATCAACTTTTAAAATTTTCAAAATGGCTGCCGTTGTAAATAAAGAACATTTCTCGGATCTCTGGGATTGATACATCGATTTTAATGGAAATTCGTTCTGTGATAGTGTTGACTATCATAATCATTTTAGCAGAATAAATGACACGGAAGCAGCCATTTTGTAATGACGGTCATTTTATTACCACACTCCCTCAAAAACGTCCAATTTCAACGAAATATGCTGAGTAGCTAGATTTTAGTGCCCTAAGTTGAACACGACAATTTTCAAAATAGCTTTGTTTAGGAGACATTGGTGTATTGGCATCCCAACACAGTTATTACTAGTCCTATAGTTGTGTGAATACTTCTGTTTGTGATATATTGGCAGGTTTAACTTTTTCTTGTTGTCACAGTTCGGTATCTTTGTGTTGTTAATGTATTACAATAAAAGGAGTGGTGGTGTATATGATCACATGAACTGGTTCAACCCTGATACGTACTGTTTTATGTGACTGTTCGGAACCAGTAATTGTGGCTCCGTATTCGTACTTTCTGTTAAATGATTTTGTAAATTTTGTTATTCTTATTGTTCCCTCAATCAGTGATTAGATTCTATGGTTTTGTGTCTATTCTTTCTCCTCTTTCTGCTTGAATTTATAATTTGTCTTTTATTGTCTGCCAAAATTGTGTTAAGTCAGTGACCATTTTACTATTATACAAAGTTAGCTTGAAGATGATACTGTTACTGCTTTTTTCACGTATTGATAAGTCGTCGTAGCTTTTGTGTACGGAATAATTATTAAACACAACAATGTTACAAAAACGCGTGCCGACAAAACAAGCAGACAAGTTACAGCTATCAATAAGCGTGCGCGCTTGCTTGTTTTTGTCCCTGTCAAAGAATGGAAATAATTAAGTATGACAAATAAATGTGAAGGTGGTAATTGATACAATTTTTGTCTCTAGGATTGTCGAAAATTTTCCATTTTTAGCGCGACTTGGAAAATATCGGATACAATAGGCAATGATTTAATACGAACAAGAGATTTAAAAATATACTGTGAAGTCACTTTCAGAGAGTAACGTTTCTTATGAATATCCGGGTATGAAACAGTTTCTAATGTTATTTATGAATAATGTCGTTTATAATGTTATTTTGAATTTGAAGGAAATGTTTTCATTCTATATGAGTTCTCACTTTTTGTTGTACTTTAATAGCCTGAAATTTCATATCGCATATTTCTCCGTGTTTCAACGATGGCCTGTTTCCGCTAAAAAATAAGCTACATATTTTTCGTTTTAACATATATGTTTCATAAATCGTGAGAATCGTTTATCGCTTAATTTCAAGTCTGGTTATTTAATTTTAATAGGCTCGTTTATTATTTTGTTGAAATTAAATAACTCAAGATGATATAAATCGATATACAATTTCCACTCATTGTGAAACCTATAAATAAATCTTGCATTTCCAGTACACTGAAAAACTACTTTTGATGTTCATGTCACAACTATAAATTATAAAAGAAAAAACAAGAATGGTTTATCCCCAAAAAATGTATCTGATACTTATGATTACCATCACATTGTGAATATGAAAACTCAATCCCATTCTTTTCTGCTGAATAGATATTTTCCATGGAATAAAGAGACGTTGTTACAAAAGTGAAGCAGCTGTTCGTAGGACCAGTTAAGGATTCGTCCGGTAAAACATCACTGGTAAGGAATAGTCCCGTAAATGAACATCCTATAAATTAAAATTATTTCCATATATTCATGGTAGAACAGCAATTCGTTTAACTAAAATGACATGTTCAGTGACTTACAACATTTAAATTTCATAGTATTAAGCCAACATAAAAATAACACATATTATTGCCATGTCATAGTTTAAAACGCCATTCTGGAACGTTCATCAAGATGCATTCACAAAGCAATAAATACATACCTTTATTCCAAAGTTTTTTTTAAAGTTCTTTAATGTGTATGAATGATCTGCAGATATTTGTCGGTTCGTATTATTAAACTACAACCATGTAAGTACTGTTTCACTTTTCATTTTACATTATGTATGCATTTCATTGACATCCGTTATTTTTTTCTTCGAACTCTGTCACATGGTCATTACACGAGACATTTCAACTCTCAATGAGAGATTAAAACCAGTGCACCATAGCAACGTAAATAACAATACACTTGGCGTAGTAATATATCGATACGAAAACGGACATTTACTTGAATTTTGTTATTAATTTCCCACATTTATTGATGTAAAATGTAATTATAATAAAATGTCATAAAAATACCATGATTAATAGAGTTTACTACGCCAGATGCGCATTTCGTCTAATCAAGACTCATCATTGGCGTTCAAACCAAACAATATTTGAAATCAAAAGAATTACAGTGCGCATATTTTCATCATGAAGAGCTACCGCTCTTCATTGAAAATGGGCTTCAGTCCACGCTTTCATACGTCAATGAAACTAAAAGAATGCATTCAATACTTAATTACCATTGTGATTACGATTAAGTATATTGGTACTTTTCTTATAAAGACTTATACATATTCGTTTAACATCTTATCATTTAAGACATATTTTACTTGTAATACCTATTGATCAAGTACGATTAAGAGTAGGCTATTAAGCTGAGAACAACAATATCTATCACAAAGGTACTATTTTCAAGCAGAAAGAACTATTTGAAACGGAATTAATTTAGTCTGCTTTTTTCCAAGTTTATTTTTGTCACTTGAATTGCTAAAATAGTGCTATTCATTCTATGTCTAATTATATTATATATTATTAGATTCAACTAAAACTACCAGAATTATTTGACGAAATTTCCATATAGCTTCCAGCACTAATTTCTGTGTCTTGGGTTGACTCTATATTAAAAATCTGTGATTTCTTTAATTCTCTGTTCACATAAATTTTTACTTCTTTTGAAGATATTTGCCATGTCACTACAATCTGCTTCCAGTTTATTAAATCCAATTCAATACTGTCTGAATGCCTAAATGAGTTGATAATAATATGCACAAAGAACTGTTGTTAGGTATATTTAGATTTTAGTATGTTTACAAAAGTTAGAGGGTGATCGGACATATAAAATGAATACGATATCATTTGAACTAATAATTTGGTGCATACACTGAACCCGCAAAAAAAACGTCGCATTTAAGAAATTTTCTTAAAATACCTAATAAAATATATATATTTTATTATAAAGGTTTTAACACAAGGTTATCGTATCCATATTTTAATGCTACGAGACACACGTAGCGGTCAAAATTTTGAAAATCAAAGGAGCAACAAATTTAATGATTGTCAGTTTTGACACAGAAGCTATGCCTCGATTAATTCCACAGCAAAGAGAACAATCCTTTGATACACTTCATACTAGGCAATCCGTTAGAGTTAAAGCCAACGACTTAACTGTGCTATTCGGACCATTGAACGTTTGCGGATACGCTTCAATACCACAAGAAGCAAAAATGACTGGCCACGAATTGGCTAATACCAAGGTACTACCTACTCCTCGCCAGAACAGATGCATTGTTCGTCACGGCTAAATCGGTTCACCACGGCTACTGAACCTGCACAGAATACTGTCGGAACACACCAGTGACCAATTAATGCTCATACGGGTTTTTGTCTTTTAGATGCCAGGAACATCAGAGGCAGTCCCGCCAGAGAACCTTTTCCAACTCCCCGATACCGACAGGCTTTACATCGACAAAATTGGCGTAATCAGCGATGGCGTAACATAATATTTCTGACAAATTCCGTTACTGCATACTTACAAAAGAAAGCTGCACGAGGTGTTGAGAATGTTTTAAAGAAAGTTGTGACCTGGTCACAACATTATTGCATGTGGTGGAATTTGAGTAAAAGTTTGTCCAGTTATCTTCGAGAATCTTTGTCAAGGTTTATCGGCTGCCGAAAACATCGACATTATTTTGAGACCTCATATCAAGCCACATTTTGCACGCCATCAAACAAGACATTCCAGCATGATAACGCACGTGCACATACAGCAAAAGCAACAAAGAATCTCTTGCAACACAATAATGTCAATGTTATGGATTGTTCGGCATTGAGTCCAGATCTGAACACTACTGAGCATTAATTTAACGAAGTTCAAACATGGTTAATATATAGAGCAGCCAAGTCCCACAAATGCAGCTGAACTTATGCGTTCATAAATCGTTTGATCAAATCCATACACCGAAGATGTGCCACAGTGATAAGTGCTGGGGGTAGACATACACGTTAGTGACTTTGTTGCCCCTAAAATCATCAAAACACTGTGAAATTGTGTAAGTCAGACCTTCTTTATTCAGAGATAGTAATTCATTTATTTAAAATTTGTAAAATGAATTTATTTAATTTTAATATCGTTTTAAAATCTGTGAGTCTGTAATTTTGAGCGACATTTCTTTTGCGCTTCAGAATATTTAGATATAGAATAACACATTTATGTTAACCTTTATAAGAAAAAAAACTAAACAACAATACGCACAACGAGATCTAGAAATCAGAAATCAATTACAAATGAAGATAAAGACAAACTTACAAATCACAAAATAGAAAACAAAAAAGGCTAATGTTATGGCATTGGTTCAATATCTTGAGCAATGGACGAAACATTTAAACATAAAAAACAGTTCTTTGAAACTACACACTACAACTTTTAATTGTGTTATGTTGTTTCCGAACAAGGAGTAAATAAGGACATACGATTACTTACCCAGCAATAGAAATATTCAATGTAGTTCCAACAGATAAATAGAAGTTTGATATTGTGAATGACGCTATTTGGTCTGTAATATTGGAACATTTTAGAAAAAATCCAAAGCTGAAATTTTCCACTTTGTGCACTAATTGTTCCAGTTTTATGGAGGCATTTTCACTAACAAAGTTTACATCCATTTCTGAAATTAATAGCAGTTTACGTTCAGTAAGTGTTATGAGAACTCTCGTTTTTCATCAAGATTGAGCAAAAGCGCCGACCTGACTCAAAAATGTCCTTTTCGGATATACATAGATTTGCTCGACGAATGTTGCTTGCAAAAAAGGAAATGTCTACACTGTTCACGCCTCTGCTCTCGCTCCTGCCATGCAGTATGTGCATCAGTGGGCTATCAAAGCTAAAACCGGTTCAAACCCTCTACATTACGTTACTTTAACTGTTCAAGTCCCGTATATTATGACATAGTAGTTGTCATTGTGTTATTTGTTTCTTTAATGTTATATGATTTGTTGATTTGGCTTTAGGAGCTTATTTTTACTATATTTCCACACATGTATTTGTACGACTTACTATGTAACAAATGACATTTACACACTTCAGTTTTGATGGATACAGATTGATAAGTAATAGAAATTGTATTAAAATTATAAAAAGCACAAATTTGTTTGATAACTGTTTAATAAATGTAATAGTTTTGTTATTGTCTCATAGTATTATATTGATAAGTTCATACCATGACAATCAGAACTATTTGCAGATCCTGTTGTTTCCGTAGATGTCAAAGCACCACACTTGATACATGTTGCTGATTCATATCCACCCTGGTACTGCCCAATCGGACAAGGCGAACATGGAACTACTCCTGTACTGGAATACGTTCCAGGTTTGCATTTTTCTACAATGAAAAATACTGAAGGTTACGCTAATAAAAAAGTCAATAAAACAATACGAACACATAAAAGACACTTGGTACTTATATTCAAACGAGGCAAATAAAAATAGATCAATATGACTAGGGATAAACCGAAAGAGTTAAGATATAAAGGATTTAACACCGGCGAGAGTAAAAAACTAAATAGATGTCAACAAAGACAATAATCCACCTTGAACGTAGTCCGTAATATACAGTGTTTGTTTTGAAGACATAAAGAATCTGAGTAAACACACAAAACACGAGCAAAAATTGTATGATTTTTATTATTGAACCCACAATTGACGTCACAAGACATTTTACGGGAAAAGAAAGTGAAATTCTAATCTCACTTACTTTTTGTGACAAGAATATCTCTAATGGCTATAAAAGACGCCACGTTGTCTCATTAGTGGGAAATATTAATTAACAACCCAGCTCAACTCTATTTATCTTATTGAAAGTCGGGACACCCTGATGACTTAGTAGCCAACTTCTTCCATCCCTCTATGTCTTCCGACGTCCCTAGAGTACCGCACAGTTTTAACCCGTTCAGGTCTGAAATGTTATCTTCCTATCTTTTTTCTGTTTGTACTAGAAACCACTGCTTTCAAACACTGTTTTAAAATGATTGGAGCGTGGGGCACCAAAAAAGCTCTCAATATGCAAAACAGCGGATTTTGCGACACGGGTCTGAGGCGGCACATTTCACTATCTCCCGATGTTATGAAATTTTTTGTACAGTTAAACTATAAATATATATCTTCAATAAATTGTTATCCCTATGAAAACAATTATCTTAATTTCAATCAACCATTAAATCCATTTCTAAGATTTTCCATCACATCCCTTACTTTCCCACATTTTCATTTCATTTTTAGGGTTGTGAAACTAGCTTAGAAAGAGATTAAAACCGTCAGGTCAACAAGCATCAAAAACCATTGTCCAGTGACAAAATCCGGATTGAGACTTACAAATTAAAGACGAAACTAAGAAAAACAACAAAAACTAAACATAACACACAGGTGCATTCAGGTGTTGCCGTTTGTTAAGCAGTCCCTGTCTCTAATTAGACAACCGTTGAGCTACGCACATTATTGTTCAGAAAAAGTAATCGTATTTGGGAGATGGATATTCCTTAATGATCGTCGTGATAATGGCTATAGAACATCTGAAGAGATGCCATCAACCTAGGTTCAACAAATCCTTGTTTTAATAGCTTATTGATCAACAGCAGCGTCCCCATGTAAGAAATCAGCAAACTTAGTTATTCACTGACCACATTCATCTACATCAGAATGGTGAAATTAAAAGTCTGGACCAACGTCTTTTGTTTTTTCATCAATAAATTTTCAATGAACCCGGCCTAGAAAAAACAAATACAAGTCGTCGAGGAGTCCAATTTGCAATCCATTGGAATGCCGACAGTGCTAAAAATTCTCTTGCGTTTATATAATAATGGCTCTGTAGGTTGATGATTTTTCTCATTCGTTATCTTATATGAATAACATTCAAGTTAATGTTTTAACATAATTGAAAAGGCATTATAATTCTTTTACTCTACAACTGCCGCTGCGCAATTTTAATGAATAAAATGTACCAAAAACACGAACTGACATTGTATAATTATCTCATCAAAAGAAATAACTTTCATGCCTTTAGTAATTCCCACTCAAATCTTTACGTTTTATCCCATCAAATGTTAACAACAAGGTTCTTAATTAATTCGTGTATTAAAAAGTCTATATAATGTGTCTTGCTGATAAAGATAATATTGTTATACGAGCCTTATCCACTGCAAAAACGATAATTTGCAATGAATATTGGACATAGATTTACCAACATAAAAAAGCTGTCTTTTCATATACAGTACCTTCTTTATCGAGTGAAACTGATTTGAATCAATGACCTCAGTTGTTAACGCACATATATGAACCTAATGATCCCTTTTTGCTATTTTCTAGTATAATACTCTAATGTATATATACATATTTTGTATAAATATTGTGTAGTCCTAAATCTTTTTTATGGATTTAGATTCAGTATTTTTCCGTTCTTTTGACGAAATTTTACGGGGGCTTTCATTTTCAACTATTTTTATGTATAAATAAATGTTTTACATTCTTCCGGTCGTTATAAGAGAATTTGTGTTTAGTTGTATTTTATTTATGGACACTTTAAAGCTTAAACGTCTTCTGCTTAGAATAGGTATCTTTAAATTAAAAAATAAATACATAATGCAAATCTTGCATCCAATTGACATTTGAAACGACGTTTACACTTTCATACATATTAGCGTCTTAAAATATTTTCCAAGATATGACAATAATGACATATTAAATTGATTCAATCTTTGCTGACAGATTAAAGTGGATAATATGTAGCAATAATTTCCAATAATAACATATACATGTAGTATCCACTTTTTGAGTCGAGACAACACAAAATATTATTTTATAGGAGATTGTGTTTTCTTTGGTTTTTTTGTTTGTCTGTGCATTGTTTTTGGTTGACGTGTACATTACAGATTGTCTTATCGATGTGTAACTATTAGTGTTATTACTTCTTTCATAGGCGCATGTGAATTGATTCTAAAAGACAATCCCATATGAAGACCTTGTTTTCAGTTTAATATTGATATTTAAATAATTGCCACTATTGTTTTCTCATTGAAATTTCTGTTTAAATTTGAAATCGTGTGTTTCTTATTTATATGAGAATTCGGTTTTTATGTTGTTTTTGCGATTGAAATATTTAAGTTATAGTCAACTCAGCCCAAGCGACCACCAAATTAAGCAAGAAAATGTTTTGTTATTCGTTAAACTGATGTGATGTTCTTATTATCTCAAAATGTATTCCTAAAAATCACCTTTCTTGTAAGAAATGAATTTGAATTGAAATGTCTTTTAAACTGGTTTGACTACGGACTATGTTTTTTGTTTTTTATTTGTGCAGATATTTAACATAATAATATTTCCACTGAGAAGAAGGAAAAACAACTCCTAATATTCTTTTGTAATTGTCACAAGCTAAACTAGAGTATAGTTCATTAAAATTTAAATTAAAAATAAAAGTATGATACGAAAAAGGTATGAAAACAGATCGCTCAGCAAAGATCGAAAACCATGATTCAGCGACACAACCCGGATTGAGACAGAGACACGTGACACAACAGAGGAACAAAAAATAAACAACAACACAAATCTAAAGTGAGAGCCACATAACCTAACAAACAACTTGGTTGCATTCAGGGGTAAATGTAGAAACAATACCTTTTTCGTATTATTCACAACAATTACTGTCAATATATTTGTATACAGACTATACAACTGCACATTTCTCGTATTCATTTGTCGTAACTTGTATTTAACTCCAGAAAACGTGTACTGACAAAAATAGTAATTAATTATATTTTCTTTCTAGGTCTTGTGAATTGCGTAAAGTCGGGCAAAAGAGTGGAAAAAAGCAAGTCGAAATATTTGGTAATTCCTTATTGATATATATATTCAAAATTTAAACAAGTTACAATATCTTTATTGATGACTGAAAGTTATTTTTTATGATAGAAACACTCTGAAATTACCAATTTTTTATGATGTTTTTATTGTTCAATCTACTCACCCCTGCAATCGTTAGGAATTTGCGATCCAGTATTTTCTGTTGATTCATCTCTTGGACATTTCGTACAGTTTATTTGATATTCTTTTTCTTGAAAGTACCCCTTTTCACAGTCTAAACATTCATTTTCTCTTAGATATTTCCCTGGTGGACATCCAACTAAAAATAGCAACTTTAATTATGTTATAAAATTAATATATCTTTTCTATAATTGTAAAATCATTAAATAAATGCGTTTGTATCGATAGTTAAATGAGGAATGAATTATATCCATTTTTCGTACTCATATATTTGCCTTTTTTGACGCACATGACTATGAGTATCTCGACAAATCTCTAATAAGTAGTAGCACATTATTACTCGCCCGGAACACCTAAAGTGCTCCCATTTTTTATTGGGTTCATGTTTCTCATTTTTTTTGTTCTTTTTGTTCTTTTTGTCGAGTGTTCTTATCTGGATTTAGTCACTATAAATTTGTTTATGCTTTTTAACTGTGTGGTTTTCTTTATTATATATAATATAGAACTGCCATCTAGTTTTTGAAAAAAATATCACCAGAAAACGTCTTTTTTTGGAAAGAATGCAACATAAAATGAAAGTAAAAATTAAGGATGAGTAATTGTAAATCCACAAGCTTAATGATTTGAAAATTTAACTTACCGCAGGTACCATCGCCTTCATACACAGGTTCTTGTCCTATTGGACATGACATGTCAATCCAACCAATTATCATATTCCCAGTTGTCATCCCAGAAACATTGAACATACCATCAGTCACTTTTTCTTGCAGAAAATCAGTCACTGTTGTCAATAACTCATCATTTCCCCAAAAATCTTTATCAATATTCCATTCCGATAACACAATAAAATTAACAGTTATTTTGCTGGCTAAACTAGTAATTGGTAATTGGAGCGATCGCTTCCGTTTTCCATTTAACGGGCCACAAGTAACACTTACATTTTGTACATTGCAGAATGCAGGACAAATATTCTTCCACCGGTCAGTTTTTTCTAAATTTTCCATTACATGAACAAAGTTTTGTTTAATTCCATCTTGTACGTTTGTATCAGTGCAATCACCAGAGTAATAGTAGAACAATTCACCGGGTTTGTAGGCATTTTTTGGATGAACTTTGTCTAAAAATAACATCACGCATTTAAAGGTAGTTCAAGTCAAGTTTGTCTATATTAACCGTTACTGCTCTACATTTATTAATTTCACAATATGTTATTATGCATTCTGTGCACAGTATATCAACTTTGGAAGGAATTAATCACTGAACGGATGTCTAATTAGAGGCTTACTCATCGGAAGCATCTGAATGCACCCTTGTTTTTATTGTTTTCGGGTTACACACTTTCTGTTTTTGTTGGGCCTCGGTGGCCGAGTGGTCAAGGTAGTTAATGATCTTCTATTGATCACGTGGTCTTTCAATACTAAGATTGCGGGTTCGACTCTCATTACGTGCAGTGTGTACTCGACTCTAATCCTAAACGACAAGAATTGCCAGTCTTCAAACCAAAGGTCAGGGTTTTCTTTTTTCAATAAAAAAGCTGAAAACTGCTGGAAGTGGCGTTAAACAAATATTTTATGTACCTTTATAAGAATCAATTGATGACATTTTTACATAACAGGTAAAAATGTGCGTATTTGAGAAACACACATAATTAAACTTATTCAAATAATGTAGGAAAGTAGGTTGTTTGTTAGGTGGCTACCGCCAATTTCAGCAATTGTTCAGCTATATCATGGCGTCCAGTTTTTATTGTGGGGCGGAAGCCATAGTACCCAGAGAAAACCCACGATCTTCGGTAGGACAATTGTTAATTCTTATCAATATAGATTGGAGTCGAGTACACCTGGCCCGCAACCTCATTGTTGACAGATCACGAGATCAATAGAGAACTATCTTAACCACTCGGCCATTAAGGCCCTTTATGTAGTAAAGGAGGATGAATAGACCTCTTTTAGGCTACGTCAAGCAAGTTTTGAAACAAGCACAACAAAAATAAGCATGGGTGTTTTTAGAACCACCAGGAAAACATAAAAAAAATATTACAAATTTTACAAAGTCTGAAAAATTAAATCCTGACTGAGTTGGGATAAAGACAATTAGTGATATACTAATTCGTGATCATTACGGTCGTTTAACTTACTGGGTACAAAATATGATTGCTGTATATTATTTTAGAAGCAGCTTGGATTTCATCAGCTCTAACTATGTTTAAAAGGAGGCTCTTGCATCAGTTTGGACACAAATTCACCCAAAGCCTGTACTGCTGGTATTGTTGCAAAGCATAGGAATGGAACATGTACAGTTTCAAAATTAAAAGTGTCCCTTTGGTCACAAGTCAATTGTCGCCAATTGGGATGTATGGATCAAAGTATAAAACACTTGATTCTGTATCGTTTGCCTCCTCAAATTCAATACAATCTCACGGGGATTGATTTGTTGTAAGAAAAAAGATATCGAAGATAATGAGGAATATTCATTCGAGAACAAGTCTTGGACAGACAAAACCATGGTTAAACTAAAGAGGAGAAAACAACAAAGCAAAGAGTGACACAACACAAATACCAAAAACTTAAAAGCGTGGGAGGATCCTGGTGCTCCGGACGGGTAAGCAACTCTTGCTCTACGCGTGGCACCCGTCGTGTCAGTTGGTAAAAATCCTGTAAATAGTCAAGTCTGGGTAAGTAAGAATTAAATTGTGTGATATTCAGTGACAAACCATTATCAATGCATTTGAATGTGACATTAATAATTTTGTAACGTCTATGATTTCGTTCTGTCCTCCGGCAGATTATGAATAAATTCCGGTTTATATATGTATCAGAAACAAGAATGGAAGCTATAATATAATATACAAGCTCTTTATTATCCGACTATTGGAAAATTCATACTCTATATGCACAGGTACTGCTGGAATGTTGCCACATTTAAATGGAAAATTCACAATAGGAAAATTAAAATCATTCTTTTTGTTGTAAATTTTTGTTCACATCGACCTCCTTCGTCAATTAATAGATAAAGGTCAAGATAAGAAACAGACCTAGCTGTCTCTGTGATAATTCAAGTTCAGTGGGGTAGATGCGATCAACAAAGTCACCAAATGTTGGATTATTCAATAAAAGCACGTCATCTATATAATGGAACTTGAAATTCAAGGCGATGGCTAACCTCTTATCCTTTTATGAAGAAGCCCATGTATAAAATCGTCCTCATGTGTATAGAGGATTAAGTCAACAAAAAGGAGAGCACAGTTGGTATTAATTTGAATGCCGGCCGTGTTACAAGCACGTCCACCAATATAACAAATATGTTATCAACTTGAAGTCAAATTTCTAATGATTTCAGTAACAGGGAACGTTTTGTCAGAATTACTGGTCCTGTACGTAAAATGATTTTTCAAGACTAAAACCACATCTTTAAATGTAGGATTCTCATTCGTTTTAGTTAAGCAGAATTGAATCAATTCTTTATTATTTTAGGTTTGTATTGGAAATATTAGTATAATGAGTTGAAAAGTCAAACGTTCTGTTCTAACACTATTGCATGAAGAGAGCGACCATGACTGAAAGTTCTCTAACAAATCTTTAGAATTTTTCAATATCCACATCTGATTCACGCCACCTCTGGAGTAACTTGTTTCGCGGTATCTATACATCCAGCTTTTAACTGCTGAAATATGTTAAAAGTTTAAAATGAGGTTTAGTGGAGCAAAAAAAAGTTGTGATGACACTTGTGTAACTTAGGAATCCAGTTGAGTAATCGAAGATACGCTTCTTCATCTTTGATTGGATTGCAACTAAAATTCAAAACGGACCTATGATTTTCCAGGTTTTCCTGTCGGAGTATATGTATGGTTGCCAGCAAAATTGTCAATATCTAATTTCTTTATTTTCTTATTCTTTGTCAACCGGTATAACAACGTATTTGTCAAGAAAGTGAAAAAAGTGCTCTACGACAAGAGGGTCGCTGAGTACAGATTTAGAGTGCTTACGACTTTACCACCGTCACCCATGCAAAAAGAGAGGAGAGTCTACGTCCATTTCTTCACGCTTTGTCCAGTGTCAGGCATAATCCCCCACATCATCAATAAGGATTTCAAAATTCTGTTTCCAGTTTATGGATCTGCGCTCGTGGTATTTGGATCATTTAGCTAATACATTTCTAAGAAATGTGTCATCAATAAGTCACCAGTAATAACGTGGTCAGCAGGATATTATTCGAATAAGGAATTTGCATAAGTGCAGTCAGGAGGTTTAGACTTGAAGTCGCAAATATTGAGATGGATCCTGCAATACACTCTTGTAGTTGAACATTTTTGTTGCAATTGGTGTGGTATAGGTGTTAAAATAATAATAGGAACTGATGGATCTTGAAAACATGGAGAAATATATTTTAGATTTCATGGTTGAAAGATATTACTATGGTTAATGACATCAATATCTTTGTTTATATTCGTTAATCGAATAATTTTGAAAAGGACCGTTTTTTGTTATACGGACTATTTTAAAAGGCCTTTTGAGTAGCAAAATATATTAATATTGATTGGAATCATAGTTTGTAAAACTGTTGTCTAAATCAGTAAAAATTTGTTTTTGTTTTATCTGTATTAACTTGGGACATACGTCGGAGAATGTTTGCATTTCATCTAGACTAAAACGTTGCTGCGAAGTCAATCACCAACGAAGATAATTAACTTTAACGAAAAGAATCATATGTGATTCGTGTTGTTAAATGATTTAAAACTGATCATCATAATGTCCTTAAGTATTTAATCAAGGAACACATTTGTTTTACATTTACACACAAATACTGTATATATGTACATGGAAACACGTGCTTTTAAGTGTCTATCACGTTTCATCAACAAGGAGCGGCTTCGGTGGCCGAGTGGTTAAGGTAGTTCGTTTACTATTGATCACGTGGTCTGTCAACACTGAGATCGCGGGTCCGATTCTCACTGCAGGCAGGGTGTACTCGACTCCAATCTTAATTGACAAGGATTGCCAGTTTTCCTACCGCAAGTCGGGGGTTTTCTCCGGGTACTCCGGCTTCCTCTCCAATAAAACCTGGACGCCACGATATAGCTGAAAAATTACTGAAAGTGGCCATTCAAACAAACAAACATCAACAGGAAAAACTGCTAACAGAATTTTATTTCGCGACTAGCATAATTGTCACTTACCTGTACAGTTAGGGGGTATTCCTTGAATCCATGTCTGCTCATCATTGCAAACGTACTGTATGGGTGTTCCCTTTGCTACTTGATACTTAGAAGAACATGACATTGTGCATACTTGATTTCCCATGGCCTCAGAGCAAGCTAAAGCACCACCCACAGGAACTGGTAACTCAGGGCAAGCTAAAGTATGAGATTGTGAAATGTTTCAAAACTATTTGAAGTTTACAGTGAGCAGAAATTAAACTTTTAAAAAGATTATGCATCTATACAAATAAACATAGATAGAAAATTAGTATATATATATATCAAAGATGACATTTATTCACTAGAAAATAACAAGTGAAATATTCGAAAGGAGTTAATAATTTAACAATTTTTGAGTTAATATAGAGAGGGTCACATTATATGTCATGAAAGATACCGAAGTTATAATGTTATCAATATAGTCAAGCGTTTCCTTAAATCAATGCTCATCAGTGGTTCCTAGAGACTTAATAATTAAAATCAGTTGCATGTTGAAGATCGTAGATATGTAAATAAACCACAAAAACAGTAAAGATGTGTTATAAATCATTCTTAAATCAGTATAAAACGGCTATCATGAAAAATATAAACTACGAGAACACATACATAAATTTGTAACAAATGCAGAAAACTGAAAATGACGAAAAGGAACTTTATTAAAACAAATTTTGAAATGCGTTTAAAATCAAAATATTGGCATGACAATTACATCACCAAAATTGAAACAATATGCCTATCCGTTTTAGTTTTTATGTTAACAATAGCACCAGAAAAACCTTACAACTCAAAATTATGTTCACAGTGTCATGACAATAAATTTTAACCAATGATTATTTTAATGAATCAATCAATGAAAAATAACATCAGTGTCAAAATGGGACTTCTGAGCTGGTGATACCCTATCCGCTTAGCAGCACAAAGAGGTTATAATTTACATTGCGTATGTCTTTCATCGATATCGTAGATTTCTAGTGGCTCAAATTGTTACAGATGACGTAGAATCGTTTCTTTATAACATCGGTAGCCATATAGAGCACGCGCTTCCGTGACGACGTCCGCAGTGAACAAACAACGCGGAGTAATTTAAATCAACAAAAATACATTGTGCACGAATTAAATCATGTTTTAATTAATTTCAATTAATAGTTTACACGATAACACGTCTATGTTTTATATTATGGCTTTGTTGTTGACACGTCTGAAATCGTCCTTGACATTTGCTACGGGAATGTTACATAAGAAGTCAACCATTTCAGTTTCTTGGACCTTGCGTTGTTTTCAAAAAGATAATCAATGTATTCGGACAAACCGCGAGACTTTTCCCGCCTTAACTGCACGACATTACCCAAAGGATTTCGAATAGACAACAATCGACTCTTCCAAACGTACATTTCCGTTGTAATTTACGTCAAAATTTACTATAGTAAATTGCAGTTTTCAATAGTCAGCCCCCCCCCCCAACCAAAAAAAAAACAAAAAAAAACAAAAAAAAAAAAAAAAAACAAAACAAAAACGCCTCACAGACACTGTAACTTTTAGTATAAGTAAGATTGATCGAAGCATCTCGTCTCAATTTTTTTCAGTTTACGATCCGTCGTCAGCGTCGTCGTCGCGTAATAAAACGTTTTACATTTTAATCTTCTCTGAAGACACTGGGGCCAATAGAAACCAAACTTGGTCAGAGTGTTCATGGGATGGACCTTTACAAAGTTTTTTTAAAAGTTTTACAAGGTGTCTTCTCTGAAACAGTTTAACCAATTGCAACAAATCAAATCACCAGTTTGAATTGGATGGTCCTTTATAAAGTTAATGCTTTTTATGTCAATCAAAATGACCGCCAGCGCAGGTGTTAATGTAACATATACCCTTTGGGAAAAGTTTAAACCGGTTAACCAATGAAAACTAAACTTACTAGCAATATTCAAAATGGCCGCCACTGCAGGAATTGGAATAACATAGGTCCCTATGGGACAAAGCTTAAAAAGGCTTCTCTGAAACCGGTAACCCAATCGAAACAAAACTCTAGAACTATTGTTTTGATGATCCTTTATTAAGTTTATAATTTTTATGCAAATCGAAAATTCAACATGACCGCTAACGCAGGAATGAGTTTAACAGTGGACCCTATAAAAAAGGTTTTGAAAGGCTTCTTCCTGAAACCGGTTTACTAATTGAACCAAAATATATCACCAATTCTCATTGGATGTTCCAATACAAGGTTTATGGTTTGTATGCAAATCGGAAATTCAAAATAGCGCCAACGCAGGAATTTGTTTAACATAGGACCTTATGGGAAAAAAATAATTAGGCTTCTTCTCTGAAACATGCTTACCAATCAAAACAAAACTTACACGCAATACCGTTTGGACGGTCCTCTATAGTTTTTTGTATGCCAATCGGAAATTTAAGATTGCCGCCACTGTATTACTGAGTTTGACACAGGAGTATATGGGAAATAAGTTTTAAAAAGCTTTGTCTCTCTTTATCAGGTTAACCAATCGAAACAAAGCTTATCACCAGTCTTCACCAGATGGTCCACTGTAAGGTTTACGGGTTTTTTTTTATGCCAATATAATCGGAAAATCAAAATGGCCACCATCACATGGCTTAGTTTAACACAGGACCCAAATTGAAAAATTTTTAAAGGCTTGTTTTTTAACCGGTTAACCCATGGAAACAAAAGTTATCAGAACATTTACCGGATGGTTCTCTACAATTTTTGGCAATAAGACAGTATAAATGGCCACCATTACCATTACAGACAAAGTCTAACATATGATTCTAGAGGAATAATTTTCAATCTTTTCTGAAACTGCAAAGGTGACTATATTGTATGCGAATGTTAATTGTGTGGTTCTTTAAAAATATCATGCTTCTTTATTTGATCGAAAATAAAACGATGGTTGCAATTGTAGGAATACTTTAACATAGAAACCTGTAGGACAATGTTTAAATGGCTTCTTATCGGAAACAGTTGATACCAAACAGAAAGATTCATTGGAAGGTCTCAACAAAGATAATGCTATTTATGCCAGAAGAAAATATAAAATTACAGGACTTTGTTGAACATCCGGGAAATGTCATCGTCATTGCCTATAGGAATCAGGTGAGCGTTACGGGATCTTGAGAGCGGTTCAGTTATGTTATGCCATTATTGGATTGCAGTGGTATTTGTGAAACAGTCAAAATTCGCCGGATGAACAACCTAATTTATGCCTACTGTTATTATCCCTTTAAAAAATAAGCAGTGATTTGGATATAATAAAACTGCATACTACAATGGGTCATCAGAAATTGAGAATGTTAGAATATATCGTGTCTAGTAAAATTAGGGGAACACAGATTTATTAGATGGGAGTTGAAAATTAAAATCCAACAAAATAAAAAAGAAAATGTGTTTAGCACAGGATCAAATAAAATATTAAACCTTAATTTTACCATAAATAAACAAACATTGAAGCTGTTGACAATGCAAATATCATCGCGTAATTTTGTCGTACAATGGTAGCCAGAAACATGTTGCAGATCCCATGTGCAACACTAACTAAATACACCACGCATGAACTACTAATACCAACTGTTACTTAAATTTCTGAAATTTAAATGAGGGATACACACACAACCGGATGGAGAAACAGAACAAAGAACAGATCTTGAAAATCGCGTACTCGGAAAGATACTAGTTTTTTTTTATCATTACCGGCAACCTCCGCGTTTTCGTTTACCCAAATGGTCTTAACCAATCGAAACAAAACTTATCACCAGTCTTCACCAGATGGTCCACTATAAGGTTTACGGTTTTTTTTATGCCAATTTAATCGGAAAATCAAAATGGCCACCATCACATGACTTAGTTTAACACAGGACTCAAATTGAAATTTTTTTAAATGCTTGTTTTTTAACCGGTTAACCCATGAAAACAAAAATTATCAGAACATTTACCGGATGGTTCTCTACAATTTTTGGCAATAAGACAGTATAAATGGCCACCATTACCATTACAGATTTATTAGATGGGAGTTGAAAATTAAAATCCAACAAAATAAAAAAGAAAATGTGTTTAGCACAAGATCAAATAAAATATTAAAACTTAATTTTACCATAAATAAACAAACATTGATGCTGTTGACAATGCAATTATCATCGCGTAATTTTGTCGTACAATGGTAGCCAGAAACATGTTGCAGATCACATGTGCAACACTAACTAAATACACCACGCATGAACTACTAATACCAACTGTAACTTAAATTTCTGAAATTTAAATGAGGGATACGCAATCACAACCGGAGGGAGAAACAGAACAACGAACAGATCTTGAAAATCGCGTACTCGGAAAGATACTCGTTTCTTTTATCATTACCGGCACCCTCCGCGTTTTCGTTTACCCAATGGTCTTGGTCAATTTTGGTACGTAGAAATATTACGAGATCAACGGTGTTACACTTAGGTCTGTATATGCATCTATTTATTGTTTATTTATTTATTTATTTATTTATTATTAGATTAATCTAATTTAAATCACTAAGAAACGAACTAGGTTTTCGATTTTTTAAAATTATTTCACCAAAAAAAGAAGGTTTGATTTTTTGGGGTTTTAAACATTTCAGAAAAACGTGCTATATTTATGTTTTTGATCTTGTTCTACCAACATTACAAAACTTGATCATAGCTTTCTAGATTCAAAGTGTCAATTTATAATGATCTCAACCTTGATTTTTATACGTCAAATGTTGTCGTGTACGGTAAACTAGAGCTGGTAAGGCTCAGTTGCGGTATCTTAATTAGAATTAGATTTTTTAAAAATGGATTAATGTTTGCTTCTAAATGTGGTCTGTTTTTGTTTTGTCAATCGTGTAACTCATCTGTTGATCGGTTTCCAAATGTGAGGCCAGGTGATTGGGAATCATGGATAGGACGAGAATAGCAACTCCTTTGGTAGGTGTAAAGGACGCTATGTTCTTTTTGTTTGAATGGGGCTTTACATCTATTTTTAATCAATTTTCACCTCTTATAGTACCCGATAAAAATGACTTTTAGCGGGAAAACTGGCAACAAGCACGCCCGGCTCTTAGCGTTGAAACGCGTGACTAATTACATTACCCACTATGCCACCAGGCCCCTAGCTGTGTTAGCAATGACCCAATTTTACGAAAGCCCAGAAAGACCATTTATTTTTGGAGAAAAATAGTCCGACGAAAACAGTAAGTTCTGCCCATTTCTTTTTGTGCAGAATATAATCACACATTATCTTTTTAACTTAGCTGACGATACGTACGATGTTGGTGATACATTAGGTAACGTTAAAATGACATTACTTTTTACAAAATGTTGACGTTCACGATTTTTGTAAATTTTACATATTTGATAGACGTTATTTTAAACATTTGTTTCAAGAAGTTCAACAGTTTCAAACGTTTAGAGATTTGTTTGTTTATTTGTTTGTTTGAATAATGTTTAACGCCACTTTAAGAAATTTTTAAGCTATTTCATGGCGTCCATTTTTTATAGGGAGAGGAAGCCAGAGTACCCGGAGAAAGCCCCTGAACTTCGGTAGTAAAACTGGCAATCCTTGTCAATTAAGATTGGAGTCGAGTATATTATTCCCAAGCAGTTAGACTCGAACCAGCAACCTACGTGTTGACAGACCACGTGATCAATAGTAGACGAACTACCTTAACCACTCGGCCACCAAGGCCCTACGTAAAGATTTGCAAAATGTACTTATGATTTAAAAAAAACACAATTTTAAAATAATAACTCATTCGATTGACAGAAATAATTTTCTAGTTTGCAACTGTAGTAATTTCCTTTTATGACTTTAGTTCCTCTCTCGTAAGAAAAACTCCAACTATCAGTTTCAAGACCGTCTTGTTCTTAACTATCGCTCTGTGCTCTTAGTATTGAAATTACTAAATCATTTATATATAAGTATATATATGCATAAACAGATTTAAAAAAACAGTGGCCCGAATGTTTGGATCGGGAATTGACGTTATGTTCAATGCCCAAACGTTGACAACGCTGAAATAGACGCGCTATGACATTTTGGCTAGACATTGAAAATTGTAAAATTGTTCGTTATATTTAGATATTGTTTGGCGGAATAGACACTAGTTATAAGGAATAAATGCACATTTCAAAAATACAAATCGTATTTTTTTAATTTATTTCATGCAAACGAAGACATTAGCATGTAAAATTGTGTTGCATATCCAATAATTACTGAATTTAATAAATTTTAACGTTGCGTGACATTTTGGCTAGGCATCGAGACTACTTTCAATATGCTTCCGGTTTCTAATATTTTTGCATATGCACCTTTTTAATATCAACTCCAATTTTAAAACAAGAATAGATATTTTGCGTATGAGATATGAATATTTGACATTTAAGCCCAACGTCATAAAAAAAAACCATCACAAATTGACGAGTGTGACCCTTTTATGCTTTATGCAAGACGGTTTTATGTTTAGATGATTTTATAGTAAAACAATTGTGGGTTCTAAATATGACAAATTTTAATTTCAGTCCTGGGTCTTTATTAAGCGAAAAGACCTTCTTACCTGTCTTCTGATTAAGGTCTTTCCCAATACAGTGGAAAGACCTTACTGTATTTCTTATGATTATTATGTGTTTTCTTCTTCCGCGGAACTTTGCCAAAAAGTGTCGAGACATATCATTTCGATACTTGGCACCATTAATTGGTCATATCCGGACATGACTTGGTTCACCCTGTGAAACCGATATTTTTTAAGTAACAAAGTTATCTGTCCGAACACAACCATACATGCTTTGACTAAGACCACTTTCTTTACTCAAATAACTAATTTTTATGACTGGAAGTGACATTTTGTGCTTAGCAACAGACAGTTGAGATGACAGTGGAAAGACCTTCACATTTGTTTTCACAACAAACGTCAGTTTAATTATTATTATTAATGTTTTCCCACTACAGTGGAAAGACCTTCTTACTATTCTTATGATTATTTTTCTTTTTTCCGCCGTCATTTGCAAAAAAGTGTCTCGACATATCGTTTCCATACTTGGTGCCATTAATCGGTCAGACTGGCAGATGACTCAGTTTACCCTGTGAAATTAATATATTTTTAGTAACAGAGTTATCTACCCCCTACACCGTAAACCCTTGTAAGAAGATAAACTCAAAAACTGTAACAAAATCTGAAGTGTACAAAATGTCGGTGGACCTATGGACATGATTTCACAAGCAGACATTTTTTCCAATCGACTTCTTGTTTACGTGTTTTTGACCCAAAAAGTGTCGCACCGTGTAAATTTGTTTTTCGAAAACCGTAAGTCCTAGAGACTTGAGACCACCACCATTAATCCTAAGTGACATATATTATATTTAAAAATGTCAAGGTCAAAGGTCACCTTTGGTCTTGTTAGCATATCTCATAACCCATAAAAGATAAAAGCAGGCAATTAATGGGAGAATACTCCTCTTATCGACACTTTTATTTGGTGCATTTGGTCTTAAGCTGTGAGATGAACCGTTTTCAACTTACAGCCCGCGACTCATTTGCTTACAACTTAAAACAATTAGAGATTACATGTAAACACATAGGTCTAAAGTGATCTGGAGGAAAACGGTTTTAAATTTGATCCAAAGGTCAAAGGTCATAGTACAAAGTTATACCATGGTAACAAGGTAACTGTTATAAAAGGTCATTAGCAAGCATATGTTTAGAAATCTGGATGATGTACTTTTCTGAAATAAAATTCTTTCACAACCATATACTTTGACTCGGGACCCTTCTTGACTCAAATAACTAATTTTTATGACTGGAAGTGAATGTTATGCTTAACAACAGAAACAAAGGTCCATAGCATCACATATGTTTTATTACTTCAGAGAAATAGTGGAAAAAACCTTCTCATTTGTCCTAAGAACAAATGACAGTTTAATTAAGGTCTTTCCCCTCTACAATGGAAAGACATTCTTAACATTTTTCTTCTTATTCTTATTTTATTTTATTTTATTTTCCGTCCTAATTTGCCAAAAAGTGTCGCAACATATCATTTCCATACTTGGTACTTTTAATCTGTCATAATGGCAGATGACTCTGTCATCCAGTGAAACCGACCTATTTTTAGTAACGGAGTTATCTGTCCGAACACCGCAAACACTTGTTATCAGATAAACTCGGAAACCGTAAACGATTCTCAAAATATGAAGTGTAAAAAATGTCGGTGGACCTATGTCCATGATTTAACAGTGACTAATTTTCATGACTGGAAGACATTTTGTGCTTAGCAACAGGCACAAAAGTCCATAACCCCATATATTTAATGACTTTAGACGAAAGCTGGAAAGACCTTCACATTTGTTCTCAGAACAATTGTCAGTTTATTTTAGTATGTTGCTTTTGAGTACAAATGGATGCGTGCAATTGCATCTGTGAAATTTTGTAAAATATTGACATTATTCCACATAAAACGGAAAGAGCGATTTCTTTGGAGTTTGATTAATGTAAGGTATAAATTTAAATAGTACTTTTTAAATAAAACATTTGCGAATAAAACTTTGCATTAAGTTTTTTTGTTTGAAACATGCATTTAAAAAGATATCGTTTCCTCGGTTGACTTTTGTATCATTTTCTCATGGCGATTTTGCCGATGTCGCCAATAAAATCATTAAACTTTTTGAACTATCTGACGGCAAAATGTGAATAAACAAGCACTGTGTGTGTAACTCATAGATACATGTTATTTGCAAAGGTATAATTCAATATCTGCTTATCTAATTAAAGGGATCGGAAACTGAAAAGTTGTTTAATGTTCCTTATTCTTTCATACATGTGATAGTACATGGTGGTGTACATGTATTATTGTATTTCTCTGTATTACTGCAAATGATTATCCCTATAAAGTTTACCCTGTATTGTATGACAAGGCCCACCATAATACATTTTGCACTGGTGTCTTGCATACTTTAAATTTTAAAAAGGACCGTTTCAAAGTCCACAAAATTGCATTTGCTGCTTTTGAATGTATCTATTTGAAGCAGTTATTGCACACAAATAGCAAACACATAGTATTCATCCAATCGTTAAAAAAATTATCTACACGAACGTGCCCTATTCCAAAACATGATCATATACATGTACAGAAAACTTCATTAGATTGATTGGACATGTTACTTGGAAATTTATCTTGTATAAGAAAATTAGCCATGCACAATTAAGATTAAAATGTGCTCTATGTGTGAAAGGGAAATGGTTAAGGTAGCTATCAATCTTTTAATCACGTGCATACACACAGACGCTGTGGGTTTCAAGTTTTACACGCAGGGTGGGTTCGACTCCAATATGAATAATTGGATTGAAAGGATTTCCAAATTTCTACCAAAGGTCTTGGTGTTCTCCTGGTACATGTTCTTTGGCATTCTCCCCTAATAAAAACGCCCAATCTCATATATAAGATGGGCATTTAGATAGAAAAATGTAGAAAAAATATAAAACATCAGTGTTCAGTTACTATACTCATATTCATGGTTGTAATATATTAAACTTTGATAATGCAAAATATCTCGTTTAAATCTCAATAACTTTTTACAAATATGCGTATTTGAAGATGAGGCTTCACTACCTTAATATTTTGTCATCATAAATCCTCCATAAGGATACGATGGTGCTAAAGGGTGCTGGTGCTATTTTTTTCATTTAAACAATATAGAATAGAACCAATAAATTTCAAAAATCTCAAATTAGAATTAGTATTCGACACTTGTTAAATTGTCAAAACCTTAAACCTTGATGTATATTAGAGCATGATTAACGAGTGTAATGCGTACATGTTTGGTTAGCAAAGATTTTTTTATATTTTAAAATAAACATTATAAACAGTGTCTATACAAGTGTGTTAGTGGTGATAACGCCACAGGGTACTGATATGCATCTAGTACGGCAGAGATCAAACGTCTCTAGATTTCTGTCGGCCCTGGCTAGCCTACCTGTAGGTGAAAAGGCGAGTCGAATTAGTAAATGCCTCCTCGTAGCAATGAACGGTAATTGAGGTCTAGTATATCAGGCTAAATTGAAGGGGATCTCGGAGCATTAAAGGTCCCGGAGATGCAGTGTGTAGGCACACCGGCGTGTATATATGTCCTAGCACTCATCATCCTTACCCAAGCTATTGGTAAAATAGCCCCACTGCCTCATGGGTGAATTGGTAAAGTCAAAGGCTTTGGAAGAAAATCCAAACAGAAAATATAGGGAAATGGACCTCATAATAGTGGAAACTACAGCCATCCAAGAGAAGGACAACCCCGAAAGAAAACCTGGCCCAACAGTGCGGAGGTTTGGCCAGGTGTTAACTGCTCCACCCTGTACAAATATCATTAGTTACGGAAACTGCAAACCAGACAAAAACTCAACATCTGAATAGCAGTGATAGTCTCCCAAACAGAATTAGACAAATGACATTTCGTAGCACGGCAAGGCCATCATTACTAAATCCAAAGCAATCGTGTTACATTGGGGCATGGAATGTGCGTACAATGTACGTAGCAGGTACAACTGCGCAAGTAGAGAAAGAAATGACGAGATATAACATCCAAATTTTTGTTGTAACAGAAAGTAGGTGGACTGGAAACGGGATGATAATAACCAATTCTCGAAACACTATTATGTATTCTGGAAGAGAAGACAACAACCGCAGAGACTGTTTAGCTATCATCATGATACCTCAGGCAAAGAAAAGTCTCATTGAATTTCGCCTCGATTAACGAAAGAATAATAACTGCAAGTTTCAATGATAGACATGTAAAACATTAATTATCGTATGTTACGCTCCTATAAATTATGCGAAAGAAAAAAAGGCAACTTCTATCAACAGCTCCAAACAGTCATAGTTAAAGTGCCAACACATGATATACTTTTGATAATTGGAGACCTGAATGATAAAGTTGGAAGCTCTAACGAAAGAAAAGAAAGATCTATAAGAAAATATGGATGTGATACCATCAATGAGAATGGATAAAGATTAGTTGATATGTGTGCGAAACAACTGGGTCATCAGGTGAACACTTTTTCAACATAAAGAAAAATGCACAAGAAGACATGGGTATCACCAAATGGTAGAAACAGCCATCAAATAGACCATATCATAATAAATGGAATGTAGACAAGTAGACTTGTACATGCGACAAGTAGATTTAACAGTTGGGAGCTACGTATTTGTCAACTTTATATTCTTGTTTCGGGCGTTTTGATTGGACGTCGCATATTAAACAATGGAGAGTCTACAGGATCGAGATGTGAAAGTTATTGGTTTACGAAAGAAATAGGTACATTTATGCTCTTTTGGGAAAGCCCGTGAGATCTTCATTTCTGATATAATTTTTTTATGTCACCCGGTCTTTCCAAAATGAATGTAAGAACTTATTAATCTTCGAACATTTGAAGTTTGGAACCAAGAATCCTTTTAAACGTACGTAATTTGGGGAGGGATGTTCTATATATGCCAGCTTTTGTTCAGTTTTTTTCAGGAAACAGAGACATCGTTATCAGAATATTTGACTATCTGAAGTTCGGAACAAAAATCCAAGCTGGAGACTATGTGAATTGGAGATGAGCCGATATATTCCTTATTGTGATTCAACGTTAACGAACGTGACAGGAGAGGATTATATAAGGATGTAGAAGAGACAAAGAGGCATGTTTATCAGATTAACAAAAAGTAGAGGTAATCTTCGAACATCTGAATTGTTCAAAAGGCTCTCCCAAAAACGCATGAATATCTCATCTACAACGCCTTTAAATTCGGCTCCTGTATTCATCTGAAAACCTGGACCGACATACTACGTCCCCTTTTTCACTCGTTTAATTTGTTCCGAACATCACGATCGTAAAACTCCACAGAGGTCCCATATCGGGTTTTAGTTCAATATAGCAAACTTTTTTTCTAGAAGTTGGGATGCTACAGTTTAAAAAACAGATAAGAAATGATCAATTTCTTTATATTGGTTGAGACTAGTTTTGTACTTTTGAGATCAAATACTATTCCAAATGCTTCGGTGGGTTTTTGTAACTGACCATCTGAGGTATTTTGTTCCTTATGAAAGACTGTATGTACGATTCTCTTTTCTATTTTTTCTTAGCAAATTTCGTGATGCTTTTCCAATTCGAAGAGTAAAAATTCAGATATTATGTTTGATTGATTTTCGTAGAACAACTAAGCATTTTAATAAAAAAAATAATTTATAAAAAAGGTACAAAAAGAACCACCAATACAATGAACAAACCTTTACCTGTTGAACATCACCAAAAAGATGTCAACAATAAACAATAAACGGACTCCTTGCATTTATCTCCATGAATGAAAGCATTCTTTCAAGGTCTAAACGGGTCTTATTATATGTGAAAAACACGATTTGTGTTCAGCATAAGATTATGAATATATGATCGTGACGATAACCTTTCACCTTCTGACCTTTTTAAATAGTTAAGCTGAAAGGTGACCCATCGTGATGACAAGAGCTATATATTCATTCTTGTAAGTTATAATATAAGAGGTTAATAACTGTCATTATGAGTCTTCTAAATCCTTAAAGGATAGTGCCAAGATCATTCATCCTCTCATATGAACTTTCGTTCTGATGTATTTTGCAGTTTATCTGCAAATAAAATGTCATCAAAGATACCAAGGTAGAATATAACATTTACTGCGAAAGGCGCGCGTTTCGTCTAATCAAGACTCATAAGTGGCGCTAAAACCGAAAACAATATTTGAAATCCAAATGATTAATGATGATGTTTTAGCGTTTTAATCATCAAATTGAAAAGTCTGAGACTTTAAATCATTTTAGAAATTTCATTGCAGTAAATTTAGTAAATGACTATTTCACAATTGTTGTTATGATAAGCAAATGGGGAAAATTTGTGATTTCGATCAATTTCAAGAAACGCATTGTAATCTTTTATCAATTATTACTTTTGACTACATCATTATTCGACTGGATAGTACAGTTAAGACAAAGATTATATGTAAGTTTTTCGGCCACTTAAACCTTTTTAACTGAACATTTTTAAAAATTACAAATCGATGAATTATTCTTTAATTTTCAAATTTTACTACATATTAAACTTTTTCCTGTACTGTATATGCCCTATTATGTATCGCTTGATTCGATACTTCATACGTTTTCATTAAAATTGATTACAAGGAATGATATGTGCTAAATTTCATGCGTAAAATTCGTTTTCTGCCTAAAGAAACAAGGTGAAAGATGATCCCCGAGGGATAATGTTGATCATAAACGAGCAATCTAGTGCCTAGTGATGGGCAATATATCGCGATAGCAAGTAACAATTTGATTAGATAGTAAATTTTATAACCTTGGTAACTTTGATGACATTTTATTTTATTTTTTTTTCGGTTAAAAAACTAAGAGAGATATCTCAATAATTAATGTAGGTATGGTTATACAAAATACAATCGATCAAAAGGAGATACAAACAATTAAATAATTTTACGAAATCTGATGATCATTGGCAAGGATATACCAATAACTAATTATCAATAATCATCGTTGTAATTACAAGACAAGACCTGATAAATTTGTATTTAGTAAGAGTTATGAATGCAATCAACGACTGATAATAGGCAAGACCAATACAATATGAATGTATTAATATGTGAATAAATGTTTTTTTTAACAGAAAAATGAAGATTTATGAAAATTTAATCTATCCAATATATGAATTGGGTTAAGTGAGGGAAGCGGTGCTGTTGCAAAAACAGCTTCTACTACTCCAACCTAGACACATAGTTCCAAACCCCAAACCCACACTGATTCAGTACCACCTGAGCACCTGTTTGTCAAACGATCAACAGTTAAAACATAAGAGAAAAATATACTAAAACTGATCGGTCAACAATAATAGAAAACCAAAGGAAAGTGTCATAGTCCAGACAAACCCCACATGAACATATCAAAAATGAAAGAAACCCGATGCTTAAAGCATCCCGTTAACAAAAGAAAACATAACACGTTTCGCCACAGACAGTATTGCATTACAAAAGACATCAAATATCACCTAAGTATACCCGACTAAGCCTCACCAGCACTCATGAATTGACAAAATAAAAGCAAACCGCGTTTTATGACGTTACATCGAGTCTTGAAAACATGTTCGTATGTCTTATAAAACGACAATGGTAGACATTGCTGTCGTAATTTCATTATTTCGGTAAAACAAGATAAAGGATCTAATTCCTTGTTGGTAGTTTTGCAACATCCACAACGAAAATGATAACGTAGATGTATATGAAAAATAAGATCAAACGCCTCCAATTTATGATAGTTTAACCTTTAGAATATACAAGTCTGGTAATGGTACTTTCAATCTTTATAATAACATGCACATCTGTATTGAATGTTATCGTACAAGAATTGATAGAATGCTACATGAAAAGTATGAAAACAGGGTAGCGACAGAGAATTATCTTTTGTAACGGCTTAATCTTGTTTTAAAATCAATAAAAAGGGTATAAATCTTACAAGGAGCGTGACACTTTCAAGAAACGTTAGCCGCTATGGTCCGCGTTAAGGCTTTCTGTATTATAATTTAAAAGGTCTTCGCCACCTGGGGACGCGCTAGGAAGCTTTGTGGGTGGACCACTTTTAACTCTGCAAGTATGGTACGATCTTATCGTTCAATACAAATATGTTACGAGGTCACATTTTACTTACATAACTTCTTACATATTGACTGTGTTTTATTTGTCCAATTCCAGAATGCCTTTGTTTCGTCGTTTGGATCTTTTTCGCATATTACATTCGCATCACCAGTCAAATTGTAACCTTGAAAGCATTCAAGTTTGCACGATGATCCATAGACAAATCCGTCAGGACACGTAAACTTTATATTCTTGTCACCAACAATAAGCGGTTCACAAAATAGATCTAAATTAACATAAGAAACATGGGTGGTTTAATTTAAATATACTAACCAGATACGCATGTACAATAGAAATATATATATATATATATATATATATATATATATATATATATATATATATATATATATATATATATATATATATATATATATTATTACAATGACCAAGAATTGTTTTGCACAATTTATATAAAAACTATTCGAAAAGGTAAATTGACATTCGGAACAAGATAAAAACACTAAAACGACTAAAAATATTATTGTTTTGTAGAAAAACCACCATTCCTGAATCTGCAATGTTATAAATATGAACATTTAATAAAGAAATTTAATGTATCAAACCGTGTATTTAATGCTCAATGAAAAAAACTATATCGTCAATGTGCAAATGGTGTATTGTGTTGCAACTACATTCACACCTTTTACTGTGACTCTAAAACTGCAAGTCGCCACATTTCCAGCACTATCAGTGGCATTGTACTTTATTTCATAATTATCAACTTCAAACAAACTTCCGGAAGGCGGACCAGATACTTGATGAATTGTTACCAGTGAAATGATTCCACATGAGTTGCCTGCATTATCAGAAGCAGTAGGATCGTCCCATGAAATGTGTGCTTTTCCTTTGCCATCAACAGCAAACTTGTTAATGTTTCCAGGGCAGCTGAGGGTTGGAGGTTCTTTATCTAAAAAAAACAACAACCTGTGGTAAAAAGATGTGTTTATATATCTGTACGCATGACTGTTTTGACTGAACAGTATCCTTCGTTTATCGTGCTGCGATATCCATATGTTGTCTGAAATTCTAAAAAAAACTTGAACGATTCAAGGTGATTCAAAGATATAAGTGAACTTTATAATGTTTTTATTTTCGTAACTTTCACTCTCATTTTCTTGAGAGTTCGTGTCACTAGGTTTTTTGGCTTTGTTCTGTGTTTGTTTTTGTTTCTCCCATTCGTATTAGTCTTATGGACTTTGATTTGATTGCCATTTTGGTATTTTTCAGACATTTAATTAAATAATGTACACTTTAAGGAACACTATGACTGAGTCTGACAAAGATAAACTTTCCTTTGTCGTGTTTTTTTATTTTCACTTGAAAACACTATTCTCCCCAACCTATGCACCCAGGTTTATGCGCACTCCATATTTTCTCACTTTTGGACGTATACACTTTTTCAGAAAGAATGAAGACGGCGAGGTCGTTAACACAAAGAAGAATTAAAGCACTGAACATGTATATGAGCGTTTATGCTAAATATGTCCTCAAAGACTATCAGGTGGTAAAGAACTTGTCTCACCTTCATGACAAAATCTTCGTAATACCGAATGACAAGGCCCGTTACAATATTGTGCTGTATGCAAAACGCATTATATTAACTGCTTGATAAAGAAATTGTGGGCAATTTAGCTGGCAACCTTACATATATCGCGACGACACTGACGAAACAGGAAATACCGGAAAAACATTGATCAGTTTTGAATTCCGTTGGCATTTCGACCAAAAATGAGGATCTGTATTTTTCATTACTCTGCTGGATTTCTTGTAAGTGAAACAAATAAAATGTCAACAATGATAGCAAGGTTAATAGAATTTACTACGCCAGATGCGCGTTTCGTCCAATCAAGACTCATCAGTGGCACTCAAACCCAAACAATATTTAAAATTATTAAGTTGTTGAACGACTTTTATCACCAACATTCCAAAACGTTATAAGAAGCCCGGCTAAGGCTATCTACACCTTGAAAAAAAACCCATTAGAATTAAAATAATGAGTCCTTATAAACAACGTTATATTTCTTTGTCTACTAATTGCTCCACTAAACCCATTGTATACATTTTCCAAGCCGCGCGAGAAATAAATAAACAGGGACAGTCATAAGATAAATAGATATTCAATATAGTGCCATGAAACGAATAATGCTATCATTTCAGACATCCAGCAGCACTTGTTATCAAGATTACTACTACAAACGTTTCCCAATGTTTTTTCCCCAATACGGTTCAGACCAGCCATTTTAGTTCTTTTTATGTGGAATATAGATATGAGTATTTTATGTTACAAAATTGCTGGAAATATGTGTTCTGATTTTCATCATAAAAAACAGGAATTTGGACACTAAAGACACAATATTTTTTTGCCCTGCATACAGACATGTTGTTATTGCTGATAATTCTGGTTCATTTGCTTAAAACTGTGGCAAGTTGAGATATGTTCAGTGAAATAAATCACATAATACATTCGCAAGGAGCATCTTGGAAAATATTAGCATCAAATTGCAAATTTTAAATCTTCATAGCTTTTGAACCGTTTGACCGATTTCAATCAATGAAAGCTTACAATATTTCCTTAAATTTTGGACTCTCGTTCAAGGTATTTTCCAGAACGGCATAGGGACCTCGGTGGCCGAGTGGTTAAGGTAGTTCGTCTACTGTTGATCACGTGGTCTGTCAACACTGAGATTGCGGGTTCGATTCTCACTGCATGCAGGGTGTTGCCAGTTTTCCTACCGCAGGTCGGGGGTTCTCTCCTGGTACTCCGGCTTCCTCCCCCAATTGCTAAAAGTGGCGTTAAAACACCATTCAAACACACAAACAAAACAGAATGACATAATTAACAGTAGATACTTTTCAGTGTAAAATAAGAAAATCTTACCTTTACGATGAGAGCGGAAATCTGTTATTGGTGATAAACATATTCTATGCATATACTTTTAAAGTATGCATAATAATTCGCCAGTTTTCAAAAGTGTCACCTGACCACTTTATAGGGTTTTCTCTTTGACATGCTTTTAAATAACGCAACAACTGTAAACCCTTATTAGCTTCCATAGATTCTTATTGTGTTTTTTTAAGTTCATATGCATTGCTTTGGTATTAATAAAATTGTATATATGTAATCATTTTTAAGTCACTTCGTTGCTGAAATTGTAGTTATTTATAGTAACACATCAAATGGACACTTTATAAATTATAAGAAATTTTCGTCGATATTACATGTAGCGCTCATAATATATATACACCTCGCCATAAGTTAAGCAACACCCTATTATTTTCCATGTATTCATTTAAGATTTATATATTAATATTTTTTTAAAGAAATGACAATTTATTGAACATTAATGACAAAAGAAACATACAAACAACATGTTTACAGTCGCTTTACTTATTGTTTGATGAAAAAATGTTCAAAGCTTATATATATATATATATATATATATATATATATATATATATATATATATATATATATATATATATATATATATATATATATATATATATATATATATATATATATAAACAGTGCAAATATAACTTTCATCAGTCAAAAAATAAGTTTGATTGCATACTTCAATTTCATGGACTTAAAGTAAACACATCATCACAGGTCAACGTTCAGGGAAAGAAAAGTCACTTTGAAATGTGTTAAACGCAAAAATACTCAATATGTCGTGTAGCCACCACGCTTCCGGTACAGTTCAATAACTCTCCTCCTCATGCTGTTGAATAAACGACGACGTGTAGCATGTGGTAACTTCTGCCCTTCATTTTGAATGGCAACACGTAGTTCTTGGACATTTTGACAAGCAGGTGCTCTGTTATTGATTTTACGGCCAATGATATCCCACAAATGTTCAACTGGATTCATATCGGGTGACATGAATGGCCAAGGAAGATGCACAATAGCTTCCCTTTCGATAACATCACGTACAATTGCAGCTCGGTGAGGTCTTGCGTTGTCATCCATAAAGACGGGTCTGTTACCAAGTACATGATTGTCAAAACGTGGCACAATAATAGCGTTAATGACGTCATTTCGATATTTCTGCCCTGTCATTGTCCCATCAACCACATACAGATTCAGTTTACACTCGTATGAAAAGCCTCCCCACACTGTAACACCACCACCGCCAAACGCTGTAGTGCCTAGGATGTTGTTCTGGTTGTAAGCAGTGCCTCGTTGTCTCCAAACGCGCATGCGCCCATCAATACGACGAAGAAGGAATCTGCTTTCGTCGATCCAGTGTACTCGTCGCCAGCTTCGAATATTTCAATGGCGGTGACATCATTCCCACTCTAAACGCTTGGCGATGGCTCTGTGTCAACAGTGGACGTTTCAAGGGACGACGAGCTCTCAACCTTGCATTGTTTAGGCGCCTGTTAACTGTTCGAACGGTGACTTTAGTTGCAATATTCCAATCGTCACGAAGATATCTTGGAATGGCAAACGGTTGGCGTTTGGCTACACGAACGAGTGCTCTATCTCCTCTTTCAGATGTTTTTGGTGGTCGACCCTAACTAGGACGTCCCTGGATAGTTCCATCATCTCTATGACGTTTCAGTATCCGGGATATGAATGCCAAAGTGTTGTGCTATCTGACGCAAATTATGTCCACTATTACGCATTCCAACTATCTGCCACTTCTCAGCTTCATTTAACTTCCGTCTCGGCATTGTAAAAATATAAAGATGAAGTCGAAAAAGACCAGGAGATGAACACTAAATCGTTAAGGAAAACAAGGCTCTTAGGCGTGCTCGACTACCGTATGACAAACTGGTTTTGCTATTTACCTGAGGAGTTAATTAAAGTAACTTTCCCGTGCTCGAATGATGACTTTAGTACATAAATAACACAAAGTTAATATTTATTCAGATTTTTGAAATTATAAAACAAAATGTAGGTGTTGCTTAACTTATGGCGAGGTGTATATATAGAAATTGCTCAGCGTTTGCAATCTGTCGTGGTTTTGCAGTCGATCCGATTTCTCTACTTACCAGTACGTTTATTTTGTGGTACGGAATAAGTCTTTATCATGGTGGCTTTAGACTTCCGCGTTATTTTGGAGCTATTAAAGCCTACCGGAACAAGAAACGTTTGTAGTTATTTGGCGATTTCCTGTGTAGTGTCTTTGAGACATCAGATAGTCTGGGGTAGTTCTAATGACACCCTATCGGAAGAGAATCTTCTGTAGATTTTTCTTTGAGCTTGCGCTCTTGGTGGAAAATACTTGTGATATTGTGTGGAGTACAGTTAAGATTATTTGCAAATATTGTTCATACACATTCTTTTTAATACAGGAGTTAAAACAACTTATTAAAGTTTCCATATACTACCTTACAAGCTACAATACTAGTACTGTTAAATATTTCATGTAAAATTAATGCTTTGCAGCCAGAGATAATTTTTCTTGCAACGGTCTGTGGGTTTTACTAGGTACTGCAGCTTGCTCTTTCAATATAAACTAGACACAATGTTATAGTTGAAAATTGCTGACAGTGACATTAAGCCAAATTCAAACTTACAGAAAACCCCAATCTTTTTAAGTAAGAAGACATATAATCTTAACACATTATGAATACAAATGGGTAAATACTGGAACAGTTACATAACAATGTGTGGCAGGATTGAACCGGTTAAACTATTCCCCGCTAATTAATGTAATACTCATTCACCACCAAGATACCTAAACGCATTACACAAAAATACACCTGCAAAATACATAACCAAAAGATGCTACTCGAATACTTATTAAAAAGCCTACACAGCAATTAAATGCGAATATAGACAAACAATCGGATATAAATACAAAAGGATAACAAACAATGGGCGGGGAAAAATTGAGACTATGATGTTCAAACTAACAGGCGACTAAAATCCAACATTCCTTAAAAAAATACACGGTCACATTATGAGGGTTATAGGAAACATTGCAGTATATTAAATGAAGAAGAAATATTTTAGTTTACAAAGGAAAAATATCGCAATTGTACTAAAAATTACAGATATCAAGCACAGGCGATTTATTGGGTATTTAACGATAAAAGTCTCAAAAATAACTAAGGTCACAATCATGACAATTCCTTGACTTTGAATAACTATTCATTATTATAGTCTAGAAATTAACTCGAGAAGCCAGTGATGTTTACTAGGAAACAAGAACCATGCTAATAATATAGTTCCATAGTATCCATTTTCGGGGTGGAGGCATGTTACGGTTCTGAAAACATTGTAGATTTTTACAAAATCTACATGTTATAAAACGTTTTATTATATATAATTTTTGCAAATACTCGTGTTTCTATTGGGTTCGAGTTTCTCACTTTTGGGTTGTGTTATTGTTTGCTGGTTATTCTTTGTTTCATGGGTCTTTTTCTCAGTGGGGATTGGTCACTGTCCTATAGTTTACGATTATGTTGACCGATCCTTTTCTTATATTGTTTCTTATATATGGTGTCAAAGTCTTTTGTTATATGAATTTAAAAAAGTACGGAAATGTGGTCGTCATTTTTATGGTATTATTTTTAGAAACAAGCAATTTCAGATAGCCTACGAAATGCAATGTGAAATGGTTCTAAAATATTCATATTATTCAGTTGTAACAAACAAAGATCATGTTAATCTTACGACACGGTCTTTTATTAAAAATATTACAGGCCACACTTCATCTTTTTCAGACATAGTAACACATAACCATGTTTGAAACATATTATTACTACAAATGTATCGCGTTATAAAGAAATGTAAAGTACTTGCGAGAAATTTGATCATGGGATTACAGTTTAGAGAATAATGCTACAGGTTACAAAATTAAAAAGTCAATTTAAGAATGATAAGATTTAAACCCGAGTAAAAGATATATCCTTTTAAGTCATATTTATAAACATTTTAGATATGGTTAAATCCGAATTGAATTGACACCATTACAATTTGTAACTGTAAAAGAACAAATAGTTACGTACGTGTGTGTGAGACATACACTGTGAACATTAAAGTATATTTACTTTTTTATCTGAATTCGAAAGTAGGTGCTGTCTTTATCTGCGACAATGTCAGAAAAACAGGTAATTTAGTAACAACCTTCCTTATTAAATATGGTCAATGTCAGTTGTAGATTGCAGACCAATTAATGAGATTGTTGGAGATTTATTTTTTTTATTTGTATGTTTTCTGACCCATCATGACTCATGTGCTATAACTCTCACTGGGTTATGGGTTAAAAGTCAGTTGTGTTTTTGCAAGTGTTGATACAATATTTGGAAGCTAAACGTCGTTTTCAAGATATAGTCCCTCTCGTTAAAGGAGGTGGAAATTGTAATGCTGATCACATGACGTCATAAAAAATTTTATGGGCACTTTTAGTTTAAAACGGCAACATTTGATACATGTCCCTAATACGCTTCCGTATGTTGAAGACGTTTTGTCGGTGAATATATACACAATTCTGGCTCAGTCCAAGTTGTGGTAATATAACTACTAGCTTAAAAAAATCTAAAGACACTAAACATTCTCAATTTTTCATATTGCCATATTTTCACTCTTTCATGTTTAGTCGGTGTCTCAATTGATAACCAGTTAACACTTATTGCTAAACATATCCTAGATAGAAGCATTCAACCTATGGGTACATATCAACAGAAATAAACCTAGTTTATCCCCTGTCTCTACCGTCTTGATAAAATCAGTCTATATTTTGTCAGTATGCTAAAATTCTTATAATCTATCTATAAACACACTTTTACTATATATTCACCTAATACCTTTTATAACATTTGTGGCGTGGCAAATTATATACATAAATTAAACCGCCATTTGTTCTGGGAACAAATGAGAAGGTCTTTCCCGCTGTTCCTCTAAAGTCAGAAAATTTAGGTGATGCTATGGAATTTGTGTCTTGCTACAGCACAAAATGTCACTTCCAGTCATAAAAATGAGTTATTTGAGTAAAGAAAGTGGTCCCGAACCAAAAAATATATGGTTGTTAAAGACTTTCATTCCGTTGCTAGGGACAAAAGGCCGCTTCCGGTCATGAAAAGACATATTTCATTAAAGTACATCATTCTGATTCTAAAAATATATGGTTGCTAAGGACTTTTTATAACGGTCACCTTGTTGCTATGGTATGACCTTGACCTATGACCTTTGACCTTCGGCTCAAATTGAAGCTCTTTTTCTATTGATCGTGTTAAACCTATATGTTTACTATATTATCTCTAACCGTTTTCAAGTTTTAACCAAAAAACCGATTTACCGAAACGCGTCAAGGGATGTAACTCGAAAACGGTTCATCGCACAGCTTCGCGTTATGTACCAAATGAAGGTCTCAATAAAAGAAGTATTTTTCCCATTTATTGTCTGCTTCTATCTTTTACGGTTTATGAGGTATACTGCTAACAAGACCTATTGTGTCCTTTGACCTTGACTTTTGACCTTTGACCTTGACATTTTTAAATGTAATATATGTCACTTTGGATCAATGGTGGTGGTCCCAAGTCTCTAGGACTTACGCTTTTAGAGAAAAAAAATTTACGAGTTGCGACTACTTTTCGGGTCAAAAACGCGTCAAAAGGAAGTTGATTGGAAGAAAAAAATTTGCATGTTAAATCATCACCATAGTACAGCCTACATTTTGAATACTTCAGATTTTGAGAATCGGTTACAGTTTCTGAGTTTATCTGCTAACGAGGGTTTTCGTGTTTGGGCAGATAACTCTGTTACTAAAAATAGATCGGTCTAAAAGCATGAGCCGTGTCATCTCTGGATATGACCGATTAATGGTACCACGTATCGGAATGATCTGTCTTGACACTTTTTGGCAAACCTCAGCGGAAGAAGAAAAATAATACATGTAATAATAATAATAATAATAATAATAATCATAAGAAAGACAAGAAGGTCTTTCCGCTGTAGTGGGAAAGACCTTAATAATAAAAATAATAAGAAGAAGAAATTCAAGAAGGTCTTTCCACTGTAGTGGGAAAGACCTTAATAACAAGGATTAGAATGAAATGTAACATACACACAATAAGTTATTGTTTAAATGTTATGCGGCTCAGAAGCGAGCCTTACAGCAATATTTTAAGACGTTTAGAAATTGAAATAATTGAAATTGTTTTAAAAAAATTACTTAGATTTAGTGTACCTTGACACATCATTGCATCATAGTTTATCCACACATTTCCATCGCATTTAGTATACTGCAGTTGTTTTGGAAAATAACCAGGATTGCAGGAAGGAGTGCACTGGGCACCATATTCGTATTTCTTGTTGTCACAATCATAGTGACCGTTACACAACTTTGGGGGCTCGCTACACTTCTTAACTGAATAAAAATTGAAAAATGCATTACATTTCAAGTATTTTTCTGTTTGCAGCGGTATTAATCATTACATTTTTTAAAGCAACAATACTGCCTTTATTGTACATATACACCTGGATAACATTATTGCAACACAAAAAAATGAAATGAAATAAAAGACTTAAATATGAATTTCATGCAAGTTAAAGTCTTTTATAAGGTTCGCCTTTAGGGATAAGGGAAAATTTGATTATTTTTGCTTTATCGTATTATGACTTGTTCATGCAAACATGCAAAAAGTCCATTGGTCAGCCTAGAGTCGCTATATGTTGCATATAACGGACGGCATATTGCTAGCATGGCGGCAACCAGACACTGCTTATGCCGAACGCAACATTGCTGAAACGGTTCCGTTTATTGTTAGTTCAGTATTGGTTTAGGTATATATGTCAAATGTCTTTAAGCTTGACCTCATGCGCGGTAATTTGAATGCACATAGGTACCAGAATTGCATTATAAAAACGAGTGTAGTACCTTATTTTGGCAATTATCTACTATGGACGAGACCTGTTTTTATGGACGACAACGCCAGACCTCATCGAGCTAAGGTCTCCGGTACAGACATCAGAAGTAGACCAAGCATTACATCAGGAATGGTAACAATTGACACTTCAGCCAACTTGTCGTTTAGTTGGTGGTATGAGACGTTCCGAGGCGGTCATCCGTGTGAACGAGAGTTACACCCAATAGTAAAACTTTCTAACAGAAATTGATTCTTACAACAGTGTATACGTTTTTGACATATTTTTGACATGCAAGACAAAACTAGTGTCTTTGTTTAAATGAAATTTGTATAATTAAATTTGAATATTTTACTGCTTATTATCAATATGCACGTGACAATGCTTTTATTTAGTATACAGTAATTGCATTTTAGATGTATTTTCATGAAAAATTTACATTTACTCTGCAAATTATTTTATTATAACAGTCGAGTGTTGCAGTATTGTTTTCCAGGTGTATATAATGTAAATTATATATTTTTCTGACACTTATTTTAAATTTTACTTCAAAATGTTAGTGTTGATAACTATGCATTGAAAACACTTACATTGTTAATTGTATCTTTTTAATTAAAAGAACTTGAATTAGCTTATTTAAATTATACTTGTGACTTGTTATTTGTAATGATTGATTGATTGATTAATGGTGTTTAACGCCCGAGCAGCTTATTTGTAATGACATTGAAATATAATCGTTAACATTTTAAATATTAAAATTGAATGCAATTACTTTCGCAGATTACTTGACCTGAAGGCGACCACTCTCCATTTTCTTCACATGTTTTTGATCCGACACTGTTCTGGGATAGTTTATAACCAGGATTACAGGTAAATTTACAGACTGATCCATATATGTACGTATTAGGGTCACAACTAACGCGTCCATTTTCCAACCAAGGATACTGGTAACAGTATATTACTAAAATTAAAATAATAAATATATTTGTTACAATATTGTTAAGCATTTCAGAAAGAATAAATGTAATTAAAACTGAAATACCAGCAAAATGTATAGAAGAGTGTATATTTGTAATGATGTACATGTATTTTATATTATGATTGCTTTACTCAAAGTAAATAAAACATTAATAAACTGGTTTACTTTATAGATATATTAAGGTAGCGAAAACGTGCGCTTGAGCAAATGAAATTAAACACATTTACAGTTTGTTAATTATATATGCTATGTAGAGAACTCCAGGTATTTAAAAAAATTACCTTGTGTTTATTGTAATTGAAAATCATTGTTCTTTGATTGGTCAGTCAAGTAACATGTATATTTTTGTAGGGAAAATGTGTGTGTGATCCAGTTATAGTTTTTGTTTGAAAGCATTTTAGCGAAATTGTCATCAATTTTTCAGCTGTATCGTGGCATCCAGTTGTTATCGGGAGAGGAAGGCGGAGTCAGCGGAGAAAACCCGGACCTTCGTTAAGACAATCTTTGTCAAATAAGATTAGAGTCGAGCATACCCTCAGTTTTGACAAGAACGATATCAATTTTAGATACCACTTAACTAATAGAACAAGAATAATATTAAAAAACAATGTAAATCATCACAAAATCATTAGGAAAATGTTATCATTCATGTGCGTCCAATATAAATTTGTTAACTTGTTTTTCAAAGTTATGGATTGCTGACACACATTTTTATTATCGTTATTATCTAATCAGGTTGTATACGATAAAATTGTGTGCAACATTTTCTTAGTAAATTATTAGATCATTTATTTGTTTTCCTTGCACCTCATTGGTAAGCATTAATGTGTGCATTTATATTTTCTGCATTCTAATATCACCTTCTCGTTTACATAGCAAGAATCCAGCTTCTGTAGTCGGTATTCAAATGGTATAGACGCTCACTGCTGTTGACTTCTAAGCTAAAAGTTCTATGGTTGTCACCATAAGTTAGTTGACCGTTATAGGAAGTCAATATCTCAAATACGATTGAATATTTTCTCTGTCATAGGTAGTCTTCCCTTTTCCTGGATTTGACGTTTTCCAGGACATGACAATGAGTGCTTATTTAGACGCAGGCACTGCTTCCTTGTCCGGAGCACCATTTAATTTCATTACAGAAATTATCATTTTTAATCTTTGTTGCTATCTTCCTAAAGTCTTGCGTCGAAGTATTAGTCGACATATCATTTTGACGTTTGAGATGAGATTTGACGACTTGCCAAGGATAATAACTATCACTTATTCTTTTTCTATACAAAAAGATATTTTCCACCCCGAAGGAAAGGGCCTCCCTAATCGGCACTTATCTTAATATTTTTGAATTTGTATATATGACGATATAGTATTTAAATGCAATGGTAAGTTGTTACTCAAATACGAATAAAGGTGCAAGAAAAGTATTTATAGGTATAGAATAAAACGTTAGTTAATTTACTATGATTACCAATCATTAAGGACAAAGGCAATATTAAAAATTACTTTGCAAGCGGATTTAACATTGATGCTGACCACCTATGGCCAATTTGAATCAATTGGCTTCACGTATTTCGGTGAAAGATGCATGACATAATCTTTTCTAAGAATCTTGGATATGGCGTCCTTTTCTTTCGTTTTATATAAGACAACTTCATAAACGTGTTATACAATTAAGTAAAATAGCATACCGTGTACGTAAAATTTAATTTGGCATGTACCCTTGTTACCAACGTCATCTGTTCCTGTATACACTATCGCATAATTCCCCTTTTCAAAAAGATCACCAGATGATTTTTCAGACGATTTTTCTAGTCTATTGGTAAAAATGATTCAAATGATCAAAGGCACGAATGCATCAAATGCGATTAAAATATAGGCAAACAGAACTAAACGACAAAAACACAATGTATAATGTTTTTGGAAGATAGCAGTTCTGATTAAGCATTATTATTAGTAACAAGCTTAAATATTTAAACAAAATCCTGGCCCCCGTAAAAAAGGTTTTGCTCAGCATGCGAATTTTCTTAATTACCATGACAACAAAGGAAAAAGGAAAGATTTGATTGGATGAAATTGGGAATCAAAAAAATTCACAGCAAAACAAATGTTTATGGCGCTGGTCCCTGATATACAAGACAATATAGATGTTTTCTGTTCAAGAGCCAACGCAAAAACTATTGAATATGGAAATATGACCTACGTAAGAAACTAAGCAGTCAACAGGTATAGGATTTTAAGTAGCAAACCCATTTATGTTTTTAGAGGTGTAACACGTTTGAAACAAATTTAAAAGCTTCGGTTTCCTTTTTATCCACGTAATTATAGTCATCACATTATATGAACATTTAGCATTTAATTTAAAACCTACACAGTCATGTAACTTCACATTTCGACTACAGTCGTAACACCAATAATCTAACATACGGTACACATACTTTCAATATAATATAAGTTGTTAATATTGATCCTTTTTGGAGTTTACAACCTGAACATAAACTCTTGATGTATTATTTGCATTAGAGTTATGCTTTGTTATATAATTGTTATTGATTTCTTAGATAATAAACTCATTGATAAAATAGCTAACTACAATCTCCAATGCCATGTATTCAATACTCACTTAACATCTACTCCTTCGGGGTCGGTTGTTTTCGGATTTTCCCAAAAAACCCGCGCATTTGTTTTCAATTTCTCAGCAGTAACGTCGTATACCTCTGGACAAGTTACTGTTGGGGGATAATTAGGTTTAGGTTTATAATCTGAAATATTTTGATGTTGTTATTTCTTTTGTACAAATACAAAATGCTGTTATATATATCTCCAATTGTAACAATAAATAAAAAAAATGCTAAGCATAATCTTTACAAAATAAAGTTACGCAGAAACTAGTTCGATCAATTCCGATATTTTGCATAATTTGATTTTAGGAAGAAAAAAATATAAAATGCATTGCATTTTCAGTAACAAGTAACATTTAAATTATATAATTAAAAGACAAACTAATAACAACTATAAAATTCTGAGGAAATCTAATGCTTGAAAAAGGTCTTTCATAGGTCACTAAATGTTGTTCGTGTTGTTTTTTTTTTCATTTAATTGTGAATATTAATTAAAACATGAAAATGTTTTACTTATATAATCATATTAATACAAGATAGAGACCAAATGTACCTGGGCGTCTATCAATTTTGTTTTGCTCCAAACTGCTTATAACAAAAACTAATCCAACAAATCCAACAAATCCAACAGCTACCAGAACAGGTATGAACCAAAAAAATCTTTTTGATCTAACATTAATAAAATCGGTCCCTACGATTCAAAAGAAAAGACAGAAATTCAAAATTGTAAATAGGAAACAATTATTGTGTCATCTTTAGTAACGGTAAGATAATACAAAACATTAAATATTTTCTATATTTGCATTTAAGAACTGCTACATTAGTTAAAGACGCGTATTACCCAAACAAACACTTGCAAACGTTTAAATAAAAAGTATTTCCCACTTCTGCATCTTATTATAGCCTACGTACCGCGTCGACACACAGGGATCAATCATATATTGATCCCTTCTTATGTCTTCAATGCCTCCAAAACTTGGGGAAGAATAAAACTCAACTTGAACAGCTTCTAAATGAGAAACTCCTCATTTGCACCAGCTGCTTTATATTGCTACTCAATAATGTTAAGAAATGCATTTTCAACTGAAAATCTGATTCGAAGCATTAAACGAAACATAAACAAAAAGTTATTTTCATGAACTTTACACAAGCTATTGTTTGTTCTCACAAGCAATTGTTACTTTGAAAGGTAGAAAGGCCTCTCTTTACCTCTGAAAAGTGTTACAAATTAGAGTTAAATAGTCTTAACTATTAATGCGCCAATACCTTTGTGCAAATGGTCAACATATACCAAAAATCCCTTTTCACACAAAAAGTATTCAAGACGGAAATCGTGAACATCCAAAAAAACACATGCTGTTCCATTCGCCACAAAACTGTCTTTGATTTCACCATTGCACTCGATAATTGTTCGATCGACAACGATGTTACATGCAAGGTTGTTATTATTATCCGTCTCCTCAATTCTGTTTAACTTCAATTAAAAAGCAATATAAACTCAAAATGTATATCTTCCTTATAAAATAAACTTCTTAAATGTATAATGAGTTTGTTGCTATTTCCCCTATGACTTCTTTACTTACCTTCACCAAATATTTTTGTTTCTCCCTTTTTTAAAAATATACTCTCCCAAAACGAAAGGCAACACCATTTTTTATTTTAAAATGATGTGTTCTTAAATATAAATTGGCTTAATAAGAAAATTTTTTTGATTACATTTAAACCCATGTGATATTTTACCTCGAACTGCATTTAAATTCAGTCAAACGTAAAAACCTAGTACACACGTTTCGAAAAATGTCATGTATAGAGGCTTGCCAAAATTAAGTATGTTTTTATCCTGCAATTCATGGGCGATATGTTAGCGGGTACTGCGGGTATAAAAATCGGTTCTTCTTTTCTCTAACACAGTCTAATTTACATCTGACGAGGAAACGTTATGCCGAGGTTAAACGCTGCTAACCGGAACATCGCTATCGGTCGACTCCAGGCCAGTGAATCACAGTCTGAAGTTGCGAGACACTTCAATGCACTTTCATTGCAGCACGATTTCTTTCCTGTGGTAGCGGTACCAGCAGCTTGACACTACAGAAGACAGAAATCGCACAGGGCGCACACACATTACTACTAACGCCCAGGATCGGCAGATCAGGCTGTTCCATTTACGCCACAGGACAGTTCCCGTAGCATTTTCTGCCAATAACATCCCTGGCATGCGAAGAATGTCTGCCCAGACCATCTGTAATCGATTGCAAAACCAAGGGTTACACGCCAGACGACCATAATTTGGGAGCCATTTTTAGACGCCAACATCGCCAGTCAACGGAACGATGGTGTATTGTTTTTCGAGGATGGGATCTGCGTAACTGGAGAAAAGTGTGGTTCAGCGACATACTACCAAACGAACGCTTTGCACACAATTGTGTGCAAAAATGCAGTTCGGTATCATGACGGGATTCTACAGCCTCGCTTATTGCCAGCAATTGATGTTCATAGGGAGGTTTTTTTAATATGATAATGCCAGACCGCATACTGCAAGGATCGTTGCTGACTTTTTGGAGCAGCAAAACGTAAATGTTATGCGTTGGCCTTCACGGTAACCGGATCTAAACCCTATTAAGCATCTGTGGAATGAACCCGCCGGTGCATACGTAAATGTCAACCACCGCCTAAAACACCGCAGGAATTACGGCAAGTACTTCAGGTTGAATAGCAAAGAATTCTTTGGGCTCGAGTGCAGCAACTAATTCAGTCTATGCCCAGGCATAAAAGAGCTGTTCTGCTGGTAAACAGAGGACACAACAGATATTGACTGCTGTTCTGCAAAATATTGAATCCGGATGTACACAATTTACCATTTTGTTAAAAGTGACCCTTTGACAACATTTGTGCCAAATGTTAGTGTTTTGTGTGTTTTATTTCTAAAATATTACATGAAATATTGCAATATGCCAATATCTTTATCCAACAAAAAACTTTGTTACAATACACATTCACAGGTTTTAGTTGTTTACATAACAAAATAAATTCTACTCAGAGCGTAGAGGATATTTACATAATGTTCCTAGTCCAATTATACTTTTATCTACATTTATTTCTGATTACAAGAAACAAATCAAGAAAACTAATAACAATTGCATAATCTAAAGTATGGCTACAGATTACGTTTATTTACATACAAATGCAATTTATGTGAATACAAATTATGATTACACTAAGATTATTATGTACAAATATAATATGTGAATACGCTAAAAAATACAAAATACGCTACATTATATTCTTATTTTACTTACTACTTCTTTGAGAACATTGCCGGAAACTGTTGCTAGTGTTATCAGTAGTACCAATCCCTCCAATTTTGTCATTTTAAGGTAACTATGCAATTCTAAACAATAAACAATAAAGTAATTCAAGTCTGTGTAAATGTTAAATAAATAAAACATCGATTCTATCAGTTTAAATAAAATACTACTGAACGAAGCAAGTTTAAAATATGCTAAAAAGATGTCAATCGATTGAATGCTATAAACACAATGAATTGGAAAAATGTTGTCTCCCTTACAGTTCTAAAGTTTCCTGTTTTAATTTATAAACGTTGAATTGTAAAGGGCGAACTTGGTTTTCCTAAAATTATAATGCTTTTCCTAATGTTTGTGTTCTTCTATATTATTATTAACATTGCAGGCGTGCGTAAATCTGCAGCTGGTAAAATCAAAGAAACGATTTATAGAACAGTACCAATAATCTCCTCTAAAAGTCTTTATAAGGCACACAACGATATAATTTTGCACAAATTCTTTATCTATTTTTAGCAGGATTTAACACCCAAACATGATGCTACTAATGTGCAATAATATTATTATATCGAACATTTAGGAAAATATTTAGTTAATAAGAGATATTTATGAAAAGAACTGACAATAACTACAGTAAAAATTCGCATGTGGCACGCATATCACCTTAATACGAATTCTCAAAGCTAAAACATGCGAATTATGAATTCCGCTTTGATTTCGTCCGCAGTAAGTGTCCACCAGATGTGAAAAACTAAAGAAAGTTAAACAAAAGCCATAAAAACTTAAGCAAACTGTTGTATTATTCATTAATCTAAGTTATCTTTCAGTTTTCATTTTCATTGTTAAAGCATCTTCTTGGAATTCATTTTAAGAGTTCCTTGCAGTAGATTCGCACTTACTTTCAGACATCTGTTTAACAACACTTCCAGTGTGATAGAGTTAAACTAGGAAAAACCTGAAAAATAAACAGAAATATAGGCTGCTACCTTTTTGTTCTTGTTTTTTTCAGCGATCTTATGATAAGACTAATAAAGCAATGATAGCACCTAGCTTTTTTCATGTTGGTTTAATATGGCGCCGTTCTTCTATCATTTATTTTCTGTCTTTCATCGTTAAGCCACCCCTGCCCCAACAATCCCATCAACAGAACATTAGGCAACAACCATAAAATTTGTAGATGAAATTTTATTCAATTTAATTGACTAAAAGTTTTTCAAACAACTTCTAACTGTACTCTTTAAAAAATAAGAAACGCATAGAAGGTTATTTCATATTTAAATGATTGACTTTTCTGCACTTAAAATGTTTGTTGTACGCAAAGAAACAGTCATTGTACAAATCACAAATCAATCGAAGTTTAAAGTCACTTCCGTTCAACTGCAGTTAGGAACGCGTATGACCACCTCGTGAAGCCAGCACTGCTCTGCATCTCCTCGGCATGGACTCTATCAAAACACGAACATTATTCCGAGGGATGTTTCGCCATTCTCCTTGCAACATCTGTGGTGTTACTGTGACTTTTCGATTCCGTAGATGGAATACCCGGATGTACCGATCTTGGCGTGCTGTAGTTATGCGTGGTCTACCACTTATTGGCCGGTCATTAGTCGTATCGGTCTGCTGAAATCAGACACATAGTCTGGAAATGGTACTGTTTCACATTCTTGGTCCGTGCAGCTTCACTTTAGAAGACTCTAGCCTGTAATCGTCCGATGATGTTTCTTGTAGCAGTATTTAACGGCAGCATGAAAGAATTTTTACGTTTTGATGAGTCGGACTTGTTCCTTTTATACGCTAACGATAGACGGTTCATTAGAGCACGAACTTCAAAATTTCGCTGCAATTCACGGTGCATGCACTTTTCAATCGTTATTTTGTAATGTGTGAATATGCCAAATTATGGAGAAAAGACGCTAAACAATTTAAAATTACTTGTACATTTAAAAGGTTAGTTATTATAATTATAATTGATTTGTATAAATTAAAACGTAGCTATGCTTTTCTTTTTTCGAAGAGTGTTTACAATGTTTTTCATATACATATGCAATGATTTTTATATGACTGTAGCCATAATATAAGTGGGATGGGTTAATTGACTTAGCACTTGAAAGATATATATCATTACAGAGAGTTTTAGTTTGCATTTACAAGGTCATTAAATAACAATGCTTCCTGGTTTTCCTGTCAATTAAATCACATTTTTCTAACTCTATATGATAGTAATTTTGATCAAACAATTATACACAGGTTTGATATATAAATTTAAATTGTGAGAGGCAGAAAAATAAAGCATGTTTTATTATAATAAACAAAAAAGTTTTAAAAGATTTCATGCAACATTGGTATCTTAATTGACAGTTTAAAAGAAACTCGAAAATTACCATAAAGGTAATTTTGTTTTAATAGGAATCAATATTTTGAAGTTACTTCTCTCTAAGTATTTCATTCTGATTGTGACGTGTGTAGAGTATTTTGCCATGTCGTTGCACAAAGGAGGTAATTCGTTGTGGGTAATTTTTGCTGAATAACCTTGTGGTAATTTTTCTTTTAGAAAAACGAAAGAAGGGTCTAAGCTAACTACTATACCATCTTCTGCCCCATTACGCAGATTATACTCGGTCGAATGGTCTTTGTACTGGTATCGACCATTAATTAGTGGCGTGTACATAATGAAATTGCTAGTTCCTGAGCTCGGCAAGGTGCAACTTAGCAGCGCAAATATTTTGTTTTGACTATACATTATTGAGATGTTTTTTTTCGTTGAAGCAAGCTTGCATGAAATATTGTCTATAGGTAACGCCTTTAGTATTAATTTTCTACGTGTTTTTTACTTATATGATGGTCTACATAGATAGTTTATTTAAGAATCAATTTCTTCTTGTCTTGTATATATATAATCTTTTTGAACTTCTGCAGACTCTCTTAACTAAATTGACTGTTTAAAAATGCAAGGAAACCGACCGAACAACAAGAGCCAAAAACAAGTGACAATTACATATCCGGGTATAGACAAACATATACAATGCAGAACAAAACAAAAACATGATTTCAGAAAGTGAGTAACCCGAACCCAATAAAAACAATGGATGCACTCAGGTGCTTCGGACTAGTAAGCAGTCAGCGAAAATGTATGATCGTATTTGAGAGATGGGTTTTCCATAGCGATCAATTAAGTGATGGTGACGACGATAGACCTTCTGAAGAATAACATCAACCTAGGTAAATGTACAAAAACAAGAAACATAAAACTTAAAGTCATTACTTTTGTCGTAGTCTAGTTTGTTGTTTTCTCGATTCTATTTTTAGAAGTTATTCTATGTAAGAGCCCAACCTTAGTTTATTTCTGGTGTCTTTAATTTTAAGCTTAATTCAAACAGGCCTCGAATTTAGCATTGTTCAGTAACAAAACGTCATTAGCGGAATGTGAAATTAAACGTTTGGTCTAGAGATTTTTCTTTCTTCTTCAGCAGGCCTATTAGGAATTCAGCCTCATAAAAGTACAAAATCAGGTCGGAGAGAAGAGGGGCACAATTAGTATCCATTGGAAGACCAAGTCTGTTTTAAAACATATCATCCAAACATGACAAATATCTTGTCAATAAATAATTTAACATTTGACAGATTGGTCTACAGCATTTTTAAATTGGGCAACCGAAAACCAAGATTGCGAGCATTGGATGTTATGTCTAAAATGAAAGGTATATTGAATCGTTACTTTTCTTATTCACTTATAAAAAATAGTATGTAATATGCATTTGATTTAAAAAAAAGATTTATTAAATGTTTTATGTATTAAATTGTTGCTTTAAATTACTAGCAGTATTTCTGTTATATACAGTACGTACTGGAACGCTAGGGTAGAAATTATTTAATGCCAAAGAAGCCGATTTTGGATGATAACATAACCTTTTGCATATCAAACAATGCGCTTACTTGTGTTGCGATCAAGGTAATTCAGAAAACGAATTGATGACGCTGACTGATCAGCAACTAATAGCGATTAATACATCAGTCTAAAACATGAATAATTATGAATTACATTATTACTTTGGTAGCTGTCATTGATGAGTTTAATCATTCAAATTCATAATCCGACATTTAATTATATACATAAATGGGTCAGATTATTGAAGGATATGTTAAACACAATTATTGAGAAGTAAAACGAACTTGTTAGCAGTTGTATAATATATAAAAATGCTGTCTTTTTATTGGACAATAACCATGGTTTAATTTCTACTGATTCCGATTTTATCTCTGCTCATTATAGCAACGGGTGTTAATTCCTCGTGCTTTCCTCCCAAAGGGCGATATAAAAAAATTAACAACAGCTCAGACCAAAGATTGCCGGACCGGAAAATTATTACCCGCTCCACCCGAAGTTTACGAGTGATATAAAAAATTATCACCCTTCAGAACAAAAATTGCAAACTTGAAAAATGATCAGCCGCAGGTTAGTTTGACTTTCCGCACAAACACTGAAAGACACAACACATACATGAATATGGGCAATTTTTATTTGAAAACACAACTAGTAGAAAAAACAAGCATTTTCCTCTTATTGTTTGTTTACTTGAATGATGTTTAACGCCATTTTCAGCAATTTTTTAGCTATATCATGGCGTCCAGTTTTCATTGGGGGAGGAAGCCGGAGTACCCGGAGAAAACCCCGGACCTGCGGTAGGAAAACAGGCATTTTCCTTTTATAATTCAGTACAGTTTCTTTATGGTGGTTCACGTTTCTTCTTTAGATAATAGGCATTCAGTATAATAAAAATCATACTGCCTTTGTTAGGGTAGATTATCACATGAAGAAAAAAAAAAAAATTATCACCCTCAACATCGTTTCGGCTGATAATGTTTTCATCATTTGATAATCTACCATAACACTCTGGTTCAAAGGCAGTATGATTATAATACTACTTGGAAGCACAATTTGCTTGTTGAGTACTGCAAAGAGTTCGAAGGGCTCGACCCTAAAAAATGTTCAGGGCGTCGCTAGGTTGATAATAGTTGAGACCTTCTTGTGAGTTTTCGGGTTATAAATCGGAAAGCCAAGTAATGTTTTTGAAGAGTGCTAAATTATTTTCACAATAAGGACCTCTGCTGTACATTTCGTAAACGAGTAAGCTCATTGTAGCCGTAACAAAAGACAATAATCTGTCATGTCCCTATTTTCTATACTTTCCCAGTGGCACAATTTTGTTCATATTTCTCCATCCCTTTTACCCGTTGCTTTGTTTCTTAACCTTTTTTTTCTACTAAATATCGCTGACAATTGTCTGGCTGGACGTAAAATAAACGTTTAATCAATCAATCACAACAGGGCTGTAATAAACAGATATCGAATAAAGGTGAATAAATATTTATTGTTAATATTAAAATATCCGACTTAATACGAATTTTAAATAAAGTAAATTTGGATACAAAACAACACACATAAAAATATCTATCAATAATAAGGATAGCTTGTTTAATAAAATAATTGCAAACACAGAGATCATCTTTTTGTGCAATAATACTTATCTATAGATGTCTATTACACAAATAATTCACTCAACAAGTAGTGTTAGATGTCACGTCGCCACCACAGAGGTTATATCCTAAGTGAGGTGTCCTCATGTACCTTTATTCCGTAGCGCACCTCATGTGGCGACAACGGCACATCAAATGTATGTATTGGGATACTACTTAGGATTCTATCCCTAAGTTCCGATCTTACTAAAGTATACCGAATAAAAAGGGAACAAGAAAATAAGTTTACACCCTGTTTATTAAGTGTATTATTTCAACATACGGAAATAACAAACACAAAGTCAACATTTATAAACTACAGTGAATATGAATGAAAATGAATAAATAGTAGATATTGTTCCCTGTTTGTCCACTAACTAAAAAAAAACCAATTCACAAGGCTCGGTGCATTGCACCTGGTGCACGTCGGTGCAAAGAACGAATCTGGTGCACATTGGTGCAAAGACCCAATCTGGTGCACATTGGTGCAGAGACCGTCTAAACGGATTCTTTATAAAAAGAAAACTCTTAATATTAACTTAACTTCTAGTTATATCAAAAAGTATAATAAATAAAACACTTGTTTTATTTTCAACATGGTTAAATAAGTTGGGTGCAATGAACACCGTAAAATTAAACTGCACCGGGTGCCGACACAGGTAATAATTTAACAAAGAAAGCTCTAACTCGTCAAAATCAAATTAAATCCAACATTAAAGTATCGAGTAATATTAATTATTAAAATTACCATCGCGATTTGAGATTTCAAATTAATCTGCGCTTGAGACATAGCGAAAGTTATTCTGCAAAACAAAAAGCTGCCGACGTTGGCTATGAGCTTGACGGTTGTGTGTTTCTAGTGACGTCACTGACGCTAAACGTGAGCTGATTTTAAACCAATCAGAAAATTAGAAAATCGAGTTCCGGGCACAACAATCAGCTGGACGAATATGTACGTGTACATGCTAGTGGACATACTGCGAAAATACGTGAAATATAACATCAATAGGTATTTAGTAAAGTTGACAACAATATTAAATATTATTAACAGATAAATGGAAAACATGCATGTGTCTGAAATGTAAAAATAACAATGTTGGTAGATAAAAATAGCATTGGAAATTGCTAGCATGGCTGTCGCACATGCGAGAGCCCCTATCTTTAAAAATACAATAAATTAACCTTAACCGTGATAATAAGGACATGAAATTTACTTTAATAAAATAAATAAGAAGAGTCCTTATCACGAAAACAATCATATAGGTCTCATTACATATAATTACGGGTGATAAACAAATTTGCATATTATGGCTTCCGGTTCACATTCCTAAAATGTACTTTTAACAAGTGCTTGGGGAATGTAAACATAGACAGTTGGCTATAAATAGATTATTATGTTTAATGGATATTTGACCACTTTAACATCAATAACAATACATTAACATATTTGACAATGAAATAACCCATATTTTTACATGAAATATAAGTTGATATGATAGATAAAATCTGGAAACCGTCCAGTTACTATTTTCTATTAACAAACAAATTTGACAACAACAACTATAGGTTGGTGGCATTACACTACCCCCACCTTACAGGAATTGGTCTCCAATTGGAGAGACAATCATCGACAACATGCATGTGAGTATAGAATATTATATTACTAGAACATACAAAAATAAAAACTGAGGATTTCTATGCATACATGAAATGTCAGATTTTTACTATAAAAATGTTTTCCATATTAAAAAATCATTTACTATTTATTAAAATTACTTAACATCGTTTAAACATTTACACCATTGAAATTATTTGATTTATTTGATTGGAACAAAAATTTACTTTTTCTGAAAGAATATTAAAACTCTTTTGACAAAATTTTAAAAAATTTGAAATTACTAATACCTCAGACCTCAGTTTAAAAAAAAAATATAATATATATATATATATATGTTTATATGAATATTTACATATTTACATAACTCTTAACCTACTTCATATAAATAACAACAATTAATTATTACACTTATATTAAAGACAGTTTGTCTGGTAATTTTTTTTTTAAATTCTTTTTAGGTAGACGAATCTTTCTCTGGGGACTCACGGGACATCTTCTTCATCGACTTCTTGATCATCTACTTCAGGGTACGGTATTAATACATATAAAAAATATGAAATCAGGTGATGCATAAAAAATGCACGATACATGAAATATATTATTTGTGGCTATAAATTAAACAAATTCAGCCATCAAAATTTGTTTCCCTAAGAAGCTGGATTCGCTTGGTTAAGTGTTCATTGAGCCCATTTAATTGGAAATACTCTGCCTCTGCCTTCAAATCGTACAAATACCTCAGCTCTTTCGGTAGACTTTGTACACACCAGTTAGACCCTAACCTTAAATAATTTAATATCTGGCGGAAATGAGCTGGATCTCTATCCAAAAAATATATAGGGCAATTATGCTCATCAATGCGCCAGGCATGCATGATTGACCCGGGTTGCACCATAGCAGATAACAATGAACTTGGATCACTCCTCAGGGTGGCCTTTGAGGTGGTGAACCTTGTTCCTCCCACATCAAGAACAACTCTGCCATGTTGGGCATCCATCAAACCAGCAAGCTTAACATTTGTCAAGCTGCTGGTTGTTAAACTGTTTGGTACTCTAAATACCTGCTGCTCTTCCTCCTCTACCACAACACGCCTGGTGGAATTGGCAGGGTTGTCCTGGGGTACCCTGGAGGTTTGAGCAGTCTCTCTGACTTCGTCATTTACAGAAGCAGCTCTATGAGGGGGAGTACCTATACTGTCAGCCTCCAAAGTTTCCAAGGGACCGACTGAGATGCTGAGGTCGTCACCGACCTCAGACACACTCAGTTGGCCTTCCTCCGGCTCACTACAGGTAAGTGAATCCGAGGTCTCTGAAACTTCAGAGGCAGGTGGGCAACTCTCAGCTGGCTGGTTGTCCCTAACAAATATCTTGGTGCATCCGTCACATTTATACCCAAAACCGCTGTGTTGTTCCAGTAGATGGCGCTTGATTACACCCTTCCGGGCACTCATGAACGACCCATTACAAAGGCCACATGACCACTTGGTAATCTGAAATTATAAAGACAAAACTCTTCCTTTTTTTTTTTTTTTAAGTTAAGTCATCTATATGCTATTAACTGAAAATCTTATGTTTTGTATATTTCTAGGTTCACAGATTGGGTTATCTAAGACCACCAGTTTAAATAAAAAGATAATGCACTTATGAGCACATTCTCTACAATAAGTACTTCGTTAATCTAAGGTAATGCTTATTTTATAAGCTATAACCTATATACTGATGGTACATAAGACACCATTATCTACATGTACATGTATGACCGTAAAGCAGTAAATTCTTTATAAAAAAATATTAACGGACAGACTTCACAACTAGGTTATTAACAATAGGTACAATCAACAACATTATCTAAAACTTCCGCATCCTATGAGCGCAATCTCTCAAATAGTTGCTTCTATGAAGTAAAATGATAACATCAAAATACATGTTTATCATATAAGAAAGTTGCTATAAGAGTACACTAATTCTGTGCAAACCAAGTTGGACGGTTATCACCAGTGTAAAGTTTAAGTTTGTCATGGTGGACAACTTTAGGTTTTGAATTTGGGTTTTCTTGAACTCTGTATAAAATATCATTGAGTTTATGAGTAATGACATATGGGCCATTCCATGATTTTCCTAACTTTCGAGCAATGCCTTGCTTTTCTACAAACAACCAAACTGGAGTACCAACATCATAAACATTATGTGTACATTTATGGTCATAATATTTTTTCATTGTTTGACCACTCAGTTTCAAATTCTCACGCGCAAAGTCGTGTATAAAAGAGATACATGTTTGTAACTCATGCGCATATTGTGAACTTGGCAGTTCTTTATCTATTTCAGGTTGTCCATATAAAAGGTCAACTGGGAGAGTAATATCTCGTCCAAGCATCATGGAACAAGGACTTAAACCCGTAGACTCATGGACAGATGATCTATAAGCCATCATTAGCAAGGGTAGGTATTTGTCCCAATTTTTCTGGGTCTTATTAACAAATGCAGTTAGCATGTTTTTTATGGTTTTGATATTTCTCTCTACCATGCCGTCTGATTGCGGACGTCTGGTAGTTGTGCGAGTTTTATCAATCTGTAGAATTTTACACATCTCACTAAAGACGATGGATTCAAAATTTGACCCTTTATCACTGTGTAACATTCTTGGAACACCAAATAGTGCTACAACTTCGTTGACAAGAATGTTAGCTATAGTGGTAGCCTCTTGGTCTTTTATTGCAAAAGCCTGAGTCCACTTAGTAAAATAATCAGATATAACCAGAATATATCTGTTCCCTTTATTGGTTTTCGGGAGGGGTCCAGCTACATCAATTGCTAAGCGTTCCATCGGAACCCCAACAGAATAAAGCTTCATGGGAGCTTTAGGTTTTCTCACAGGAGCCTTACGTGATGCACAGACGTCACACTTAAGGATATAATTTTCTACATCTCTCCGGAGACCATACCAAAAGTATCTCTGTCTCACTTTAGCTAAAGTTTTCTTCACCCCAAGATGTGCCCCAGTTGGCGCATCATGCAACTGAAACAAAATGTCACCACGAAGTGCTGTGGGTAATAAAACTTGAAGGACATTATTTTTACCAGAGTCGCTTTCCCATCGATGATATAAGACATCTCTATCAAGAACCATGGAATCAAACTTTGACCAGTAATGTTTCAATTCTATGCTTTCTATAGAAACTTCCTGCCATTCAGGTTTAGAACCTTTCAACTTCCACTCATAGACCTTTCCAATAATCGGGTCCCGTCTTTGTGTAAAGGGCAAAGACATAACAGACTCATAGTGATTTTCAACCCCAGACTTGGTCTTCTCCTCAGAACTAGTCGACCTTGCGTCAGACTTAGTCTGTGACCTAGTTATAACATTTACACTATGGTTGCTAATTTTATTGGCTACTTCATCAGTATATTCATTCCTATCAACCACTGAAGGGTTTGACTTTTCCTTCTCAATCAATTCAATTGTTTGAATGTTTTCTAATTCTTTGTTTGGTTCATATCTACTTTCAGCTCTACTACAGTATCTACATCCGGAATCACAACAAGGACGACGACTCAAAGCATCAGCATTAGAGTGCACTCGCCCTGCCCTATGTTCAATGACATAGTCATAGGCAGACAAGGTCTCCAGCCATCTAGCAAGCTGACCTTCAGGGTTCTTAAAGTTGCATAACCAACGTAGAGCACCATGGTCACTTCTAATAAGGAAATGTCTACCATATATGTAATGGTGAAAGTGTTTCACTGAAGCAACCACAGCTAACAACTCTCTACGGGTGACACAATAACGCCGTTCTTCTTTAGAAAAGGCTTTACTATAATAACAAATGACTTTTTCTGTACCCTCCTGTATTTGGGATAACACAGCTCCCATACCTTCATTACTTGCATCGCAATCAAGAATAAATTTGTCATTTTGTGTAGGATATCCTAAAATTGGGCAACTAGTTAAAGCATTTTTAAGAGTGTCAAAGGACTTTTGACAAGCATCAGTCCATTCAAATTTGACATTTTTTTCTGTAAGTCTATGTAATGGCCGAGCAATTTCAGCAAAATTTCGTACATATCGCCTGTAATACGAACATAAACCAATAAAACTCCTAACATGTTTTACGGTTTTAGGTATAGGCCAATTAATAACACTATCTATTTTGGCTGGGTCAGTAGTAGTACCTTCCTCACTCACTACATGACCAAGAAAAACTACCCTATCTTTGAATAAGTTACATTTTTGAGGATTCATTTTCAATTTAGCTTGATGTAAGCATTCAAACACTTGACCTAAGTTTTCTATGTGACTATCAAACGTTTTGGAAAATACAATGATGTCGTCTAAGTAGACAAGACAAATTTTCCAATTTAAACCACTTAATACCCGCTCCATCAATCGTACAAACGTGGCAGGCGCATTGCATAACCCAAAACTCATTCTATTAAACTGCCATAAGCCACTTCCGGGTATTGAAAATGCAGTTTTAGGCTTATCTTTATCTGCAATTTTCACATTCCAATAACCACTACGTAGATCAAGAACTGAAAACAACTTGGCGCCAGACAATGCGTCCAATGTGTCATCAATTCTCGGTAGGGCATGAGAGTCTTTAATTGTGAGATCATTCAACCGTCTATAATCTACGCAGAATCGTATTGAATTATCTTTTGGTTTAGGAATAAGAACCACTGGAAAAGACCAGGGTCCATGACTCGGCTCAATAATTCCCCTATCGGCCATTGCCTTAATTTCATCTTCTGCTTGCTGAATTTTAGCAAGAGGGATCCGCCTTGGCGGTATTCTGACTGGTCTAGCATCCCCAGTATCAATAAAATGTTCAATAAGATCAGTAAAACCTATATCTTTAGAATCTCTGGAAAAAGTATCCTGGTATTTAATAAGAAGTGATCTAAACTGACTCTTCTGACTTTCAATAAGATGTTTGGAACCACTTTCAAACAACTCTTTTAAATGAGGGGGTAACTCTTGAGAAACATTCACAGAGTTTATACATGTATGTAAATCATTAAGATCCAAAACCTGATCTTCATTTAATTCTACTCTTTCCATTTGAGCAGATATAGTGTCTTTTGGAATAGTGCAATTCTTTCCAGACACATTTAAAATTCTAAGGGGAACTAATCCATTATTGGCCTCAACCAAGCTATAGGCCATTAAAAGACCATGTTTATTTGTAAACTGGGGAAGGGAACTAACTAAACCCGTTTCTGTATTAATAACAGAATCAACAAACTTCCCTGGTACTATCATCTCAGTATCAGGAGGAATCACCACATCCTGACTCACTGCAACTCTACATACAGTAGGTTTTGAACTTTTAGTAATATGGTAACATGGAATTTTATCACCTTTATAAGACAAACAACTTTTGCTTATCAATACATCACATTGATTGGGAGATAAAAAATCAACTCCTAAAATGCCATCATTTTGAATGTCAGCAATTAAAACTTCATGAGTAAATGTAAACTTTCCCATGGAGATATCAAGTACAATTTTTCCAAGGAAGGAAGTAGTCTCGCCTGTTGCAGTTACTAAATTTAGATCAACAGGTTTTAATTTTTCTTTGGAGGTGAGGGGCAATTTCTCAAAAATATCTTTCTTTAAAATTGTCACGCTAGCTCCAGTATCTACAAGCATTTTAACAGATATCCCCATTATATATGTAAATGCAAATAAACCCTCATCTCCAAACTTTGAAACATTTAATGTGACTGATGGTTTGGGCCTCGATAGTTCTGTCGCACACTGGCCCCTGTGTTTGACTGAAAGCGGTTTCCCGGTCCCTTAAAAGATTGACCTTGACCACTGTTAATCTGATAGTTGTTATGAAGTCTATTTGAACCATTATTATGGTTATTTCTAAAGTTATTGTGATTTTGTCTGTTTAGATTTTGTGTAAAACCATTTTTATTTTCTTTTTCAGGTGCCTGGCTCTGACTAGATTTGACAACCTGTTTGATGTCATTTGTTAAAGCCTTCATTTGTTGGCTGAAACCTTCCATGAGTGATTTTACTAATGAGTTTTCATTTGAAATAAAGTTATTTTCCTTTCCTTCCAATGAAACTTCATTAACTTCATGATTTCCCCTATATCTATTTGATTTCTGTTTGTCAGCCACTCTATAGGCCTCTAATCTCAAGGCTATTATCTCAGCCTGAGCTATGTCCGTCACCTGTGACTCTCTTATTCTAAGTCTCATATCTCCATCAGGTAAGGCATCAATGAAATGATCCCTAGCTAAAGTGGAAATTAAACTGGAGGGTGCATTGGGATAAGCCTGTCTTGTAAGTTTCTTGATAGATTGAGCCAGCTCAGAAATAGACTCATCCTTCCTTTTAACTCTAGTTTGTAAATTTGCTTTAAAGATTTCAGCCCTATTTACAGATCCAAATCTTAAATTCAGTGTTTTGATAAGAGTGATATAGTCCTTTCTCTCATTGGAAGAAAGCTCTGACAACAAAGTTCTAGCATCCCCTTTCAAGCTTCCAGCTAAATATAAAGACTTAGCTTCATATGTCCAAGCATTAAGCTCAGATAAAATCTCAAATTGAGCTAAATATTCATCAAGGTCCTCTGTTCCATCATAGAATTGAGGTTTTAATCTTGTCAATGACCCAGAACTAGTATTCTGAGAGGGCATTGAATTTTGTGAATTTGAATTTGGGGCATAAATGTTTGGAGCAGATGTTCCAAATCTAACATTTGTACCATAGCTATAATTATTTACAAATCCTGGTCCCTGTACAGAGGGAGATTCAATAATTCTATCTGCAGGGGTAGTGGAGTAAGTATTATGTTGCCCATTTAAAGCAAAGTGTGCATTCTGAGGGTAATTCCACTGAGGGGGAATATTTTTAAGTTTCTGATCAATAATATCTATGGCCTTTTGGGTCATAGCTTGAGTTTCATCTCTAATATTTCTGAACATAGTGTCCATTTGTTTCATCATATCTTCAAATTTCCTTTGAATGTGGAACTCATTGTTAACACGTGGGGTAGAAACGTTAGATGGGGCAAGAATTGGAGTACCCGAAGTTTCATCAACTATATCCATATCCATCAAATGTTCAGATGTATTTGAAAAACTATCTCTTGAGTTGTGATTATTGTCAAGATTTTGACTTCTAAAGGTGACTTCAGAAGTATCCATAATCCTAAATTTTATTTTAATCTATCAAAGCAATTGAGTATTTACTGTGTCAAGCAAACTTAAAAGAAGTTCTAATAGAATTGAAAAAACGTAATCTGAAGGGTGCTCATTCATATATCATCAAATACTAATAAAGAAAAGGGATATTAAAGAAACATCCCGCCGAGGATGCCAAATATGTCACGTCGCCACCACAGAGGTTATATCCTAAGTGAGGTGTCCTCATGTACCTTTATTCCGTAGCGCACCTCATGTGGCGACAACGGCACATCAAATGTATGTATTGGGATACTACTTAGGATTCTATCCCTAAGTTCCGATCTTACTAAAGTATACCGAATAAAAAGGGAACAAGAAAATAAGTTTACACCCTGTTTATTAAGTGTATTATTTCAACATACGGAAATAACAAACACAAAGTCAACATTTATAAACTACAGTGAATATGAATGAAAATGAATAAATAGTAGATATTGTTCCCTGTTTGTCCACTAACTAAAAAAAAACCAATTCACAAGGCTCGGTGCATTGCACCTGGTGCACGTCGGTGCAAAGAACGAATCTGGTGCACATTGGTGCAAAGACCCAATCTGGTGCACATTGGTGCAGAGACCGTCTAAACGGATTCTTTATAAAAAGAAAACTCTTAATATTAACTTAACTTCTAGTTATATCAAAAAGTATAATAAATAAAACACTTGTTTTATTTTCAACATGGTTAAATAAGTTGGGTGCAATGAACACCGTAAAATTAAACTGCACCGGGTGCCGACACAGGTAATAATTTAACAAAGAAAGCTCTAACTCGTCAAAATCAAATTAAATCCAACATTAAAGTATCGAGTAATATTAATTATTAAAATTACCATCGCGATTTGAGATTTCAAATTAATCTGCGCTTGAGACATAGCGAAAGTTATTCTGCAAAACAAAAAGCTGCCGACGTTGGCTATGAGCTTGACGGTTGTGTGTTTCTAGTGACGTCACTGACGCTAAACGTGAGCTGATTTTAAACCAATCAGAAAATTAGAAAATCGAGTTCCGGGCACAACAATCAGCTGGACGAATATGTACGTGTACATGCTAGTGGACATACTGCGAAAATACGTGAAATATAACATCAATAGGTATTTAGTAAAGTTGACAACAATATTAAATATTATTAACAGATAAATGGAAAACATGCATGTGTCTGAAATGTAAAAATAACAATGTTGGTAGATAAAAATAGCATTGGAAATTGCTAGCATGGCTGTCGCACATGCGAGAGCCCCTATCTTTAAAAATACAATAAATTAACCTTAACCGTGATAATAAGGACATGAAATTTACTTTAATAAAATAAATAAGAAGAGTCCTTATCACGAAAACAATCATATAGGTCTCATTACATATAATTACGGGTGATAAACAAATTTGCATATTATGGCTTCCGGTTCACATTCCTAAAATGTACTTTTAACAAGTGCTTGGGGAATGTAAACATAGACAGTTGGCTATAAATAGATTATTATGTTTAATGGATATTTGACCACTTTAACATCAATAACAATACATTAACATATTTGACAATGAAATAACCCATATTTTTACATGAAATATAAGTTGATATGATAGATAAAATCTGGAAACCGTCCAGTTACTATTTTCTATTAACAAACAAATTTGACAACAACAACTATAGGTTGGTGGCATTACATAGAAATAACATGTACAATTTACTTTGTGTAAGGCTTTATGACAAGAAACGAATTGTGTTACCAATACAATATATTTATCTGTGCATAATTTGTACAATATATTTCCGGAAACCACGTGTCTTGAAATGATTGGTACTGATTGGTGACAAATCGATGACAGCGCTTAAAGTTGCATTTTAAGCACTGTATTGTAATGTAAAGGCTATGAAAAACTACCACATACTAGTAGTAATACTAAGATGATAAAACTTAGGGGAAAATTATACAGTGTTGTGTATTTATTCTTTTAGCGCTATGGTTAAATGAACAAATACGTAAAATACTATCTATGTTATACGAAAGCTGAAATTTAAGATTGGACTCTTTTTAAATGAGCTGAACATGAAATATCAATTGATAGTGTGCAGAAAAGCGCCCCCCTTTAGTTCATCTTATAAGTTAAAATATACTTGAATCTGCAATTTATTTTAAAAAAAATATTTACACATTTTTTCCTCTTTAAAGACTATCTTTTGCCTAGTTTTATATAGAAATAATATACAGCTGAGAAACGAATAGATGTTGCGAACCATACCCTTATATATTATGTTCATGATTGTTACTTATTTTAGCATTTACTTAATCCACTAAGTGGTATTTATATACCCATTGTATAATAACACATTTGCTCATTCGTCAGTGACATTCTATACAAGGAAAACTAATGCAATAATTTCCATGGCGCCATTTTGATGCACATAATGACTAATTTCCCGTGCCAAAGTTCAGATATTCGTCCTTGCAACCATGAGATATACCTTAAGATGTAGAGGAGATTCTTTCTTTTCTCTACGTACTTTTTGTCGACAACAGGCTAAGCTGATATCAATCTTGAAATGCATCTTAAATCTTAAGTCTGTCATATCTTTATTTTAAAAAAAATCCGTTTAGAATATTTCATATATCTACGTATTTCCATTGAAACATTGATATTTATCTAAAATGTGCATTGCATGATCTTTTGATCGATGACTTCAAAGCCTTACACTTTTTTGTTCTTTTTAAATATAAGTAAAATACTTAATATCACTTCATAACCAAAGATATCAACATAATCAAATCCAGTCGAAAAATGCTTACATCTGATGCCTCTTACGACATGCTGTTATTCTGTAAGGCAGATGGAATAGCTGCAAGTACAAAAGATTTTTTCTTTCCATTCCGTATCTTTCGCCCACTAAGGGCGTAGATGATATTTAAGTCAAGTTATAACCGTTGTCTAAAGGCCCGAAATACCGTGAAGTGATTAATAGGAACAAGTTCTATTTCAAATTATTGGAGAAGAAATGTGTATAAAGTTAGATTGTTAAACAGACATTCAACATTTCTACATACTATCGGTATTCTAATTGTTATAAATTGTCCTTATCTACTTGTCGACTTGCTTGTGTGCATCTTAGGCCTATTACAAAAAAGCTCAATGACTACTTACATTTTGTCTATCCTAGAGAGTTACGATTAAGGACTATCAATTAACTAGACCTTTAAAAATGGAAAATGGACTCAAATGGAAAAATACAAACTAAAACTTTACGACAGGCATGATGACTTCAACTTCCCAATTATCAACATTTCGTTCATCAGATCGCGAGTATGGTGTTTACATTTCACAACTCATATGTTATGCTAGATTTCACGATTGACATAATGATTTTCTAGACAAAACGTGGCTGTTGACAAAAGCGTATTTAAACAGAAATTTGCTACACGTAGGTGGATGGCATCTTTTCGGACATTCTATTTCCAAATGACATGATATGATTATGAGTACGGCGACGGGTGAATAATTAGAGGCATGCACTACTTACTCATCCAAACCTCCAGAGTACACCTAAGTTTTTAATTGGTGTAGTTAACACATTTTTATGTTTGTCTCAATCTCGGATTTTGGTACTGTCATTTTGTGTTAAATACAAAAATTTCTTGTTTGTTCAGTGTTTGTTTAATTTAACTGCAAAGAGTATGTGGTCACGAATTGTTAATAGAACAGATTGAAATGCACAGCTGTGGTAAAGATTATATAACATCGCTCCAAAAACCAATGTTATAAACAAAAACCAGGTATTTCCAAATCCAACATTTTTTCTCAGTAAATTACAGACATTAGGATGGAAATAATACTGAGTCATAATCGTCATGTTTTTTCAGAAAAATTTGCATAACAAAAACGAGGAACCCAAATTGGATCCAAGGAACAATGGATCGAAAAGGGCGAAAAAAAATAAATACATTTTAGGCTTACAGAAAAGTAGACACACCACAAATTAAAAAAAATATAAAAAAATTAAGAGATGAAAATGGAAATATTATTTCAAACCAATCATATATACTCAAACTAGAGAGATCTGTTTACTATAACTGTATTCTAAAGAAAATGAAGATAACTACGGTAAGTCTCTTGAATATATTAGTGACACTAAAATACAACATAAATTAACAACAGAAGGAAGAAATGCCTGCGATAGACATATCGCTTTAGAAAAAATAACCAAAGCTGTAAATAATCTAAAATTAAACAAAAGTCCAGGAACGACGGGTTAATTACTAATCTTTATAAACAATTTTGGAATTTGTTGGGACCAATTTTGGTGAATGTATTTAAAACAAGTTACGACAAGAAAACATTTCCTTTTTCTCAGACAAAGTATATACTATAATTTACAAAAAAGATTCCTTAGATGTTACAAACTACAAACCAATCTCCCTGTTAAATTCTATCATTCACTCCAGCTTGTAGAATAAAAATTTTTAAATTTAATTATCAATTCTGGTCAGAAAAACATAGAATTTAACCTGCAACAAATACAAGACATAATAGACTATGCTGACACACTAAACATACATTGCGCAATGTTATTTATTGATTTCGCTAAAGATTTTGATGCAGTTACTCTAAATTGAAATTGTATGTATCAAACTCTACACATTTAGGATTAAATAATTTTTTATATAAACTGGATTAAATCCGTGTACAATCAAATGAATAGTTCAGTAATAAATAATGGGTTTATCCTGCCCCTTGAAACTACGATAATTTTTGTAATAGCAGTTGATATTATGGTCCATAACCTAAAAAATGCTACTAATATTTAAGGAATAGAAAATTAAACTGGGCGGCAGAAACAAAACAAAATTTAAATATCTCACAACAAGCAGATGACACTTTATTTTTAAAGTCAAAAGAAGAGATATTAATTTCCTTAAATTGAATAGAAATTTTTGGATCCTACTCAGGTTTAAAACTAAACAGAAGGTACATGGTAAGGAAAACTCAAGCATTGCAAGGGAAAAGTAGACAACATAAACTTTACCAACAAACCTGTCAAAGCTTTAGGTCTATATTTTGGTACAGATAGAAAAGATGGTAACAAATTAAACTAGGAAATAAATTTAGAAAAAACAAAAAATCTAATGAAATCATGGGAAAAAAGAAATCTCTCTCTTTCAGGTCAAATACCCATTGTTAAACTCTAATAATGCCTAAATTTACATATATAGCAAGTCCATACCACTTATTTTTTTATTTTGGAAGGTAAAAAAGACAAAAAAAAATCTTAATTTCAAAATACAACAAAGTGGGATTAAAAATGCTAGATATTAAAAGCTATTTCGCAAGTCCTAAAAAAATGGGTCACTAGAATGCTAGAAGCTGCCACAGAAAACTAGATACTAATATTAAAATTCTTAAACAAATATGGAAAAAACTTTTTAATTTTTAAAATGAATCTAGGAATACAAAATTTGAAACATCTTGATAATTTACAATAAGTTCCAGAACTCTACCAAGATATTATCAAATGTTGGCTAGAAATTAAAGGAGGAGAAACAAATGATCTAAGAAAACTACATAAATATTAGAAATGATAACATTGAGGGCAAGTAAACTTATCAAGTCAAAAAACAAACCACTTAGTATACTCAATTTGATAAACAGCTTTTTAATTTATACAAATGACATAATCGATGAAAAAAGGAAATATATCAGAAAACTCCATACTAAATCAACTACACGAGCCATTCCAAAAGAATGGATTAATATACTACATTCAGAAATATCCAACAAAACTAAAGTCAACATAAATTATCACACAATCAGAATTCGAAAACAAACATATACATTTAAAAGATCTGAATAATGATGGCTTCTGTGATCAAATTGTAAGTGATAAAATAGAACCCAACATTGTGATATAAACAGGCAAGAAAATGTTTAACATTAACTCATTATATATTAAAAAACCTTGAAATTCATTCATCAAAGTATTCAAATAAACAAGCTAAAAATGATAAAGTTAATAAGTCACATTTTATCAAATCAACAAAATCCGTTTACATGGAAAATTACAAAAACATTAGTGTGTCCATATGTGGGTGTAGTGATACACACCAACATTTTTATAGCTTGTAAATCTATGGCATCCTTTTGGAAAAAAGTTTACAAAATTTTTAACAAGATTGGCTTTACTAATAATATGAAGCTTGAATTTCTAATCCTTGGATACAAAATTTATGATAAAGAAAATTGCTTATCAATCATATATTAACCATTTGGGTTATTCTATGTACAAATCATTCTTTGGCCCACAACAAAGAACAGAGTTTGTGGACTATTTCACTACTTTTAAAAATGATTTTAATTTATTTCTCAAAAAAGACAACCACAATAAAATGTTAACAGATTTTTAGCAACTCCTGTATGAGTATCGATGAAACTTCCTAAACTACTGTGTTTTCACGTCTATTACTTTATTTGCAACAATATAACGATTTACTTTTACTTCATTGTTCACATTTACCTCCCTTGTTAAAGCATACCTAAGCAAATCAAATAAGGCAGAACTTTGTATAATTTCAGTGCCGTCTTTTCAATTAGTTAAAAAACTTACCATTAAAAAATCATAAACGAATTACGAAAAAAACATAAAATCCATAATTCTTTTAATAAACTCATCTCAAAGACATGAGACATGCCATATTTTGTAAAAATAAATCAAGTATGGAAACGGGCTAGTCAGTTTCCGAACATAGTTAGCTACTTACAAGTCATATTAGAACCATTATGCACAATGTAATAATTATAATTGTAATAATACTAACATAGTTATACCTTACCTATATGAAACCCTGTTCATAAGGGTATTACCATAACATGGTCAATGAAGCTGTTATGACAGAATGAATTAATATCAATGTCAAGATTATAATGTTATTAGAAGTATGTATGACAATATAAAATCATGTATTTCATATATCAACTGTATGTCTGAATATTTTTAATGTAATAACGACCTGAGGCAAGGAGAAAACTTTTATAATATATTCGTTTAAAAAGTTGTACAATTTTTCTTTAATTATAAGAAATTGTAAACATCATATACGTATAATGACAAAAACGTTTAACCTGTTGTTATTTCTTGTAAAAATACCGATGACGCCTGTTGGTCAGGCGAAATATTTGTACAATTTTTAAAGTGTAAAACTTTGTTTTCGCTTTAATTATGTATCTAGATGTTGTTTTGTACAACTTTTTAAAAGAATATAACACTATTTTTAGTCCGTACAGTATCTTTATCTACCGTAACGATCCAACATGTAGTATGTGTTTTCACGTAATCCAATTGTTCTTCCTTATAAACCATCATGGATTTCCACATTTATTTCAAGAAATTAAGAAGTTTTACCAAGAAACATGTACGAACAACGCATCATGCTTCGAACCGTTGATGTTATATCTCGAACGAAATTATACCGATAGGGTTACAAATTAAATTATCACCACAAACAACTGGTGCTCAATCTAACAGATTTCGGTTCCGATGGGACTCAATTTTATTTGATTGCTCCATGTGTCTCGTGAATCTTTTACTCCAGTATGCTCTACACCAACATGAAATACTGGACAAACAGATAGCAAAGTTGATAGACAATTCTAAACGTATTTTGACATCTATGAAATATAAGATCTTACAAAGACGACTTGATGAAATAAGGTCTATAGAAACAACAAAACTAGAATCAAAACAAAGCAGAAAATTTTCGAGAGATGGTATTGTTCCCGTTAAGCCACCATTTAACCCACTTCAAACTACACACGAAAAGAGATCTAGAAAACGTCGCTTCAGAAAGCGTAAGTCAATATTAAAAACTAATACCAATATTGTTGTCAATCTATCGTCTACACCATTGACGGAAACAGAAACTAACCTCCTGACGAGAGGTCTTAATTTCTGCCCCACTAACAAAAAAATAAATGAAGTGGAACTTGAAAACGACCTCAACAAATTTGCAACGGCACTCAGAATTAAGGAACACTTCAAATCTAAAGACGAAGACGAGGACTGTGACAACGATATCGATGACTCCAAGAGCAATGAACATGAACCTTACATACCTAGATTTAAGAAAAAGAGTTCCTGGATTCCTAAGCCAAGCAAAAACTCTACTCTTGAGTCTTTCATTGACCAAGTAAAGTCGGACTTGACGAGTATTGCCAAAAATTACAACCCTTCCTTTAAGAATTTGTCAAAAGAAGAAATGAACTCTTTGAACCAACTAAAAGAAAGAGATGACATTATCATCAAACCAGCAGACAAAGGGAGTGCAGTAGTAGTAATGGACAAATCTGATTACATTAGAGAAGCCGAAAGACAACTGACTGACGAAAGATTTTATAAAAAACGTGACTCCGATCCAACGGATAATTTTGCAAAAATAATTAGTAAGACCCTAACATCCATGCACAAAAAGGGTCACATTGATACAGACATTCTTAAATATCTACAACCGGAAAATCCCAGAGCTGGTCGTTTTTATCTCCTGCCTAAAATCCATAAGGAGAATAACCCGGGAAGACCCATAGTTCGGCCAACGGACATACTAAAGAGAAAATATCAGAGTTTATAGACTTCCATTTAAGACCTCACGTGGAAACTTTACCATCCTACATAAAAGACACAACCGACTACCTGTGTAAAATGGAATCCATGAATCCACTTCCACCGGACACAATCCTCGTCTCCATGGATGTAACATCATTGTACACCAATATACCACACGACGACGGCATAACAGCATGCAAGGAGGTCTGGGAATAACGCGACATTAAAGATCCTCCCACTGAGTGCCTAGTTCAATTACTCGAAATTGTATTGAAACAGAACAACTTTACGTTTAATGGCGAACACTATTTACAAATTAACGGAACAGCCATGGGTACTAAAATGGCACCATCCTATGCTAACATCTTTATGGGAAAACTCGAGAAACAACTTCTAAATTCTTCTCTTCACCATCCACTCTCATGGTTTAGGTTCATTGATGATGTTGACATGAAATGGATTGAAAGCGAGGAAAAGCTTCAACAGTTCTTTGACCACGCTAACAGTATACATCCATCTATCAAATTAACACAAAAAATGTAAAAATCAAAAATTTCATTCTTAGATACCACTATCAACCGATCTGTACTGTAAGCCCACAGATAAACATCAGTACCTTTCACCAAACAGCTGCCATCCTAAACATTGCAGCAAAAGTATTCATTTCAGCCAAGCTGTTCTACGGAAGCTAAAACTAAGTAGCGTCTAGGAGAGCTTTGATGCCATCTAAAGCAGAGAGGATACAATAACAAGAACATATCAATAGGTTTTAAAAAAGCCAACAACATCAGTAGGGACCAGCTTCTGCAGTACAGAGAAAAGAAAACTAACAATAGAGTCCCGTTTGTCCTAACATACCACCCAGCTTTTAAAGACATCGCACGTACTATCCGCGAACGTTGGACAACAATTGAAAAACATCATCAACTTTCTAAAATATTTCCAGAATCTCCTGTAATGGCATTTAGAAAACACTAAAGTTTAAAAGATCATTTAGTCAGAGCAGAAATGTCGTCACGTAGCCGCCAATCGGGGCAATGTTGCATCTGTGGTGACGATCGTTGCATGACATGTGATCACATACAACACACCCAATACTTCACCAGCACATCAAATGGTAAACAATTTGACTTCCATGTCAATTTGAATTGGAAAAGTGAGAACATCATATACCTGTTACAGTGTGGTATATGTAATCTCCAATATGTTGGTGAGTCTATGCAAAGGTTCAGCAAACGAATGAACGGGCAAAGAAACTACCAACCAGTAAACTTATCAAGTATCGGATCGACAAACATGACGATACAGCATAAACAAAAAATAATATACAAGTCTAGAAGATTATGCAACGATACAAATGACGGTGTTTCTTGTCAAAACTGTAGACACAGACTGACCAACGAATGCACTTAGTCATTGAATGTCAATATAAATAAATAACGTAAACAAGTCATAACATATTGATTTTAAACTATCTCACTCCAACAACCAGCAGTTATTTACAGCAGATTTAGAACAACAAACATTAAACTTCCAATAGAAACAGGGCGATGGCAAAATATTACATTGGAAAAGCGTAAATGTATATGATGTAATAGCTCACAAATTGTAGGTGAATACCACTATCTCTTCGAAAGAGATCACTTGAATGAAAAACGTAAATAGGCACTATCTCACTATTTTATATACATGTATAGACACAATATAATTAAATTTTCAGAAATAATGTCAAGTAAGAGAAAACCTATTCTGAAGAAACTATGTAGTTTAATAAAAGATATAAATGCTGGTGTTGTTATATCAGGTTCTTAGATCTGTGTAACTTTTCTCTGTATACATGTGTATATATTGTATATAGATGTTTTTATTTTACATTCATTGTTACATCTCTCTACCAATGTTATGCATTGGCTTTATGAGAATACAGATATAGATATAAAATAATACCGCAAATTCCATATCCTATTTTGTTTAATGATATATATGTAATTGAAAGCATTCATTGGCTACATGATGAGAAACGGTTGAGATCTCCTTATTTTCAATTTGACCCTTCATTTTGTAGAAAGGTGAAAAATATTATTATATTTTTTCACTATTGAAAATAGATTTTTGCATTCAAGGTAGAATGTAATAATTTCAAAATAGAGTTTACAGTGTTAAGAAAAATATTAAAAGTGCGTTTAATCATCTAGTTTCAATGTCAAGTTCATGTACAGAAAAGAAAATCACAATTCAACTTCAGTTACACCGTTTACAATTAGTCTCCCTTAAGTCACCTCTTCCCATATTGTATTTGTGTACACTAGTAAATTAGGTCATGCTGATAAGCGGTTATTGTAAATCATAAACATTTATTTACAAGTTGTTGTGTGAAATAAGTGATGATAACTGCTGTTTAAGAACGATTTTATTTTCTCTCTTTCAGTTATAAACAAACTACCTAATGAGTAATTATTAAGATGTACAGAACATTAAGTACACATTGTTTTATTTTTTTATTTACAGTCAAAGTAATCATTTCAAAATTGCACAAAACATTCAAAACGGAAATTAAAAAAATTAATGAAAATCATAAGTGTTTACTCAATGCAAAGAAGAAATAAAATACAAGTCATTTTTGCATTTATTTTTCTGCTGACTTAGTTTAAAACCCGATAATTATTTACTAACATAAACTTAACTCCATAGCAAAAAACGTTTTTAAAATTGGTCATATTTGTATATGCACTGAATTGTTACACAGCGAACTAACTGATATTGTTTTATACTAAAATGACATATTATTACTTACCGACAATGCTCATGACGTGAAGGAATACATATCTGCTGCTTGCAAAATTAATCCGAGGTATTAGATATGTCTTAAAACTTTATCAATATGCACTTACATATGCATGCGTGCGCTTCGGGACATGATATGTGGTTATTTCATTTAACATGCAAATTACACAATTGTTTTCCATCCACTGACAACGAGATGCATATTGTGTTTCATCAACCTTTATTAATAATTACAATGATTCCTTAAAAGAAATACAATTTACATACAAATTGTTTGATCGCAGGATGGCCTTGTAAATGATCTTGATTTTCAAATTACGCATTGCTTTTACCCGTCAAATATAGAAAATAGACGAAAGCGCAAACACCAGTACTTGCAACAATACACATGATAATATGAATCCATCTTACTACCAACTAGACGTGGCTATTATTTAATTAAATTTATTGGTGTAATAAGAAATGATAGCACTGTCTTACAGCAACAAGCATTTTGGCCATGCAACTTTTTACCTTCAAAATGTTAGACTACTTCTATTTTATTCTTCTGTATAGAAGAGGAAACAAAATAAGCCAGGTATGTTGAACTTACTTTACCTTTTGTCTTATATAATAAAAGTAAGTTAACATAAAGTATTATATAAGATTAAATCTGGTATACTTGAGCATTTATGATAACAATGGATGTATTAGGCACAAATGTTTAGTTGAATGTCTAATCATTAACGTCCGAATCAAAAAGTTGTGGACTAAAAATATACAAAACGTTAAAGTGCATAAATACTATGGGTTTATTAAAGTAGAAAATCCATCTTTAGATACGTAGAGATGCTTTTTTATACATAAATATCAAGTTAACAGGTTGACTTCTGGTTTGGTTATACCCTCGGTTATATCAATCTACCAGCAATAATATTGTAAATAACAATAGTTACATATAAAACTACACAAAAATGACTAATAATGCATCTTACCAGTTGAAAATGTCATGTATAAAGTAGGAAGTAATGTCAGATTTTGCATTACATATGATTACATATGATTGGACAGACAAATGTATTACGTACTAAAATATGTACCCTACACTGTAATTCTGAATACTAAAAGACACTTGTCCAGTCTCAAATTAAAGAAAATATCACTTACAAATAGCGTGTCATACTTTTGAAGTGTTTCCAAAAATACTTTGAATTTTTTACCAACTTTTTTTTCCACACTTCCTTTGATATGTTTTAAACGTGACGAGTTATCTCAGTGCTCGTGCTGTTCATAGGTAAATGGCGACAGGAACATATACTGATACGGAGTAAAACAGTGGTTCATTGAACACACAGAATTGCCGATACTGTTTGTGAACGGCAGTTGTAGTTTTAAATAAACTTTCTAACGCAATTTCAAATAATGAAACATTATTAGTCGCTGGTCAAGTTCAAAGAACTGCACAGCATAGTTAAGGCAATATTTAAAAAAAAACCATGTTGAATTCGACGTGTTTCTAGTTTTTTCTAATTACATTAAAATACTTTAATTTTCTTCTAGCCAAACAGCAAGCTATAGAGCTAAAACATTGTTGGCAGTGATTTCGTTAGGAAAAAAAATCACACTATACTAAATGCCAACCCCCTTTGGAAAAATTTGTTTGCTTGCATTTTTTCATTATTCTATATTTTACCTCTTTATTAGGAAAATACAGTAGAAAAAATGTAGATACGATAACTTGTCCATGTTTTATAATATGCCTCTGTTGTTAAGTTGTTACAAATCGTCCTTGGCTTTTGCTACGGGAATTTTACATAATAAGTCTGCCATTTTCGTTTCTTAAGGGACCTTACGATGTTTACAAATATTCGTCTGCTTTCGTGACGTTCAATGGTATTCGGACAAACCGCGAGACTTTTCCCGCCTAAACTGCAGACGACATCACCCGAAGGATTTCGAGTAGACAACAATCGATTGTTCCTAAAGTACACTTCCGTTCTAATTAAGGTCAATTTTTTGTATGGAAAATCGCCCTTTTAAAATTTAAAAACTGCCAAATTTCAAAACGCTGAATATCTCGAGGAAATAATTGTTGATTTCAAAAAGTAGATTTCTTGATCTACAAAAGGAGCATTAGCTGAACCATACGCGGTAAGCAGTTTTCATTTTTCACGCAAAAAACCCGCTCCACAATACGTCAACACTTAGTATACGTGCAATTAATCACGTGACAGTCAAAAACCTACAACGGCCCACGACCTTTGTATGTCTCGTAACGGTATGGGATTAATGACCTTATTAAGCCGATTTTTTTATATATGTATATTCTTATTATATAGTACTATAGAAAACCGCAGAGGTGATTATAATCCGTCCGTCGTAATAATTTTTATTACCTCTCGTTCTTTGTCAATGCAAACAATAAGCCTTTCCGTAGCATTTTAGTCTATAAATATAAAGCCTTACATGCAACAGATTCTTTACCCCTCACCGGTATCCACACCAGCTTAAAAAGTAGAAAATTAATATATCGATATGGAACATGGCCAACAAGATTAACCCCTTACCGTTTAAGAAAATAACGAACGCTAAATGCATGTTTACATTTCTATTACAGGTAAATAAGTGCACCAGTGAACAAGATTAAAACTGGTACCATAACAGGCAACTAGACTCCATATGACGTCGTTCGCGCTAGTAAAATAAATATATCGTGCAATTTTTCAAGCCAATAATATGTAAAATGGCAATCTATATTTATACAGCCGTAGATCGGCACAGGCTACACGTTGAATTCGGTTAAACTTTTAAAGCTCGGAGCTTATTTGTAGTAAAATTTACCGAACTAAAATATTAGCATTCATATTCGTATATACGTTAAAACAATTCTGTTTATGACTACGGCAACGTACATTTGTGTGTTGTTCTGGTGTTGGTGGTTTTTTTTTTTTTTTTTTTGGGGGGGGGATTTCTGCTTTGCAATCACTTCTTCTTTATATCATATTATTGTACTGTCTATAACTATAACAATTTTTGAACACATTCCTACTCCTGAGTGTAAATTAACTGAAAAAGAAATCTCAGCTACAAATCTACTACCCATTATAAGAAAATAATTTGGTGGCTCTATTATCATACACCCGACCCAGGTTAAACTTGCCTCAGGATATTGTCTATTTTAATGTTGCCTGCTTATTAAAAATCAACAAAATGTACTTTTGTTAATTTGAAACTATTTAGCATATAAACCAGAAATGTCTTTAATATAAACTAAGCTACTATCTGTGTTGTGGTTAAAAACAAGACTTTAGTCCACATTTTCACATTTGTTTGTGATTGAGAAAAAATCTGGGCTTGTTAGAGATACTGGCACCCAAGTAACATATCTGCAAATTAGTTGTGTTCACACAAGCAGACACATAGATAATATTGGTTTTCCTTTATGCTCTTGTGTTTATCATTATTTATTTATGGGGTTGAGGTTGTCATGTAAATTTTCAACAACAAAAAAATTGTTTTCTCCAGTCTTTTTCTCAAAGTACTGAAAAGACTGTATGAGGTCAAATTCGCATGCTCCAATATTGATTTCATATCTTTTGTTTACTTGGAAGTCTGAAAACTACAAAATGGAAATATACATGCCAACTTACTACTAGCATATTATTTGCTGGCTTTAGACCAAGTCAAATATTCCATGCTAGATTGCAAATAAACTGTTACTTTTTAAATTAACACTTTTTTTCAAACAATCTAGCTGACTCAACGAACTGCTTATGTGGCCACATCGAGTCAAGTGCCCATTATTTATTTTATTGCCATACATTAAGGGACAAAACTTTTTTTTCTATTTTATATAACTACAATGTGCCTGTTGTAAACCTTTTATTATTGGATCAGAGTTGATTTAAACCTTTTATTATTTGGTTCAGAGGGTCTATAACTAACACTTGGACTGAAATTCATCATAACAAGTAAGTTGTGAAATAAAAATGTTTTTTCTTGCATTTTGTCAAATACCTCACCGGGTACATTTGGTTAATTATGTCACTCCATAGTGTAAATAATAATTACCATCAATGAAAGCTGAATATCTATATGAGATTTTGGTCCATTAATATAATATTTATAACAATATGAACATAATAGAAAAGGGGTATGATGCTAGTGATCATGCTACTATAGTATCTGCTTGTTCAAGGTACCTTGGCTATGTCCTTCAAAATGTGAATAAGAGTCTTAAGTATTACACATTTTCAAATAGTCTCCACTGGGAGTCAACAATAAACAAATGTTACCCAACCAATTAAATTTATTTAAAATTTATTTCAAAGCTAGCTTCATTTTTTGAGACAGTGGTCTCTTTAATGTTTAATTGTTTAACAGCTGTTTATATGTTTGTTTGAATGGTTTATAAGACCACTTTCAGCTATATCATGGCATCCAGTTTTTATTTGTAGAGGAAGCTGGAGTACCTTGAGAAAACCCATGAACTGCGGTAGGAAAACTGGCAATCTTTGTCATCAATTAAGATTGGAGTCGAGTACACTTGCTCGCAGTGAGACTAGAACCCACAAAATCAGTGTTAACAGACCACCTGATCAATAGCAGATAACTAACTAACTTAACCTCCAAGGCCCCATGCTGTTTATATGATAAAATTACCAGTTAAAAATGAAATAAACAATGTTAATAATCTTATTTGACATTGCTTGTATGAAATTTTGTCGCATGGCAAAGGAGACAGATGAGGAATTATGCTGTTTGAAAAAAGCAATTTGACTAAAAATACAATATCCAGATTTCTTTTAATTAATAAAAAAATTAAATGCACTATAATTGTCATAAATTAATTTATAAAAACAGATTAGTTCTAAATGCATCTCTTTTTTCCATATCATGAACTATTAATCGTAGCTTCTTTGGCAAAGTCCACTGTGAAAGAGGTCATTTGATATTGAATAATCCATATGAATTTCGAAGCAGCACAAAACACATGTTAGTAAAGAAACTAGGATTTTCTGTATAAGTAAATTCCATGTATCACTGTCAGCAAATATTATTACAAGTATTAGCTTTCCTAAAATGCTCACCGTCTCTTTGTGGACAAAAACACATACTGTTTTTTAATGTTAAATGGCAATGAATATGTATTGTTATTATTTACATCACTTCATTATAAGTACAAAATGTTTAGATAGCCAAATCAGGCAACCGCAAAATAGGTCAGAGGCAGTAATTGAAGCATGCACTGTGCTAAGCATCTCTAGATTTATCATGCATGGTAAGATAGTTGATGTGAACCTTGTCAGTAAGCAGGAAAGAATTAAAATTTTTCTCCTAACCGGAGTCGTTTGTTTTTCTGTGTTTCTCCGTTAATCTGTTATCCTTGAGGTACGACTGGTTTGCACAGTTTAGCTTTTGATTATTTATCCCGTCGTGCATGCAAGATAGGAAAAATCCATATTGACATTGGAGAAAATCTGGTTCACTGGAACTATTTCCTCTCTTCTAGATTGTTTAACCTTAAAATAAAGAAAAACCAACTTACAAATAATTCCTGAAACAAATATTATTAATTCATTCATCTTTTCATTTCGAACATAGACATGATAGAGGATTTTGTGTAAGTCGCAGTCCAGTAGTTTTATTAGTCCACTCTGCCGTCCAACGCTTTTTTTGCGTGGGACAAAGAAAGCGTTGGACGGCAGATCTAGAGGGTTCTTTGACAAACATGACTATAGTTTTATAATCCTTCAGTTGTACATGAATGTGTGCTTAACTGTATTGTTGTAAATGTACATTTACATGTATGGTACTGTCACTATGTACATATATGTTACTGTTATAACAACTTTCCTGAATACATATTGTTTACACTAAATGTATTCTCATCACACTATGCATAGTAGTACCAGTAGGTAAATAGACTCCTTACAAATAACAATATGACAAGTTACTAGTATTAACTAATTATAAATAAGACAAAAATGATTCAATTTATGATATATTTTGAGAAAGTTGAGTAGTTTAGAATATGTGATACAGTACACAATGTTCAATCCATTTCGCACATCTTTGATATGCACCCTTACCACACCTAGTCCACCAGTCATCACACCCTTACTCTGAAATTTTGGTCACTATCGATTTTTTATATTTGGAGTCTCTCAGATATGTTAGTTTAAAGTTAATATAAATCCAACAATGGTAAATTAAGAAATTATTGCAAACATTTATTTAATGGAAATTTTCATTTATGTACAAAAATGTTAATTACTTCAGAAATACATGTACTTCATTAATAAAAATTAAAAAACAGCTTTTGGACATTTGTTTCATTTCAAGGACAAAGACAATTGAAAAAAATTAATTTCTTAATTTTCTATAATACTGTTAAATGATCTTAAATACAGAAATTATTTCATGATTTTGATGTTTTCTGTTGCATACCCACACATTCACTAGAGGTACATGTATGTGCAAGGCTCAAATCTTGATTTATTTTTGCAAGTGGGTATGCATTAAATACATAAAATACCCCATATATTACAATTTTTTATCATAAATTAATTTTCATAATATTGTGCATCTTTGCTTGCCAAGGGTTACGATACCATACTGAAGATAAGAGCATCGGATTGTAACCCTTGGCTAGGGAATATGAATTAGTCATTTCTTACCATAACCAATCGTACCATTACCATTTCGTACCCAAAATTATTATTCGTACCATCGAAATGCCATATCGTACCATAACTTTTTGCCATTTCGTACTATATGTAAATTAATTTGTACCATATGTCTGTATGTAAACAATTTCGAACCATGAATAAAATAAATGAATACGTTTTACAACTATACTGAGTAAAAATTCGTTAAAAATCTTTAAATTAATCTAAAAAAGATCTATTCAGTATTATTAATTTTAAATAAGGTTATTTGTGAATAATACAAATATTTAAAAACAATTTTAGGACAAAAAGTTTTTTTTTTCACATGTAAGAAAGTTTGTTTAACCATTATGACACATTTAAAGCATTCTGAAGATATGAAATAACTGTTGTGTACAAACAAAAAGGTCTTTATTATTCATTAATCAGATATGAAAGGAATAATGACTTTCACTGTTTTCTTTAGAAGCCATCCTTTTCCTCACCATCTGCTTTGGTTAAAGGGGAACCCAAGCTACGATTTTTATGTAATGGAAGCATTTTGAGTGTGTTTTTTAATGAAACAATATGCATTTAATTAATCAATAAAATATATAAAAAAACTTAACAAATAATTAAATGTTTAAAACAGCCAATGAGAGCTAATTAAAAATATCAAGTGCTATAAAAGATATAGTTAACAGGAAGATGAATCTTGTGTTCAGAGTCAGAATTTATACATTTACTAGTAGCTCACTGAGGTTAAATGCACCTCTCAAACTGGCCATCAATGAAATCTGTAACTTTCTATCTAAAATAAAGTTTGATCATTTGCTTATATAAGTATTTAATAAGACAATTTCTGTGTTATTGCAGTTAAAATAAACATTCCATATAGGAATATATCTGGGCAACACAAAGAACTACCCAGATAGCAACACTACGTTGGCCCAACGTTGGCCATTTGTTGGCATGGTTGGTAAATGGTTGGCGTTGGCGTTCTAACATCGGCCCAACGTTGGCCCATCGTAATGTGACCAACTGTTGGCTTTCCAACATCGACCCAACGTTGGCCCATCGTAAGGTGACCAACTGTTGGCTTTCCAACATCGACCCAACGTTGGCCCATCGTAACGTGACCAACTGTTGGCGTTCCAACGTCAACCCAACATAAAATGTCCACACACAAAAATTAATGTTCAATTAAATTAAACAATGTAAATGGAAATGTATGACATAAAAAGTGCAGTTAATAATCAAATATGAGTGCATTTAGATCATACGTTTTATAACCTTGCTAATTAATTAATTCAACACATGTGGACATCTGGGATATATATTTATAGTTAAATCTGATGACCTTTAAATTGTTAGAACAATTAGTGTGCAGATTAGACGCGGGGCATTAGTATCCTATTTCAGATAAATTTCGCGCTAATCCATAGCATCATCTGTGTCAGGAATTCACATCGGTCGCCATTTTGGACAGTTTGGAATATTTTATTTAACACAAAATAGAATGTAAGTACATGAATTTATTAGTTTAAATTCTCAGTTTTTATTATTAACCATATATTGTTTTAAGCTAAAATATTCAGTTTTTTTTATTAATGAACAATGTATGTTATTTAACTGCATCCTACTTTTCCACAGGCTTATTTTGCTTTGTTTAATTTTCAACTTGTGTTTATTATATTTCGTAACATAATGCAAATATAAAACATATAAGTCTTGTAAAAAATATTCCAGAAAATATACATGGAAGAATTAACACATTTATTTTATTTATATACTACAGTGTACTAGTATTCCTGAATAAATCATCGAGACCCATGTTACATAATAGGATAGGCGCACAATGAAGAGTTATATGTAAAGACAATACGTGCACGCTAGAAAGGGCAAGGAATAAAAGATCCTACAGTAACAGGTAAGTTCATGTAAGTTTTTAGACTATATCTACGTTTTTATGTGCCTTGTTGATGAATCGTTTACATAAAAAATTACAACAATAACAAAAACAAAATGACAAATAAAAATAAATATTTAAGGTATTTTTATGACAAAAATATATTTTACATTCTATGTTTTTTTTTCAGGGTATGTGAGGAAGAAGGGACTAAGTGTTCAGCTAGTGACAGTCATATTGACAATGCACTTAAGGACTGGTTAAAGATCGCAAGAGATATACATGTAGAGTGCAGTTAGAAAAAAAGTCTTTCGTAAAAAGAGAAGAGAAGCTGCTGATTTTGCTGAATTGGAATAAAGTTGATCATAAATTTAATGTTCTTGTAATTGACAAGCAATAAAAATATACATTTTATATACCAAAACTAATTTCAGTGTTTTATAGCAGAGATCACTGATCCTTTCACTTGTTTAAAAGATGATAAGTACAAAACAAGCAATTTTGAGCTATTGACTGAGAAAATCCCACACAAACTTGTTGGTAAGATGTTGGCAAACTGTCTACTTAGCAGGCTAAATCGAGTTGGGCCAACGTTGGCCCAACCTCAATTCACACACAAGCATGTTGGCAAGATGTTGGCAGTGTGCAGTCTAAGTTGGCTATGTCTCGTTGGGCCAACGTTGGCCCAACCAGTTGGCCCAACGTAGGGCCGATGAGCAAAATTACGTTGGGCCAACGTAGTCTGCCAACGTTGGCCCAACGAAGTTGCCATCATTAACCCAACGTTGGTCCAACGTGTGATTGCTATCTGGGTATTATTTATGTTCTGTCTAATGTTAAAGCATCTAATTATATTAATTATGTGGAATTATGCAAAAGATCTATAGAAATTTTAAGGGTTATTTTACCTTTTTACCATATTCAGTTTAAAGTAAGTTTGTAAAGTTTTAAAGTTTTAACTATAACTCAGTAACTGTGTGTGTTTGTTGTTGTTTTTTTGTTTGGGGTGGGGTGGGGGGGGGGGAATATGAAAAGTGTAATCAAATTCCTGAACAGTTATTCTTGAACACCTATATTCACTATACGTGTTGCAACGTTGCACCCTATATTCATTAACATTTTCGATTAAATTTAAAATGGGCAACACTGTCTCAGTGTCTGACCTGGACCGAGCACCATATGTCCATGACACCTCAAAGATTATTTTTATATTCATTATAATGATGGCAACACAACTTAAGTATTTTCACAGACATACCTTAGTTTTCATCTATTCGAATCCGACTTCCTATCAACTTCATGTAATAGCTTATTACAAGTAAAATCGCTGGCTATCGGTTTTAAACTGGCACGTTCAATGGCGATGCAAGAATCTTTTTCACGTTGAATGTACCGGAAGCTGCATAATTTTTTCGCAAATAACGCTCAAAATCATGGAAAAATTGTAATAGTTTAAATAAATAGAAAACGTTTAATTGTTTTTCATCAATCTGACCTAATAAGATGAAAATCAAAACCATAATTTTAATATCAGAACAATTTAAACATTTTCTCCCAACCTAAAACAATTGACCAATCAAAACGTTGTAACCATGGGAATGTGTATCGTTTGTAGATTGCAATGCGATCGTCAAAATCAGTTTAATATATTGCTTAACCTAGCTATGTTGCCGTGCACTTTAATGTCTCCAAAAATGTTATTTTAGGGTTTTGAAATCGATTTCAACAGAATAGTTATATTGCTTAGAGACAAAGATCAGGTCGTCCCAGGTCAACCACTGCCGGAATGGACTGTTATATCTCCAATATAGCAAAGCGATAAAAGTGTAAGAGTGCTGTTAGTAGGAATTTCGACTTCCTTACTGGAAAAAAGGGATATCGCAGACAAAAACAGTATTAATACTCTTAAATGAGGAGTTTTCCGACTAGCAGTTCATCCCAAAGTGCCATGAGACATCGATATGCGTGACTATTATGTGCAATTTGCAACTGCGTCATTGAAAAATTATTTATACACATGGTTCACGCTTTTGTGTAGATTTCATGCTGGATGCAGGCGGCTTTGGTACATGGCAGGTGAACGTTAATCCGACTGCTGTGTTACTGAACACGACCGTTTAGGAGTTGGTTCTGTGATGGTTTGGGCTAAAATCAGTGTAGCCGGACATACTGAGTAGCATGTTATCGCAGAAAATCTCACAGATATAAGATACAGACATGACATATTGGACGCGATTATAAGACCTTATGCCCGTTATATTGGAAATAATTGTATTTTAATGGACCATAATGCTCGCCCTCACAAAGCTCGTAAAGTCAATAGATTCATTGATTACATGATGTTTAACGCCCAGCAAGCAATATTGCAGCTATTTCAAGATGTGATCAAATTTAACATAATTTATTTAACACAAAATACATGTTAATAGTGATCTTTCCTCAGATAAAACATAGCCCCATACAATAATATGAGTATATATATATATATATATATATATAGTTAAAAAGGAAACTAAAACAATAAAACATACAACTTCTCAATTGGAACAAAGAAGAAATGTAGCTAAAAATATATGGTTTAAAGTCATTAACAGGAACTGAACATAAAATAATTTCATCATTTAAGGCTTTCTTGGCTTCCTCGTGAACGACCCAAGGATTCTCACATGACTGGGAATCCAGAAAAACGGAACCGCCTTTCCTATAATAAAAAGGCATTAATAAATATATCAAGTATTATAAGAATAAAGGATTTTTTGTTTTTTTTTAATGTTAAATAGAAATAAAACATGACTAGGAGTCTGAACATATAATAAATTTATGATCATCTGACGTAGCGGTGTAATGGAGAATGAAGCCATCGATCGTCGAATGGAATGACTGCCTTTCACCAGATTTGAATACCATTCTTGGAAATCTGCAGAAAGCCGTTTTTACACGTACGATACCTCCGACTAACCATCGGGAGTTTATTTGTGCTGTTTCTTTCTGCTATGAAGGTGTGTTTGACAATGAAGGCTGACTCACCTTAAAGCTTCAATGCTTTTTAATACGCACAGTAAAATTGGTTTATTTATTGTATATAATATTTATTTCTTTTTTTAAACTATATTCATTATTAAAATTAATGTTACTTCATATGAATCAAACAATTGATAAAATATGAGCCTTAAAATTTTTCTCCAATTGATTTTAGATTCATATTACATAAAAACAATCAACATTTGGTTCAAATGATGTCTGCATTTTGGCTGTACATTTGCTTTAGACACAAATTCAAGCAGCGTGTTCATAGTATATTGCATGCAGCATTAATTACTACTTAAGATGTAAAATATAATATTGATGTTTAAGTGTATGCTGATAATTTTCTGACTTGCTGTCTTGGCATGTATATAATTATACATTATCTGATTTTGATTAGACGATTTCAATAGCATTAATTCCATTGACACAACGTAGAAAATATTTTCAGTAATAAAAAATAGTACAATTAAATCCTTTATGTCATTATTTTTACAGCATTGAAGGCATGCAACAGCAATTTATTTTCTGAAATAAAAGCATTGCTTCCCTAACCAAGTTTTACTTATAGTAGGCGTCATCGAGACCAAATCACATTAACCAGATGTCCACTCGGCCATGCCAGGACTACACATTGTTATATTTAAAAACATCAAGGCAAAAATGTATCTCGAATGTCCTTAAAGAATAAAATATGTGTTGACGTGTCCAACATTCGAGTTTTATAATATGGGACACACTTGAATTAATTTTTAACTATTATTTTTGACGAAACTTAAGTGTTTAAGAGAAGTTATTTTATTTAAAGTTACTAAAAAATATTATATTTGTGCATGTTTTTTGTATATAATTTTACACTTTTATTTAGTTAATGTTTATCCTCATATTGTGTCTTAGATTGTTTAAGTGTATGAATTGTAATTTTAAAGGAGCAATGTAACCCATTTATTTAAGCCATCGCTGCCATATTTGATTAATTTATAAATACTGGCGGGCATTATAATCATGAATATGTTTCCACGAGCATTATCACCTTCAAAATACATTATTCTGAAATCATTATTTGTTTCACGATGACCTCTTATACCTTAAATAAGGTATGTTAATTGTAAGTATTTTATACTGTTTACATCTTAAAAATAAAACTATGTTGACAATTAAAGATACCACTGACAGTACTAGGTCCGTTTCTTACTGGGTTCGTCTTCTCGGAAGTGAATCTACGATAGAAGCGCAAGATTATAAAGAGGTAATCATGTCTTTTAGTCCAACACACACTAATGCAAAATGGGCCATTCGTTCATTTAGAGGGACATAACTGAGACATGGAGTCTGCCATGTAAACATTCAAGCAATTTTACGCTAACAAAAATTAATCATCACTGTTAAGCATATAAAAAGTTTGTAATGATCGACAAAATCTAAATTGCATCCGTTAATGCTATGGAGGTAAAAAAACTTAAATTTGAGACACTCATATAATTATTTCAGTGGATTTTATGCCAGCATAATCTTCTTTTACAGGGGAGGTTCTATAGCAAAGCACATGCATATCGTGTCAGCTGGGACACAAATACAGCTACACCTTGTACAGTTGCCGTGCTGTGCTTTGTTACGATCTGCATGCAACTATGAACATCTAATGATCAAACAATATAAAAAAATTATCTATTGCTCTTGAAAAGTACAATAAGCATCAAAAAGTAAAGAACAGTGACAAAGACAAGCGTAATAAAGAAGAAAATAAAGAGAATCAGTAAGCAAAACCCAACGAAAACATTGGTGCACAAGAGAGCAAAACCCAAGAAAAGCATGGGTGCACTTAGGTGTTCCGTACGAGTAAGTAATGCCTGCATCAATTAGACACCGATCGACTTACTTTAAGTCATTACAACGTAAACGTCAAATCCAGTAATTGGTACATAAATGAAATTGGCAAAACTATTCTCTGTAATGTGGTTTAGACAATCAGCAATTACAGGCAAATACACAATTTTAATTCCAGGTAACTTTGCCGTCGGTTTGGCTATTTAAACATGAAACCGATTTTGGAAACAGGGCATATAATCCGTCTGACTATTGTGGAAACAGTATCACCTCCAACCATACAAGATGTCGCTTAAAACCTTATTAAAAGTCTTAGGTCAGTCTGTAGGCAACTTTGTTACTGTCTGACGACATTTTTAATACCCAATATATGCGTTGTATTCCTGTGGCTGCTTTGTAGAAATCGATAATTCTGTTAGTATTATAATATATTGGTTTACTCTGTTGTAACCTCAAATCCGTTTGTTTAACCTATTTATATATCTGATTTGGGGCCGCGGTGGCCGAGTGGTTAAGGTAGTTCGTCTACTATTTATCACGTGGTCTGTCAGCACTGAAATTGCGGGTTCGCTTCTCACTGCAGGCAGGGTGTACTCGACCCCAATCTTAATTGATAAGGATTGCCAGTTTTCCTACCGCAGGTCGGGGGTTCTCTCCGGGTACTCCGGCTTCTTCCCCCAATAAAAACTGGACGCCATGATATAGCTGAAAAATTGCTGAAAGTGGCGCTTAAACACCATTCAAACAATCAAACAAATATATATCTGATTTAACTGCTATGAACATTAAAACAAATTGCATAGACAAATACTAACACATCTACATGCCAATAAGTATATTTAAGTACATATATTTTTTGAACCTGGAAAACATGTACATAGCATGCTATATTTGGTAAAATGTCCAACACAAATTTTATCAAGACTATAGTTACATTCCATGAAATACTTTATTTTAACATCTGACTGTAACATTTTCATCTAAACATTCTGATGGAAATTTCACACAGAAGTAACTGAAAGGTGATGCCCTAAGCCTGTTTATGTAGTAAGATTGAATTCTTGAAGTGTCCTCTTCACATGCTGTATAACTATCAGCAATACTGTAGTCTGCCATTGTATGCAGAGTCTTTATGTCAACTATAAAATAGGCGATAATACTAGTACATGTTATTGGTTTCAACATAATTGCTATATCTATTATTTCATTGTTGTCTCATTGTCCATCAAGTTGAACAGGAAACTTCAAGATAACAGTCGGTCTTATTATATTATGATTCAAAACGCCACTGAATTTATGAGTTTTTTAAATGATACATCTAGTAATAAACACTATATTGCGAAATAATGTCATGTCGTGGCCGTGGTCTGCATAAAATCTTAACAAAATGAGGTTATAGAAACAATTATGTACTATTAAACATATTGCGACTAATGATTCAGGTTATAGAAAACCACATCTCAAATTTTGATCTACCTTATATTACATAAAACAACTACCAACACCTTGTTAGACATATTGATGATATACGTAATTTAATGTTTGTCTTACCTGTGCAATTTGATAAACTAGAAACTGGAATCCATGACCCAGATGCACCACACACATACCACTTGAATGGATCAACTCCACGAGGGACGGTATATGATTCCTGACACATTTGTAAACAGAACTGACCGTAATCTGTTCTCCAGTTGTTGCAAATAACCGCGCCTTGTAGTGGTTTGGCCAAACTATGACAGGGATGAGCTGAAAAAATTAGTTATAAACAAAAATTAAACTACAATACTTATTATTTGTTTTGTTTGAATGGCTTTAAATAGCTTGCAACACACTTAAAAACAACATTATTTTCATATTTCACCATTTCTATCTATATTAGGGCGTCTATGATTTATTGGAGGAGGTCATAGTACCCACTAGAGTCACGTATCTTCGGCAGAAAATCTGTCAATCCTTGCCAATTAAGGCTACAGTTAAGCACCTCTTGCCTGAAGTCGTGCCCAAACTGGCACCAACATTTTTGAAAAGCTAGTGATAGTAGCAGATGGCTAACTACCTAAACCACTTAGCTCACGATGTTTAGTATAAATCTTTGCTTTGCCTTCGTACTGGTATGTTTAAAGATTGTAACCATTAACGTGCCATATGAGCTAGAGACATAAATTTAAACGTGAAATACAATTATACTTACGACGCACATGAATTTGAAAAAGGCACTCAGCCGATAGTCCGTTATTTGGTTTAACTGCAAAGTAACTAATGTTGAAGTCACCCCATGGAAATTCCCAGCTGTTTGTCGGATAGTTTGATGATATTTCAACAGCATTGTTATGTGGATCGGTGAATTTAGGTATTTTCCACTCAATAGTTTTTGTCAAATCTGAGGTTTTTACATTAATATTGCTTTCACAATTTTCTATTACTGGAGGCTGAATATCTGCAACAATTAAACTTCAGAATTAACCATTGATCTGACATGAATTTTAAAAAGTACCCCAAGGTTGCAACTTTATAATTTTGAAAATACAATGTCATCAAAGATACCAAAAAACACTATCCCAGCACGTTCGCACACAGACGTGATCAACAGTATACTCGCAAACACACAACAAGTAATAAGTACTAAAAATATGAAAAACACCTTTTGAACAAATGTGTTATCAACCAGCTGGTGTTGGGGGAACTATATCTGAGTATGTCATTACTTTAAAAAAAACTTGTAGTCACTTTCTTGATGAAACCACTAAATATTTTTCCAGATTATTCAGTAAAAGTAAACAGTACAATAATAATAAATTAAACTTAATTTAGGAATATCATTTTAACTTCCTACAGTAAACTATATTTGAATATTTTGAGAAAAGAGTTTTAAATAAATACAGATATATTTATAGAAGGATTTTACCTACAACAATATATTACCTATTTCACAATGTTTTCCAGACCAGCCATTTTTACAGATACATTTATAATCATCGGGCATATTATTGCACATAGCTCCATTCCGACAAGGATGACTACTGCAAGAACTATAAACTAAAAAAAAACATCTTTTAGATGAGGGGTATCACTCCAGGCATATTTAAAATACTATACAAATAAAAATCAGACTTTCATGTAATGCACAAAATCTGATTGCACGAAAACCCATTGAGTGATTCAGTTTCCAATAGAAGCCAAGTATACGACATATTATAGTAACTTTGCTTGATGAGATTTGTATTATACATGTTTATAAAGATACTGCTGAAATAATAACTATCAGTGTTGTTTATTTTGATGTCGCAGGTAGACTGAGTTAACAATAATAAAAACGGCCTCGGAATACAACATGACGGTCTTTCACTTAAATAATACAATTGCAAGTAGAGCTCACCTTTTCGGAGTTTTTGGTTTTACTCCTTTTTTTAATAGTAGTGAGCGTTTACTTTGTTTGTAGTTTTGTCTATTTATTGTTTTTGTCTGCACTTTGGAGTCAGATAGATCAACATTGTTTTTGTATGTCAAATCTAACCATATATACATACAAGCACATCTGGGGTTGGTTCGGCTCCATAAATGATTAATTTGGCAAGTTCTAACAGCGGAACCACCTACTAATATATATCCACTGTTGCAGGAATACGTTATTGTGCTACCATACGTATACGATGATCCATGGATTTGTCCAAAGCTAATAGTTCCGGGAAGACCACAATTTACTTCTGCAAAAGCACATCAGATGTATTAATATCAAGCAGATATTAAATTCTAGCAATTCAAAGCAAACTTTTTCATGGATTTCGTATGAACGATTCTGCGTCATTGTCGGATTTTGTGAATTTTTTATCTTGGTCATTATCTTTGGAATATCTTGCTTGTATTTCTTAAATTTCTTTGCATAACAAAAACCTTTAGCAGAATGGAAACAAACCTACTGGCATAGAACATTTATGTGTTTGAGTGAGTCCGTGTCTAGAGGAGGTGAGAGGAGGCGGGAACCAGTTCTTTGGATTCCTATATCATCCTCCCAATTATGGCTCAAACAATTCAACCACGGGCAAGAAAAAATACATGTGTACTAAGAACAAGGTCTTACACATTCTAGAAATTATTGTCATCCAGATCAAGCAATATACTTATTAAAACAATTAGTTTTAAAACATAATATCACATCGAACTTCAATAATATTATTAAACAAAAAAGTTTTACATGTTTCCTAATTTAATGTGATTTGAATACTGTGTTTTATTCTTGTATCAGAATTTAATTTTCGTTTGTATACTTTTTAGGCTTTAATATCTAAAGAATGGAAAAGGGATTGACCTACATAATTAACTTTTAACTTTCGACCACCTTAGAACACAACTAATGAAGCAATTGATAATTTTCACTACATAAAATGCGATAAAAACGAATGATAAGTATTGTAATAAAAGTAAAGTGTGCTCGATTGCTATCATTTAAGCGGCCAATTACAAGTAAGAGTGATGATTCGTGGTTTAGCGTAATTTAACGCCATGTGCACAAGCTATATTATTCAGGTAGTTAACAAGTTAAAATACAATAAAATATTAGAAGATATTAAACATAGAGAATATAGATTTCACCAATCATCAGAAATTTGTAATAGGCACACTAAAATGACGCAAGGTTCAGGATTATAACATCAAAATCCAC